>JARWKJ010000007.1:8643207-9146467 GCA_029959095.1 Rhinichthys osculus | reverse complement strand
TAAAAAAAATAAAATAAAAAAAATAAAAAAACAGCCAAAAAAAAAAGAAAGAAATTGTATTAAAAATAATATCTTTAAAATGTGACGTAACAAAAACGTTCAAAGTTTCTGACATTTTGTCTTATCTCTTCAAACAGAAAATGATTGATTTGTATTATAAATAAGATATAAATTTTAATGAGACATGATCTGTTATTATTGTAATATTACTGTTATAATTCTATATTATTATTTATAAATGATTACGATAATTTTACACTACCGTTTAAAAGTTTGGAGTAAGATTTTTGTTTAAAGAAGGGAAGACTTTTATTCCATAAGGATGCATATATTTATTAAAAGTTACAGTAAACACATTTATAATGTTACTTTCTATTTTTCAAAGAATCCTCTAATGAATTATTTCCACAAAAATATTAAGCAGCACAATTATTACTTGAGCACCAAATCAGCATTGAATGATTTAATAAATAAATAAATAAATAATTTTGAAGGAAATAATAATAATTATATAATATTATTTAATAGATACTTTTTTTTTTTTGCTATCACCCATATAGATCATCTTTTAAAAAATATTCAAAACATATTTAATCACTGTTGTGATTAATAAATCCAATATTCAGTACTGGTCAAAAGTGAAAATTAGGGGGGAAAGAGAGAAAATTTACATATTTACCCTTTATTTGCTAAAGATTTTATAACCATATTACATAATTTTGCTTGGAGTCAGTTGTTTTCTGTCTTTCACATAATTCATTGCGCTGACCAGGCTGTCATACAAAGAAATTATGAACACATACAAAAACAAGACCGAATCAACGATACATTTTTTATGTTGTAGTCAGTGTATATTTTTTCCTGTGGGCGTTTTGTTTTCCTGCCAAATCATTTTGTAAGATAAATACCTTAACCATGAAGTTTCGTGTTTTGTTTTTCCTTGAAAAATATTTGAAAAAATGAAATATTTCCCTTGAATTTTGATAGTCTAATTGACCTTGTAGGGTCAAAAAACAAAAAACAAATATCCCAACAAATATGTACATCACTTTTGGCCACTACTGGAGTCTTTTTTCTGAAATGTGGAATAGCTTGGACATGGTTTGAAATACTCACAGAATACAATTTCCTGTGTAAATATAAAGCGGTTTAATGGAGGTTTATTCAGTATTTGTGTAATGTCTCAGGTCCACAGTGTGTCGCCCGAAGAACATACAGCATCTCCACAGAAACCAGTGATCAGCTCTTTGTGGCTGTGGAAGGTACAGTAAATATGAGACAGGATATGTGCAGTTGTCTAATTCTCATATTGAGTATCATTCTGTAAAGTGCTCATACACTATAATGGTTTTTTAATATTTTTTCATTTTGTTTTGAACGACAGGTTTACATGCATTCAAGGTCAAAAAACACTTTAATTGTCTCATAATGTTCACTGCAGCATCACCTCTTTTCTCATAGTGTCTTAAACGGCTCTGTAAAGGATTCAGTCTCTTTCCGACAGCATGCTCTGCTCTGATTGGTCAGATGGCCCAGTCAATGTTTGAGGGTCAAAGTAGACGTTGTTCACGGGCATATAGACTGGCATCATGCAAATGTGTTACAAACCTACACAGGTTAGTGCAGGAAGTAAGGATGGAATTACTGACGACTTGTTTAAGGCAGTTCAGAAATGGTTCTTTCCTTTGGGAGCAATTTGATCTTTGAAACTTTGCAGACCATTTAAACAGCTATATTACACACTACATGAAAGGTAATATCCAAAAAGGGGCACTTTATGATGATTTTACTCTTATTTACAGTGTTGAAGCCACCAAAACAGCCACGTCTAAACTTATATCACAACTGATTTATACCACAAAACCCATCTTTTGTGTTCCCATCTCTGTTAGAGAGCTCATGCGTTTGTATGCAGTGCTGTGGTCCGGCTCGATCCTGTTCACTACAAGGCTTCGATAAGAACGCAGAGTGCGTCTTCCGGTTCGAAAGGCCCCTGAGAGCAGAGATGTGCTGGCTCGGCTGCTGCCTGATGGAAATAAGGGCCTATACACCAGAGAGAGAGTTTATTGGGACGGTTCACCAAAGGTAGTCATCAACAGCAAACCAGATCTTTGTCTCATGTAGTTAGACAAAAAAATCTAAAAATGTATTTCAAATCATAAAAATGTCCAATCAAAATAAATCAATAGGACTGCACGTTTCATCTAAATAATGAAATCAATTTTTGCACTAACCCAATGCAGGGGTTTGATCTGATGCGCTGCTTGTTTCAGATTGAAGCATGACACTGTTCCTTATGTGTTCAGTGTCTCAGAGCAGCTCAGTTCACAGTAAATACTGCTCCATATGAACTCCATCTATGCATATCACTTATAACGTCTTGAAACACAACGTTTGCAACGATTACTTTATTTTCCCATTCGTATAACATCCAACATTTTTGTGGACATAGTTGTTCCACATTTTACTAGATTTGTAAGAACAAGCGTCAACTGAACAAAAACATAAAGGTCTCCTTTTATTTGTTACGCAAAAATAAAAGCTCAAGGGTTTAACACGGTTATTTTGCTCAACTAAATCCATAAAAAAACAGTTTTTTTTTTACTTGTTAACTGAAAATGAAATCTAAAAAACCTAGAACCTATTTTATTTCAGCTATCGGCTTTCTTGTTTTCATTTAGTTTAACTTATTTTAGTTTAAAAATAACTAACAATAACACTGAAGTAAAAACTAAACACATATTTAAAAAAAAAACAATAACTAATAAAATTTTGAAAAACAAACAACAAAATGTATAAAAATAACTCAAATAAAAAAATAACTAAAAAAGATGTCAGTGATACTAAAATAACACTGATTTAATGTTTGAAAGTGAAGAATAGTCATATTATTGTAGCTTTTAGTGTAAAATAAATCATTAATATAATTATTAAAACTAAATATTTAATTTAAAAGTACAATAGCATTATTACAATGGTAATATATTTTCATCTTTGTTTTTATACACTAGTTAGAGTAAAAAATAATAATATACATTATATTATATAACATGCAAATGTGCTGTTATTGAAAATTATTGAAATATTAACTTAAAATTTTAGGGGGTACTTCAAGAAAACATTTTATGTCAAAGGGGCTCAGTTAAAAATAATACTTTTTAAACTGCAAGAATCGCCTACTTAGAAAAAAGTCACCCGATCGACGTGTAAAACAACTAACTGCAGTTTTTATATGATGTTCAGGGGTGGATGGATTACCATGAGAGCAAAGTTGAATATTCAGATATGAACGTCCCAGTGTTTGTTAACACTCTTGGAATTCCGCTTGTTCAATTAAATTAGTCGACCGTATCTAACTGTTGTGTAATGGATGAGGTAAACTCCTGTACTGTAAATCTATTATGCAGACAAAGCCATCCACATCATGTTTCATCATGATGCCAACTATCCTGCAGGGTCAGATAAGGTCACCATTGTGAATCAACTAATTGCGTCAGTGTAAAAACCCTCCAGTAACCTCTCCCGGATTGAATAGGGAGAGATGTGCTGAACTTTGTGGTACGAAACCAACAACATGACCTCCTCCTCAGGACAGCCGTGATCAAAGACCATCAGGTCATAACAGGCTATGATATCACACAACTGAACATCCACTTGGCCTAACAGTCCGGAGAATCCCCGGCATTAAGAGTGTGTATAATCCCTGAGGTGTTTGTCAGGTGGAGTATGTTCACGCCGTATTTCGAGGTGTGTGACTCCGAGGGCATCTCAGCTGTGAGGATCCTGGGCTCCTGCTGTAACACACGATGTCTTTCTGAGCAAGAGCTTCAGGTCAGAAACCCTCCAGCAGACCATTTGCATCACTCAGCTTTTACATACTGTGCCCATTATACTCGTTTCTCATTTATTGGGGCATCAGGTGGTTTCCACTATTGGGGAGAGTGTTGGGCGCATATGGAAGAGGTGGCCTGGATATAGTGAGGAATGTAACATGGATCATGAGTATTTTGGACTGGATGGTAAGATTCATATCCTCAATCATATCATGTGGTGTACTTGTGAAAATTCTTCTTTTTTACTTTTTTTTTTTTTTTACATTTAAAAATGATTTCGTCACACATTATGTAATCAGCATGACAATGTGACCTAGAAATAGTGCTGATAATAGTGTAATAAATAGTGTTGAAAACATTGATTCGTTGATTAAAGGGGTGGTATAATGCCCTTTTCACAAGATGTAAAATAAGTCTTTGATGTCCCCAGAGTGTGTATGTGAAGTGTTAGCTCAAAATATCCCACAGATATTTTTATATAGCATGTTAAAATTGTCACTTTTTGAGGGTGAGCAAAAACGCACCGTTTTTGTGTCTGTCCCTTTAAATGCAAATGAGTTGCTGCTCCAATCACAGGGGGCGGAGCTACAACAGTTTGTGTCCTTTTACCTCACGCAGACATTCAATTTCAATGTTTATGTTCAAACCGGAGTCAGACAATAATGGAGAGACTCAAGAAGTGACAACATGTACAATGCAACAGGACATTTCTGAATGGTTAGTTGATGAATTTAGGTAGCTTATGTGTAGTTATCTTCTAGTCATTGATTAGCATATTCTGTCATGATAATCTATAAATCGCATTACCGGGGGAGGGGTTTATGTAATGTTTAGGGTTGGTGATGTCACCAACCCCTGAGGAATGTCGTGTAGTTCCTACCAGCCGTTTGTTGTAGTCCTTAAAAAACGATTTCTTTAAAAGCAAATATCTTCCTGTGCTTTGAACTTTGAGCTTCGTAACTTTGCAGATGTTGTTTATGCTCAAACAGAAACATTACACACTAACTAAAATTAAAAAAGGGAAATCATAATTAACCACCCCTTAAATAAAAAAGTTAAAAAGATAAGAATTTATTATTTCGATAGTCAACTTTAGACATTCTTATAACTATAAGTAACTTTGCTTGCAACTACATGTCAACTAACAGTCATCTATCTATCTATCCATCTATCCATCCGTCTATCTGGCTACCTAGCAAGCCAGCTATCTGTATAGTTTTACTAATATAGACCAGCATTCTCACTCAGAGAAGCATACAGTATAGGTTATAGGCCTGCACCCAGATACAAAGCTGATAGTCTAGACTAATGGCTAGAATAATTGTGGTTTCTTTTACAACTAAAATTTATTTTTGATAATAGTGTGACTATTTTGAATTCAGCTTCAGGAGTGACTATTAAAAACATCTCTTTCTCTCTCAGTACCTCAAGGAATGAATTTTAACACAAAAGTGCTGTTACTAGCTGCTACCTTCCTGCTGGTAAGCTGCCAACCGCACAGATGCTGGTATATTATTAATATGTAACAGCTTTATCATTGATCTTTTTCTGTTTGCAGAATCATATGTTTTTTGAGATGAGCTAAGTGGAAATGGCATATCTTCTGGGACATAAAAGACATCTGCTTTACCTCTCAAGTGGAGTGTGAACACAAGAACTATGGTAAAACTATGGTGACGCTTAACAAGATGGAGCAGTTTACTGATCCAATCGCATCTGAGCTGGACAGTGTAGTGCACATCAAGAATCCCTGTACAGAGCCTCTCTACACCTCTATAAACTTAACACACCGAAATAGCATTTAAATGTTGAGTATTCATTTGCACAAAACATAATATTAACCCTATAGTTTCATATTTAATACACACATTCCTACGGCCTCTAAATTATCAACATGATCAAAACTTTGCTGAAAAACCTGTACACGATCTACTACATGTCTTCTGTCGTCTGATAGTTCATACTTTTCTAGCAAGTACAAGTCCTTTTAATGTAATTCTAATGTACAGGTTGTGGTATCATTTTGATCTAGAATCTTTAATGATTTTAATAAAGTAAACAAGAATAACTTTTTGTATTGTTAGTAAATATTTCAAGATGAACACTTACTAGCAACTTTTTTTTAAAGAAAAATCATGTTAAATGTATCCAATATGATGCATTTGGCTTTTGGTGAATGTTTGTTTATTTGTATATCTTTCAATTACCATTGTATTGTATTGCATTGCATTATATGTTTCACAAGAAAAACTACAGATCTTTGAACATAAAACTAAGCATTTAAATAATGCTAAAAATTGTACTAAGATGTATTGTATAAAGAGTCTGAAACTATATGGTAAGTAGTCTGTTATATTGTTATAATTGTCTTACTTTTTGGCCATATAAATAACAGCAACTGTAACAAATTGCATATGTTGGCTCGCTTTGGGCCTCTGAATAAATTTGAGCTGTTTTTTCCATCTCAAGTATGAGCTCCGTATTCTCCTATATCATACATATAACTATGATACTCACAAAGAAAATGTAAATAATATTGTCTAAACATTTAATAAACCCATTAAAAAAATGTATCAGGTCTTACAGGGTTAAATGTTCAATGCACTATATTTGTTTGTTTATAATTTAACACCATGCCAGCTTCCGTGGCTATTTTCATGATGGGAAATAGGTTAAAATATGAACAGAAAAAAATAATACAAAAATTTTTTTGTTCAAAAGGTTTGTAAAGTTGATATTTGATAATAAAACAATCTATTACTAAATTTGGCCTCACTTCATTCAAATCTTTTCAAATGAATCAACAAAATAGTAAAGAGTCCTAGAAGAATTAATGAAAAGCATAAAATGATGCCAAAATTTTGGACTCTTGCGTAAGGTACATAATGGAGGACCGTCACCCTTTAACAGACTCTTTAGTTTGGAGTGGCCTATTGGTAACAATAATTTACTGAAAAAAATATTTTGGATAGTTAAGGACCTGGGCTAAAAAAATATATTATATTAATGCAAAAACTACCAACAGAGTCACACCACAGGCTGAAAATTAGCAGCAGATGCATAATCAACATTTATTGCTATGATCAATCATACTTAAAAACAACCTTTCCACTTTTTTTCTTTTTTTTTTTTATGTACCTCAAATACAACTGTCCAGCACCAGCACTGAATTTCAGGCAGTATAAAGCAGGTGTTGATACACAGCCCCCATTATCCCCCACATCAGTGCTTGTTAGTTAGCATGTCTGAATGATTTCTAAAAACAGGGCTTGAAGTCCTATGATAGAGTCGTTTCTCCAGTGTCGACTCCTCCAGCGGATGTTGAGCGATCTTGGAAATCAGTGTTTTGCAGGAGGCGAAGGCCAGGCACAGTGAATCAGGCAGCATGGCACCCATCCCTGTTAGGGCACTGTCCTTTGGGTTTACACTCACAAACTCAAGAGAAATAAAACGTTTGCCATTATAGATCTCTCCAAATGCGCTTAGAAATATAATTCTTTTTTTGTACAACAGTTCTATGTTAAAACAACTCAACACTGTAGCTAAAATACTGCACTATAGTAAAATATCCCCAACAATCTGCAACCTCATTGGTAAATAATGTGACCTAGATGAATTCTGTCTTCCTGCTTGGGCCATCTTCACGAGACTTTATTATTAAGATGATAATTCAGGTAAACGTGACTGTACTACACAAAGGCATGTTGTTTTTCTTTTCGGAAAACGGTGGCAGTTTCCAGCCATTAGTTCATGTCACAGTGGCAGAACTATTCGGTCCCGCTCTGATAGCTCAGCCTAATGGCTGACTGGAAAACATTCGTTCGCATGTTGATGATTTGGCTCCATCTTCTTCTGTGAGAGTTTTCAGGTGATGTGGTGTTTGGATGATTATAAAAACACAAGCCAGAAGTCTTCAATAGTAAAAATGTCTCATGCTGACTCTTTTCATGACGTCCCTTTTGTTTTTCCTTTTAAAAACAGATCGATTTCAGGTTATCCTCCTTGGAAATGTCCTCTTCCGTGGGAAAATGAACTTGGTTATCTAGATGAGGAGAAAAAAGTAACACTTTTACACAGTGACGAACATGACGGGAGTAAATGTAAAATCTCCTAATGAGAACTGAGCAGTTCCAGTGAGTGATTGTGTGTTGTGAGTTTATACCCGTCACACACTCTCCGGATGAAAAACTAGCGGCCTCCACTTGCGTTCACTAGACCATGGAAATCCTCCCAAGCTCTAAAAGATCACACACACAACATATAAATTAATACTATCAAGTATATCGATACTACAAATAAAAACAATTTTAAAAAACAAGACTTTTTTTTAACTAATGCATAATTTGACTTAAAACTCATGTAGTAAATTTATGCATCTCACAAAGATATTTGGTATGATGGTCACATGACAAGCTTTATGCAGTTTACTTTGGCTCGGTTTGCTTTTCCACTGCAGTTTAGCACCGCTCCAAAGTGGGTGGGATTATAGACTGATCGTTATAGTTGCGCCGCCTCTACTGCCGTGACTACAATACAGCCGTTTCTTTTTTCAAGTTGTGTGCATCAAGTTTAAATCAAGACGTTAAAAAAATTGTGCGAACAAATTATACTGCAGTGGCTGTTGCTGACTATTTAAATCTAGTGTCTCGTGTCGCAAATCCAATGACGCTGGTAGTGACGATTCTCTCTGACCAATCAGTGATCTGCACTGTTTACACGTCACATTTCAGTATTGGTACGGCTTGCTTGGAACCTCAACCGAGGTGGTACTAAAAAAAGTAGCAGGTATTAGGTACTGTACACAGTGGAAAACCCCCCCAAGCCAAAAGTGACACATTTTCCCCACTCTCCCTTATAAAACTCTATTGTAATTGATAAGACTTATAACAGTTTTTACTATTTAATATTTTATGCACACTACCATTCAAAAGTTTGTGGTTGGTAAGATTTTTTTTAATGCTTTTGAAAAAAGTCTTATGCTCACCAAGGCTGTATTTATAATAATAATAAAAAAACAGTAATATTGTGAAATATTATTACAATTTAAAATAACTGTTTTCTATTTTAATATATTTTAAATGTAAAATGTATTAAATGTATTTTATTCCTGTGATGGCAAAGCTGAATTTTCAGCATCATTACTCCAGTCTTCAGTGTCACATGATCCTTCCGAAATCATTCTAATATGCTGATTTAATGCTCAAGAAGCATTTTTTATTATTATCAATGTTGAAAACAGTTGTGCTGCTTCATATTTTTATGGAAACCATGATATAAAAATGTTTTTCTGGATTCTTTGATGAATAGAATTTTTAAAAGAACAGCATTTATTTAAAATAGAAATCTTTGGTAACATTATACATTTCTTTACTGTCGCTTTTAACCAATTTATCCTTGCTGAATAAAACCATTACATTTAAAAAAAAAAAAAGAAAGAAAAAGAAAAAAGTCTTACTGAGCCCACATTGTTAAACTGTAGTGTATAATGTGTGTGTGACTCACTTGATGCTGTCTGTGTGTGTGTGTGTGTGTGTGTGTGTGACTCACTTGATGCTGTCCGTGTGTGTTTTGTACTCCATAATGGTATTAGGAGGCAGGTTGAGGACTCTGCGTAAAGTGTCTCTAATGCGAGCAGTGGTAGCCTGGTCACTGGCTGTCTTATTCCAGATAGAAATTATATCCTCCTTCAAACCAAAACACAAATATTTTTTCAATACAGAACATTGTTATTATGAATTGTTTACTGGCGCGAGGGCGGGACAACCTGTTACTCATGTGAGATCACAGCAATAGCAAACCACAATGATCCAAGAATACAATCAATTCTCTTCCTACAAAGTAAACGGCAGTACCTGGAAGCGTACTGACACAACGGCCCCACAGATCTCCTCGCCCACCATGAACTGCTCACCCAGCATGGCCAAAATCAGATTCTCCCAGCAGCGTGACGCCAGGCCTTTACGAAGCCGAATGATCCATTTACCTCCACTCTTATTGGCGTCATCCTATACAATGCAAAACAATAGAAATTATATTATCTTTCATTAGAAAAGCTGCTTGCGTGAATGTAATCTGACCAAACTCACCTCCCACATGGGTTTGATTCCTTCCTTAAACAGATGGAAATCGCTGTGACCAGTCATATCACTCGGTCGGATCATGTGACTATAAAAACGCCAGAACTGCTCCACCTACAAACACAAAACAGCTGTTGAACTGTCAGTCATGTGACCTACAGTAAGGCAGTCTAACTTCAACCCCCACTGTGCCTGTGTCTGAATGTTCATGTGAGTTTTCGTGCATGTTACCGAAGCAAAGCTGCCGATCTGTTTAATGTTCTGTTCGTAGCTCTGTGTGCTGGCCGGCCGTCCTGGTGTGCGGCGAGAATACCAGAACGAGTAGTTGTACTGAAGAGGGTGTTCGCCGGCCCCTGGGACCACCGCCTGCAGAAGTAGAGCACAGTTATCTGCTGTTAATTCCTGCTCTGTCCGTCTGCCATCCATCTACATACCTTTCTCTTGGTAGTGTTTGAGTCTTTCTCCTCTTCGTCATTTTTTTCCTTCTCCCCGTCTTTGGGTGAGCAGTTGTCCTGGTCGTGATCTCCACTGTCGTCATCTTTCAGGCTTAAATGGAGACAAAACTCTCAATTTCACTCAACCACAATGTGTTATTTATTACTGTGGCTTCAATCAGAGAAATAATTCATAATTCAATCAGGAACTAAAGCACATGCAGTGGCTTCCAACTGAAAAAAAGACAACTCAAAACTATATATATATATATTTACTAACTAATTTAGTACATTTATGTTCTAGTGTCATTTATATAAAGCTTAAGTATCAGAAAAGTGTTATAAAGGATATAAGATAAATGTGTATACAAGCTTAAATTTTCATATAGGCCTATACATCTATATATATATATATATATATATATATATATATATATATATATATATATATATATATATATATATACACACGAGTATACACTTCTTTTTTTCTTTATTTACAAGTTCAGTAGTCAACATTTGAAGTGAATCAAAAAAGTTCAACAACTTGTCCTAAGACAAGAACGGGTATTGTTCAAAATGCATGTATAACTTTGATGAAAGGTTTTGATCCACTTTAAATGTTGACTACTGTATAACAATCACATTTACATTGTACGCTTTTAAAAAAGTAACGTTACCATGAAAGTTTTTTTGAAGAAACATGTTAATATACATGTACCGGTACATGAATTTCAGTGCCATGGTACGGTCACTGTACATTTTGTAACATCCTTTATAATATCCACTGTACTTTCCTGAGGATGTTATAATCGTCATCTTTATTACACAGAGGCCATGTCTGAGTTTACAGAAACAGACTAAACTATATCTTATTTGAACCTGCGCTTATAATGCTCAGTGGTTGAGCATGAAAAGTTTGCATACATAATAAAGTACTCTGGTTTTGTAACAGATGATTATCTGCTGTAGTTTTGTGTCCACGTGCCATGTATAGCGTTATGCAGAACGCCTCGCATGTTTATAAGCAGCCTACAGCCCCACATGTCATTCCAGCAGGCTGAAGAGTTTGAGCCCGGGTCGCAGAGCACCTGCCCCCGCTGCTCACACACACACGCCTAACCCGGTGATCCGTCCTCGGCCTGGAGGCCCTGTCTGTGCACGCAGAACTGCCCCTGTAAGAGGACATTTGCATGCAGCATTCACCGCGTGCATTAAAACACAATCCATCTGGCCACAAAAACGTAGGAGTCCAACCATGCAACTAAACATAGTGACCTCCCAGCCCATGCCAAAGCTTCTAGACACACCTCTTTTCCCCCTCTCCCTTTTCTCTCTCTCTCTCCGCGTTAAAGAGACGCTTGAAACACATGCGTTTGCATTCACGCACAACTAACCCCCGCAAACGTGCTGCGTTGTTTTTATTACTCACGCGTCAAATTTGTTGTTCATTATTTTCTAGGTGAGTGTCTATATCCGCTCTCGCGCCGACGGCAGCCCCGTCAATTCCGCAGCAACGGCGGCGCGCGCTAGTGGTGGTGGCGGGCGCGCGCATAGTACCGTGGTGGGTGTTCACGCGCACGCTGTTCACTTGGTGAATATCTGAATTTTGTTGCAGAGTGGGACTGTGAAATTGTAATCTTATAAACTATTAAACTAATAAACATGTCGGTGGATAGTAAATGTAAAAAAAAAAACAACGCTAAAGGTTATCCATGATTTAGTAAATGAAGCATTTTCCCCACAATGACAGTAGGCCTACATATTAAAAAAAGTAAAATCTTTTTTTGTTTATATATATATATATAAAATATATTTATATATACACACACACACACATATATATATATATATATATATATATATATATAAAACGAATTTAATAATGGTCTAGTAATGCCATGTACTGTAATGTTGTGCATGCGCAGTCATTGGCGAATAGATGCTACATTTTCTTTTTACATAAAATATGAATAAAAAATAACAAGAAAGTTGTATAGACATCTCATTTATATACAAGCAAAATAATTATATTTGTTTTAAGAATGATTTGCAAAGCATTCAAATAAAGTAGGATTCAAAATTCAAAATAATTTAATGAATATTTCTATACATATAATAGACACGCACAGGAGGAGGAAAGGGTCACAACAGTATTTGAGTCACATAGCAAATCATTGTGCAGCGGCTCCAAGGGCTGGATCAAGGCGGCAGTGACAGCGTTAGTTCGTCAATAGTGCGGCACTAACAGGCCTGCGGACCTTCTCTCACTCACACACACACAATTAGCGCTCACAGAGGCCGACGGGCAGCGCCTGTGTGAGGGGCTCCAACTCTGCGGCACACTTCAGAGAGAGCTGGAGCTTCAGTAGAGCCGCACACCCTTTATTCAATCAATGTCTACCCTTCTTTTGCCAATAATACCCCCATATTTATTCATCCTCTGCATCCTTGTTTTTCTAATGATCCCTGGTTCTTTTTGCTTTTCTCTCTTTCTGATCAATCTATCACTGTTACCGTACCTTAAATATCAAGTAATACAAATTTTAGCTGGAAATCCAACAAAGTGTTTATACTGAATAATCACATGGTAATGCCTGTTTTTAGATAATCTAGTAAACGAAACACTAATTTTTTTTTGATTATTTTCACCTTTGCTTTGGACAAAAACCTAAAGATAAGATCATTAATTATAAATCTGTGATCATTCACAATAAATAAATCTGGTATCAGTACATATTTAAAGTACATCACAGTAAAACAAAAGATATTACAATAATTTTATAAAATGTATCGTTCCAACACAAATTCTGGCCACATTCGAAGCCGTCACACACATCAGCGAATGCTAATATAGGCCAAGAATCCTTGCGACCATTGTGACAAATGCCTACATGTTATATACCATGATTTATCCACTGCCGATGGCTTTTGGTAGTTGTTTGAGGTGAGTAATGTGCACCAGTGGCTCCCATTAGAGATCAGCCCAGTGGACGAGACTATGCTCGGGCTTCATGCCACACACACCCTCTCGTGAGATTTCATCTCAACACGGGCATCTGATCCACTTCCCCAGACTGTCATCTCATCACAGAGATACAGGAGACCTGTGAGATAAAAGAGAAAGAGAGAAGAGGGATATTACAAAACTAATGGTACATTAGCTTTCATGAAACTACTTGTGGAGAGCAGTGGAAGTAAAACAAAAAACAGAACTGTCAATTACAGAAACGGTACACACAATAAAGGTAATAAGTAGTTATTTAGCAGGCTGGGGGGAAAACATGTATAAATACATGTCAATAATATTTATACATTACAATTAAACTTATGAAAAAATGTATCTATATCTCAAGTGAAGTTTCAACCAAAGTGGGTTTTATTTATTTTTTTCAAATTGAGGAACCATTGTTGCCAAGTAAATTCTAAATGTTTTATGTAAGACAAATAAGTGTAAATCTAGTTTAAAATAATTGTCATTCATAAATGTTATTTATGATGATCTTCTGCAAAATCATTGCTAATGCATTATATATAGATTGATGTATTACACTAGCCCTAGTAGGTAAAAGCTCATGGCTTGAATGTCATTTGAACATGAGTGTTAAATGAGCTGAAAGATTGTTACCTCCTGCACAGCATGGCCCAGAAGCTCTTCACTCTGCATTGCTTTCCTGAGGAGGTTGACATCATTACTACTTCACTAAATCAGAGCCAAAGATTTATATCTCAATGTCAATCAGCAACAATTTCTTAACATAAAAAATATCAACAGTGTTTCTCAGAAATCACTTACTGCACCTTTAAGGGACATGGTGCTTGAAAAAATATGGGATGGGAAGAAAAAATACATTTCAAGGATTTTGCGTTCTTGATGTGTTCAAGAAAGAAGAGCATCGATTTTTCCACCAAAATCGTAATCTCTTTAGAGGCTGAGGCTCTGTACTATAGAGTGTAGGCAGAACGCTTACCGGTGTATCCTGCGTAGAAGAGTAAGCGTGAAGTGAGCGCTGAGTTCCGGCTGGTATGTGGAGGGAATTACGACATACTCGCCCGGGTGTAGATGGCAAAACACACTGAGCTCCTGGGAGTGGGCATGAGGTACACAACTAACCACAGGACACATTGAACCAGGGGATAACAGGGAGCCAGAACCACCCTCAGGTACCTGGACACATTACAATATCATGAAGGCATACCAAAAAAAGGAATAACTAATGAATGTTAGACACCTACACCTTAATAATACTAAATTACTGTATCATTTCTAAAACAATTATAATTAGAACTGAAAACTTTTGGCACAATAAACACTTTAGCTTTTAAACAGTTTAGTCATATAATAAATGCCTCGAAACTTATTAGAAATGAATAATTTCTGACCTTATAAATATGAAATCCGATGGCATGAAGGGCATTTTCAGGCCTGTTTTGGTGAAGAGTGACCCTTACGTTGTTACCTCCAGGGTCATAGGTCACAGTTAGGGGTATACGGGGATTGTGTCCATGTGTGGCGAAGTTGCGACTTCCTCCAGCAGTAGAACCAACAGACCAAGAGCCATGAGAGCTGATGGCTTCCCACTCGCCCTCTGAACAGTGCTGAAGAGGAGGAGGAGTTGATTTCATCACACTGGAGAGAAAATCACAGACATTTTAAACCAATAAGATGGCGTTATTGCATCAAATACTTTCTTTTACTGTCTATGATCAAATCGCATATGAAGATGCAGTGTGAATATGACCACTAATAATTGGTGTTATTATACAGTATATTTACACAGTACTGTTCAAAAGTTTGGGGTCTGTAAGATTTTTTTTTTTTAAAATTAAAAATTGTATTCAGCAAGGATGTATTAAATTGATCAAAAGAGACAGTAAAGACATTTATATTGTTACAAAAGACTTCCGTTTCAAATAAATGCTGTTCTTTTGAATATTGTATTCAAAGAATCCTAAAAAAAAAACAGTTTCCACTAAACACTACGCAGCACAACTGTTTTCAACACTGATAATAAGAAGAAATGTTTCTTAAACACCAAATCAGCATATTAGAATGATTTCTGAAGGATCATGTGACACTTAAGACTGTAGTAATTCAGCTTTGCATCACAGGAATAAATCACATTCTATAATCTATTAAAATAGAAAACACAAAACATGTGTTAACATGTAATAATACTTCATATCTTTTTACAGCATTTCTGGTGGGAAAAAAAAGCAACCTCTGTGACCATAAGAGACTTCTTTTAAAACAAAAAAATCTTACCGACACCAAACTTTTGAACTATACAAGGAGTTCAATACAGTACGGTAAGTATGTCTTTAAGGAGAGACCTGAGAGAGGTAGAGCAGGAAGAGTGAACTCTCAAGAGGAAGCGGCCCTCGGCTCCCTGCAGGAAGGTACTGGGCACCAGCAGGTAAAAACCAGGATTCAGGTGAGTGTCTACAACCACTTCCCGATCATACGCATGTGTGTGCGATACAAGCGGAGGCTTGTTCAGTGTCCGCACCAGGCTAAAGTGTTTCTTCTCCACCTAAAATATATTATATATCACATATGACATAATGTAATATGTTCAAGCACTCAAAAAAGTTTGTTTTGTGATTCTCTAACCTTCCACACATGTAACGCAATGGCCTGGAGGTGTGGATGAGTGCCGCCCTCTGCTGGGGGTTCAGGGAGTCCGTACTGAAGCAAAGACAGCAACACTTCTCCTCTCTCGCACACTTTCAACCAGAACTTAGGGTTGCTGATAAAAGTGCTGTTGTTACGGCAACCGCCTGCAGAGTGACCTTTGACCCAGCGACCTCTTATCTGGTGGCTGTGGGTTAGAAAGCTTCCTACATGAAAGGAAATATAGTTCCACCACATTAATATAAATATTAAATAAATGTATACCTTTATTATTTTTAAACCTTCAAATTATCACTAGATATATCATTTATAAGACAGCAAAGGTCTGGTGATGCAAATGCTCTCAAAAACGTATAGCCAATACCTGTGTAGATGCTTTGGAGGTGTCCAGCAACACTGATGGGATAGCCCACCGTGACCTCGTCAAATTCCTGCTGGAATTCTGTCACGTCCATCCAGAATTCTCCCTCTGCTGTGCGGCGCAGTAAAGCCTGAGCGCAGGAGGCCTCCAGAGAAGTCCATCCTGATCCGCTGTAGAGAGACCGACAGAACCAGTCAGACAGAAGCAGCCTTTCCACTATCGCCAACATATGTGTATGATTGTTCCAAACAAATGACCACCAATATGTTTGAAAGAAAACGCTAGTAGGTTTTCTAGAGACAATCTAAGTAAATACTTTATATAATTTAACAACTCTAAAATAATTATTTCAGACATAACTATTCATTAACCACTATTTTTAAAGAAATAGTGTTTAAAAAAAAAAACATTTTAGTGGAAAAATATAGTTAATTCTCGCTTTGTTCTTCAATAATATCATAGTTTTGATAAGGTCAGGTTGCCTTCAGTCTAATCACAAAAGTTGAAATAGTTCAATGCATCCGAAGTTCAAATAGGATCTTAAAAATCTACATATACATATGATCAGAACTGCTCTCCATTGGAAATCAATGACTTTCGGCCTGTCAGTTGTCGGAGATACAAACAGCACTGCAGTTACTAATAAAAGTAAAATAGATGCAAATTTCTGAGAAGAACCTTATTATCATGTTAGTTAAGTATGTTAAATCAATCCACACAGATATTTACAATTCTAATAACAAATCTATTTATAACGCATATGGAAAATAAGGTATTTAACACACAAAATAAATGTGAAAATGGACTAGTATGTGATCATTCAGCATTTTTTCCCTCCACACCTCTCCCTCCACACCCCGGCCCAGCTCCTCCTCCCCCAGGGGTTTCTTATCCTGATCAGCTCCACTTGTTCGCCTGTAGTCGTTGTCACATTTGTCCACTCCACCACACTCATGGCATGGAACTGGCCAAGCTCTGGGACACCTGCAGAGACAGAGAGAGAGAGAGAACAAACTCATTACTAGAGCTAATACAGTACATCATACCTGACTGAGCTGGGCAAAATGAGGCTCATGTACATTATACCTCCTTTTAATACACCTTATAATGTACCTGGCTCGCAGATCACTTTTCTCATTGTTATTGCATAAAACGAATACTGCAATATTTCTCACCTCTTTTCTCATTGAAAAACAGCGAGGCATGCTATCAAAAATACTTATGTGAAAACCTTCTATAAGGAAGAAGCACCTTCCTCTAAATATTTCCTGTGGTATTTTGTGAAAGATTTTCTGCCAATTGTAAAATTGGCAGCAAAAAAATCAAGGTATGAATAGGAACATTGTAAAATCTGTAAACTATTAAATATTGCTGCTATAGTCTACAATCACTCCCAAATAGTGTTGTAATCGGTATCTAAGACTATTAAAAACAGTTTTGTTAATAAAATAAACATTAACTGAATTAAAATAAACTATTTAAAAAAAATAGAAATGTTGCCTTGGCAACTAACTGAAATAAAATAAGCTTAATTTGAATTACTAAAATCGAAGAATTTTATTTTTAAATGATCAACAATTAAGAAAAATGACAAAAACACACAGCAAAATTACTAAAACTTAAACTAACATTAAAATGAAAACTGAAAATATAAAAATAAAATATTTTTAAATACTATAATTCCATATTACAGTAATACTTAAACAACACTGTCTGGCAGTGTCAAACAACAGTTACTTGTTGTTTGTCACGTAAAGTCACATTTATTTATATAGTGCATATCAAAGCACATAATATAATTTATATCAAAGTAGTTTCACGATAATAAACAGGAAAATTACAGTGTTAATGTTGCAAAATTCATCAATATAATATATATATATATATATATATATATACACACACATACATACATACAAATTAATCATTTATTAAATTAATTAAATTAAATTCATTATCATTCAGCTCAATTTAGTTCAATGTTGTTTCAGGTCGGTTCAATAACTGTCAGTTGCAAGTTAGTGTCAATATCCAGCTCAATTAAATTCAAATTCAGTGGTTACTTTTCTCTCTCACCCATGGAGGCACTGTGAACACAGCAGCTGATGGCACATCGCTCCTTCAGCTCCAGTGAGAGTTGAGATAGACTCGTCCCGTTAGCAGTGTGTTGAATCTGGGTGTCGTTGGACTGTGGTGATGACTCCGCCCCTTTTAGACTCCATCGTACCACAATGGTTCCGCTCAGGTCCACCACTGCCTCACATACTTGGCCTGCCCACAAACGCTCATATGAACCATGTAGCCTAGTATGAACAACAGTTGCCAACACTTCAATTATTATGATCTGGTCTTAGTTCAAACATCAAATCAAAATTATATTTTATACTTCAGACATCTTTGTACCAGCACATACTTGGCATATGCTTTCTCCAAAAGTGCTACCCAGAATGCCCTAGGGCTCTGGCATCGTGAGAAGCAGAGAGTGTCATTGATACAGGGCAGCCGGTCATCCACCCGTACCTCTATCCAGTCCCCGTTCCGCCAGAATCGAAACCGGAACTCACCGTGATATGCACAGTCGCCCCACAAAGGCTGTTCCGGTGGAAATACCTGATAACAAACACAAACACACATTAAAATACACCTAGAGCACATTTAGTTGAAATTTTTTGGATGAAATTGTGAAAGAAACAACCCTCAGCAGTGTTGTCATAATGTTTTAGAATAAGAAAATGTGTGAAGAAAATTACATAATTGCATAAATGATGGATAAATATAAAACTATCGATTTAAAGATGTTGATAATATAAAAAAGCAATATAGTTATGTTTAATGCACAATATCCATATACACACACAAAAATATTTGTATAAAGACTCCATTACATTATTCACAGTGCTTCATGGGAGTGGATTCACCAATCTTTTGGTGTGATTTGCTTGTCGTGATTCTCTGATTCACCGTGTCTACACTGGACATGTCAAAGCGATCGTGCAAACACATTTGTTCCTCATGTCAGAAGTAGCACGAGCCCTTGAAGGACGTCAGAAATAGAACGGGGCATCAGATTACTGTCTGGAATTTGCCGACCACTATTCGATTTTGACGCATCACACGTGTTTGATGTAGACGCGGTGTAATGTAGTTTTTCTTAAAGGGATACTCCACTTTTTGTGGAAATAGGCTCATTTTACAACTCCCCCAGAGTTAAACTGTTGAGTTTTACCGTTTTCGAATCCATTCAGCCGATCTCCGGGTCTGACGGTACCACTTTTAGCATAGCTTAGGATAGATCATTGAAGTGGACAAGACCATTAGCATCTCTCTCAAAAAAATGACTAAAGAGTTTCGATATTTTTCCTATTTAAAACTTGACTCTTCTGTAGTTACATCGTGCACTAAGACCGACGGAAAATGTAAAGTTGCGATTTTCTAGGCTGATATGGCTAGGAACTATACTCTCATTCCTGCGTAATAATCAAGAAACTTTACTGCCGTACCATGAGTGCAGCAGGCGCAATGATATTATGCAGCGCAAACATAAACTTATATGGTCACACAGGAAGTAACCTAGCTGGGGACTATTTTCAGGCACTGCGTTATATCATTGGGCCTGCTGCAGACATGGTACGGCAGCAAAGTTTCTTGATGAAGTAATTTATATAAAAAACAAATATTCTCAGTTTATGCAATCTGTATGAAAAGAGAGTGCTGTCAGTATTTTTTCCCCCAGCTCATTACACTTCATTACGCGTTAATCTGACACGCCCACGGAGGACGCGCGCTATTCAAACGCAAATGTCGAGGCAAGCCATGACAATGCCCACATCAGCCGTTCCACCGCGGCAGTAAAATGTGTGGTGTATTTGCTGCCTTTTACCGCTAAGAGGCGCTACAATCATAGACTCTGAAAAGTGTTCGTTTATTCCGGTTTATTCTCTCTAATGCGTAATCTGCTGCCGCACCGCGCTGATTCAGAGCGATTGAAAGCTGGTAGCAGATGAATTCAACAAGTGAAACGTAGTTAAAATAATTCATAATCACAATACTGAAATGTAATTGAATAAATAATGAAAACATTTCAACATAAAACATTGCAATAAAAACATTTAGGCTACATGAATGAGGCTTTACAACTTTATCAGCGTACAGACGGTAGCTCAGTGATCAACGCAACAACACGAGCTTCGAGAAGCTTCAATAGACCCGAGATCGAATCTCAATGTAGCATACATGTTGTTAACCGATGTTGTCCTACAGCGTTTATATCTTACCACCTTGATGCTTAAATAGGTAACTGTTTATATCTGTTTACTTATTTAAAGTCAAGAGTTTTGTTTGATTATCATTACAACATAAATTTGCTACATTCCTGTAGAACCGCAGCCGCTGCACAAACGACAAAAACTGATGAAGGAAGATTGTCAGCCGATTGCATCAGAAAATGAAAATGAAGAAGCTCGTCTTTTCGTCTGCTAAATTATTGTGTAATGTAAAAGAACACTAAAATTACTTAAGTTTGAAACCAAGTTGGAACATTTCAAGGTTTAAATTTTTTAAATTTAAAACAGGGTTGCATCGGGTTTAGAGTTTATTTCTTTTGCGATGCAAAATAAGAAACACTAGGCTAATCTTATTCTTGCGACATTTTAAATTTGTATTGCCAAAGAAATTACAGCTAAATTAAACAATTAAAACAGTAGGCCTACAAAACGAAAATTGTCCAAAGAAACATAATTAAATTAAAAACATGCGTTTCTCTTTGCCTCTCTCACGCTGGATCTCTTTTTATCAAGTTTATTTAGTCTCCCTCGCTGCGCGCGGGTCTCTCTCTCGATCCCTGTCATTTCAGGGTAAAAACACATCATACAGCTGATAATACTGTATATGTCGCTGCGTGTCAGCCATACAAATCACGAAAAAATTATTTAACCTTTAATTGTTGCTTCAAAGACACAGCATGCCTTGTTGAATTCACCTTAAAATAACTTCAATTGAAATTTTGTGTGAAAAAAACTTTAAATAGGCTACAATAAATAAACTACAATATTTATAATTTAATAAGATATGGGGTCTACATTTGGACACAGATTTATCCTTACAATAATTTTGCCTGCTCATCAGGCTGGCTATCCGACACTCTCCATATGAAAGAGGAACATTAACACCTTTGTCCAGCAACTGTCCCTCCAACCCCCCACAGGCTATCGGAGTCTGAGGCTGACTTAACACAAAGAGAAGTCACAATTCACACTTAAATCGCTATTCTAGACAGTGTAGATAATGAAGGAATTAAATGATTTAAGTTACATGTAGCCTAGTGATATTACTGTCATAAAAGTTTATTACTAAATATTAAATTATTTCAATAATTGATGAAATAAAACTGGTTTGGGCCAGCTTTTTCCAAGCAAAACTAAATATAATCTGAAAAATCGCATGTTAATTTGTTGTCATGAACAAAATGTTCAACTCAATATTAAATTCTACAGGGATCTTTGGATCCTTACAACCAGGCATGCAATTTGTGAATTAAGTTTTTATTTTATTTTGTATTATTCAAATAAATATCGAAACACGGTGCTTCGTGGTAATGCTGCTAAATTAAATAAAATTTATAGAATAATTATGAACTTAAATGAAACAATATCGCAACATTTCGACAAATACATTATTTGATCTGTTTTTACATTTTAATTCAGGGCGATTTAGCCTACATAGAGCGAGATTTTCACCCTTGTCTTGTCATTTTCTCATTGGGAAGCGCTTACATTGCATGTTTGAGTAGATCCTCTGTACCTCTCGTTTTCATATGGATTAGCCTACATAATCAGATAACATTTATTAGCCTAAATATTTAGACATTTAAAGGCTTTAGACATAGCCGATTTCTTATCGTGACTGAGCTGAAGTGGCTTTCGGTTCATTTTTTGTGACCCGCAGTTCCCGGAGACAGAGACGACAGATATACTGTTTTTGTCGTTAGCCTATATGAATACAAGTTTACAGTTTTGAACGATGTAAGCTACTCTACTCTTATCTGTATGACCAAAAAATTACGGGGGGGATTAAAATAATTCAGCAGAAGCAGGGATGTTTAGACCAGAAGGAAATCCTAGTCCCCCCTGGCAAATCACACTTTACTTAAAACCATGTTTTTAAAAACTCTAGGTTGTAGGGAACAGACCTCTCTGTCATGCGCGCGCATGGTTTGGAGCACAATATCTGTCTCGCATGCATTTACATTTACATTTTACATTTAGTCATTTAGCAGACGCTTTTATCCAAAGCGACTTACAACTGAGGACTAAACCAAGCGAGTCATCGTGAAGAGGCAAAAGCAACGCAAGAAGTGCTCAAAATACAAAGTTCAGACATAGCTCGGAGTAGCATAAGCCAGGCAAGCGAGGATTTAGAGGAAAGGATTTTTTTTTTTTTTTTTTTTTTTTTTAAGTTAAGTGCTCCCGGAAGAGATGAGTTTTCAGTTGTCTTTTGAATGTTGTCAGGGATTCTGCATTCCGGATGAGGGTGGGGAGATCATTCCACCAGCATGGAACCGTGAATGAGAATGTTCTGGAGAGTGATTTTGTGCCCCGCTGTGATGGTACCACGAGCCGTCGCTCATTGACCGATCGTAGGCTTCTGGTAGGGATGTAGACTTGTAGTAGTGAGTGGAAGTAGGAGGGAGCTGAACCTGTGGTCAATCTGTAAGCAAGCGTCAAAGCCTTGAACTTGATGCGAGCAGCGAGTGGTAGCCAGTGCAGAGAGATGAGCAGAGGAGTGACGTGGGCCCTTTTGGGCTCGTTGAAGACCAGACGAGCTGCAGCATTCTGGATCATTTGTAGAGGTTTAGTTGCACATGATGGAAGTCCAGCCAGAAGAGCATTGCAGTAATCGAGCCTAGAAATGACCAGGGCCTGGACGAGAAGTTGTGTTGCATGCTCAGTTAGGAAAGGCCTGATCTTCCTGATGTTGTGCATAGCAAACCTGCATGATCGAGCTGTCTTTGTAATGTGGTCTGTGAAGGTCAGCTGATCATCAAAGATTACACCAAGATTTCTGACCGACCTTGATGGGGTGATTGAGGAT
Organism: Rhinichthys osculus; assembly: GCA_029959095.1. Lineage (NCBI taxonomy): Eukaryota > Metazoa > Chordata > Actinopteri > Cypriniformes > Leuciscidae > Rhinichthys > Rhinichthys osculus. The sequence continues at coordinate 9,123,038 of JARWKJ010000007.1, read as the reverse complement.
GAATCTACCTGGATAGTGAGGTCGTGCTGTAGAGACGGATTGGCAGGGAGGACGAGAAGCTCAGTCTTTGCCAGGTTGAGCTGCAGGTGATGTTCCTTCATCCATGCCGAGATGTCCGCCAGACAGCTTGAGATCCGTACAGCTACTGTGGGATCATCTGGTTGAAATGAGAGGTAGAGCTGGGTGTCATCAGCATAGCAATGGTAAGAGAAACCATGTGCCTGTATGATAGGTCCCAGTGATGTGGTGTAAATGGAGAAGAGGAGCGGTCCGAGAACTGAACCCTGAGGAACGCCTGTGGTCAGTTGATGTGCTTTGGATACCTCACCTCTCCATGTGACCTTGAAAGACCTACCTGTGAGATAGGACTCAAACCAGTTGAGGGAGGTTCCAGTGATGCCCAGTGATGAGAGGGCGGACAAGAGGATCTGATGATTCACAGTGTCGAAGGCAGCAGACAGGTCCAGTAGAATGAGGACTGATGATTTGGAAGCAGCTTTTGCGATCCGCAAGGCTTCCGTGACTGACAGCAATGCAGTCTCAGTTGAATGTCCTTTCTTGAAGCCAGATTGGTTGACATCCAGCTGGTTGTTCAGAGACAGGAAGGATGATACTTGGTTAAAAGCAACTCGTTCAAGTGTTTTTGCAATGAATGGTAGGAGAGAGACAGGTCTGTAGTTCTCTAGAAGTGATGTGTTTAATGTTGATTTTTTAAGCAGAGGGGTTACCCAAGCCTGCTTAAATGCTGTAGGGAAAATGCCAGTGTGGAGGGATGAGTTGATAATGTGTGTGAGAGCTGGTAGAAGTGTGGGAGAGATGGCTTGTAGAAGGTGTGAGGGGATGGGGTCTAGAGGGCAGGTGGTAGGATGACTGGAGAGGAGAAGTTTAGATACTTCTTCATCGGTTAGTGGAGTGAAGGAGGAGAGAAGGTTATTGGCTGTGGGAGAGGTTAGTCTGGGTTCCTGTGCTGAGAACTGACTGCTGATAGTGGTAGTTTTGTTAGTGAAGAAGTTAGCAAAGTCATCAGCAGTTAAAGAGGAGGTGGGTGGTGGTGGAGGTGGACAGAGGAGAGAATTGAATGTCTTGAACAGTGAACGTGTGTTAGAGGCGCTGTTGATCTTGTTGTGGAAATATGAAGATTTTGCGGCGTGAACGTCAACAGAGAAGGCAGAGAGCAGAGATTGATACCTAGTGAGGTCAGATGTGTCTTTTGATTTGCGCCATTTCCTCTCCGCTGCCCTGAGCTTGGTCCGGTGTTCACGAAGAACCTCAGATAACCAGGGGTTAGAGGGAGTGGTGCGTGCTGGCCTAGAGGAGAGAGGGCAGATATTGTCTAAAGAAGAGGTTAGGATGGAGCATAAAGTATCCGTTGCAGTATTCACATCCAGAGATGAGAAATGTGAGGGTGAGGGAAGAGAGGATGACACAGCAGAGGAAAGATGGGATGGAGAAAGTGAGCGCAGGTTTCGTCTGAAAGTAAATGGTGGGGAGGTTGGTGGAGCATGGGTAGTGAGTTGTAGATTGAAAGTAATGAGGAAATGATCTGAAACTTGGAGAGGTTTCACCAAAATGTTGTCTGTGATACAGTTGCGTGTGTAAACCAGGTCCAGTTGGTTGCCTGACTTGTGAGTACCGGTGGTGATGAGCCGTTTGAGATCGAAAGAGGCTAGGAGAGAGATGAAGTCTGTTGCATACGGCTTGGCTAGGTGAATGTTGAAATCGCCAAAGACTACAAGTGGGATGCCATCCTGAGGGAAAGAGGACAGCAACACATCCAGCTCTTCTACAAAGCTTCCTAGTTGACCTGGGGGACGATAAATAACTAGAATATGGATCTTCATGGGAGTTGTAAGTGTAATAGCATGATATTCAAATGAGTTGTTATTGCATAGAGAAGAGAGAGGTGAATAAGAGGTGCATGCACGCTCGCTCTAGATAGATTACGGGATATTTTAACTAATTTGCGGTATAACTAGTCGATCATGAGTGGCTCAACAGGTAGATCTATAGATAAACTATATCTTTTAGGAATTTGACCGACCGGGTTGACACTTCAGCGTGAGAAATCGGGGGTGTGGCGTGAGAGCGTGAGATTTGGGTCAATTGCGTGAGTAGCCTACTCTCACGCTCAATGCGTGAGAGTTGGCAGCCCTGAAAAAAAAAAAAAATATATATATATATATATATAGTATATATATATATAGTATATATGTATATATATATAGTATACACTCACCGGCCACTTTATTAGGTACACCTGTCCAACTGCTCGTTAACACTTAATTTCTAAGCAGCCAATCACATGGCGGCAACTCAGTGCATTTAGGCATGTAGACATGGTCAAGACAATCTCCTGCAGTTCAAACCGAGCATCAGTATGGGGAAGAAAGTTGATTTGAGTGACTTTGAACGTGGCATGATTGTTGGTGCCAGAAGGGCTGGTCTGAGTATTTCAGAAACTGCTAATCTACTGGGATTTTCACGCACAACCATCTCTAGGGTTTACAGAGAATGGTCCGAAAAAGAAAAAACATCCAGTGAGCGGCAGTTCTGTGGGCGGAAATGCCTTGTTGATGCCAGAGGTCAGAGGAGAATGGCCAGACTGGTTCGAGCTGATAGAAGGGCAACAGTGACTGAAATAACCACTCGTTACAACCGAGGTATGCAGCAAAGCATTTGTGAAGCCACAACACGCACAACCTTGAGGCGGATGGGCTACAACAGCAGAAGACTCCACCGGGTACCACTCATCTCCACTACAAATAGGAAAAAGAGGCTACAATTTGCAAGAGCTCACCAAAATTGAACAGTTGAAGACTGGAAAAATGTTGCCTGGTCTGATGAGTCTCGATTTCTGTTGAGACATTCAGATGTTAGAGTCAGAATTTGGCGTAAACAGAATGAGAACATGGAACCATCATGCCTTGTTACCACTGTGCAGGCTTGTGGTGGTGGTGTAATGGTGTGGGGGATGTTTTCCTGGCACACTTTAGGCCCCTTAGTGCCAATTGGGCATCGTTTAAATGCCACGGCCTACCTGAGCATTGCTTCTGACCATGTCCATCCCTTTATGGCCACCATGTACCCATCCTCTGATGGCTACTTCCACCATGTCACAAAGCTCTAATCATTTCAAATTGGTTTCTTGAACATGACAATGAGTTCACTGTACTAAAATGGCCTCCACAGTCACCAGATCTCAACCCAATAGAGCATCTTTGGGATGTGGTGGAACGGGAGATTCGCATCATGGATGTGCAGCCAACAAATCTGCGGCAACTGTGTGATGCCATCATGTCAATATGGACCAAACTCCCTGAGGAATGCTTCCAGCACCTTGTTGAATCTATGCCACGAAGAATTGAGGCAGTTCTGAAGGCAAAAGGGGGTCCAACCCGTTACTAGCATGGGGTACCTAATAAAGTGGCCGGTGAGTGTATATATATATATATATATATATATAGTATATATATATATATATATATATATATATATATATATATATAGTATATATATAGTATATATATATATATATATATATATAGTATATATATATATATATATATATATATAGTATATATATATAGTATATAGTATATATATATATAGTATATGTATATATATATATATATATATATATATATATATATATATATATATATATAGGCTATATATAATTAATTTTTTTACAGAACTGCTTTTGAAATTACGATTGGTAGCCTATTATTATACAGATGCAAAGTCGTTCTGTTGGATACTATTTTGTTCCTTAGTGTAAAATGGAAATGCATGGTAATTGTATTTTATAAATATAAGCAAAAAAAAACTGTATGGTGTAACAGAGTTTTAGAGCTAGACAAATCTAAATAAATATAAAATTTATAGCAGACCATGTTTGTGCAGGATTTGAACCCGTGTCATCTTGATGATGAACCCTAAGTTCTACCGCTCGGCTATGAATTTTCTCACTGAGAAATACCCAAACGTCTGTTTCTCACATGAGCGATTTTTTCATTTAGCCTGTGAGTGTAGGCCTATACTTTAGCCTTTTACAGTTTTAAAAGATTATATCTTATCTGTATGACCAACAATTACGGAGTAGGCTAAAAATGTTTGTTGTAGGCTTATTTGGAAATTACCATAACTTGTAGTATTTCATCCTTAGGCTACAGACATTAGCCCCACTTACGTTTTGCTAAATGTCCCTTTGCGCCACCTGGCGGTCGTTTCGCGAACGACTTTGAAATGCGACTGGTTTATTTTTACCGCGGTGGATGGCTAAAAATGGGATGTGGATGGCTAAAAGGTGTGACTAAAAATGTGCTTTTGGCTTTCATTTTTATTTTGATTGTTTGTATATATATACACTACCGTTCAAAAGTTTGGGGTCGGTACGATTTTAAATACTTTTAAAAGAATTATCTTCTGCTAACCATGGCTGCGCTTATTTGATTAAAAATACAACAAAAATCAGTTATAGTATTAAATATTATTCCAGTGTAAATCAGCTGTTTTCTGTGTGAATATATAGTAAAGTGTAATTTATTCCTGTGATCAAAGCTGAATTTTCAGCATCACCAGTGTCAGTGTCTTCAGTGTCAAATAATCCTTCACAAATCAGTATAATATGAGGATTTGATGCTCAAGAAACATTTATTATTATTATCAATGTTGAAACAGTTGTTGGTCTGTCAGTTGTACAGTTTTTTTTTTGTTTTTTTAGGATTCTTTGATGAATAGGGTTAGGGTTAGAATCTTTTGTAACATTATAAATGTCTTTACTGTCACTTTCGATCAAATGAATTATTCCTTGATAAATAAAAGTATTGATTTCTTTCCTCCAAAAAATAAAAATAAAATTCTCACTGACCCCAAACTTTTGAACGGTAGTGTGTGTATATATATATATATATATATATATATGTGTGTGTGTGTGTGTGTGTGTATAAATAAATATTTATATATATATATATATGTACACACACTACCGTTCAAAAGTTTGGGGTCAGTGAGAATTTTATTTTTATTTTTTGGAGGAAAGAAATCAATACTTTTATTTATCAAGGAATAATTCATTTGATCGAAAGTGACAGTAAAGACATTTATAATGTTAGGGTTAGGGTTAGAAAGATATATATATATATATACAATATATATATATATATATATGTGTGTGTGTGTGTATAAATATTTATTTATATATATATATATATATATATATATATATATATATATATTGTCCTTGCATTCTTTCTTGTGTGACACCCCTGAATGAAAGGCTCATTAGTATGCAGTCTGCTCAGGTGAGAACTGCCTAATTATTCATGAGGGGGTTGGGCCGTTCCGCCCATCCGCATATTGCCTTTGCAAACAAAAAAATGTTTTTCACAATTTAAAACAATCTATTGTTTTATGTGAATGATTAGGCAGAATGATTTTCAGATCAATTCGAAGCAAAAACTCTAGGCGACAACATCCACTAGTCAAAAGTCTTGTGGACAGATATTTAGTATGTTATTTGTGGCCTTATATTAGAAACTTTATTTTTTATTTTTTTCAATAATCACGCATAACCAATATTCTCTCAAAAATACAAACATGTATTAACATGTTGTTCACATATTATGCTAGCCCTGTGTGTGCTATATAGAGTGTAATTTCACCTGTGCCATTAATATGTTTATAAGCAACTGAAAAAAGCACAAATGTCAGAGCATGCCAAAACATCTCAAGGACCCCGAAAACACCTCAGACCCCTGACAGTGTTCACCTTGTTCAGAAGATGCTGGTTCTTGAGTAACATGGAGCAGGCACAGAGCAACCAGCAGTCTCCCAGAATGCCTTGCTTTGGGTGGGCCTGCACAGGGTCATCAGGGAAGAGTTGAGGCTGCTTGCAGATTTCCTGGGAAATATGCAAAGAAAGCCAGTTTCAGACAGTTTGTATTGTTATAGAACCAGTGAATTCACTTAACGAGTGCAGTATTTTTGCCATATGCAGTATTTCCTATTAAAATAAAATATTTGGGACATATCGAAGGGCTCATCTTCCTTCTTTTTTAAATGCATAAGCAATCTGATACCGTATAGGCAACATTTAATTTTGTCAATATTTAGGAGTACTATATCACAGTACCCTGATGAAAAATAAGTTTATTCAAGTGTGCTATTAGTTTACTTCTTTTAAACTAAAAATAAGAAATAATACTTTCAGTCTACTTTTTATGTACTTCTCAGAAATATACTTAAAATTGTACTTAAGTATATTTGACTTACTGACAGAAAGGTTTAAGTATATTTGGCCTATACTTGTACTCAATCTTCTGATTGAGATATACTTAAAAGTATAATTAAGTATACTTTATCTACATAAAGTATACTTGAAATTTACTTAAGTATACTAAATAAAATAAACTTGAAGTATACCTATTGTTTGTAAGTCTTAAAGCTAACCCACTAAAAGCCACAAAACTTTCATTTTGATGTCAATGAGTTTTTAAAATAGTGATAAACGCCAACCCAAATGAAAATCAGTTCTTAAAGAAAGTCTTCATTCTGTGCTCATTGGAAATGCGTCTGTTTGCTATATAATATCACGGGTGTGAAAGAGTGACTGTGGGTGCTTCTCATTTCTTATTTGTGCATCCTCGTTTCCTTTCCTCGCTTCCTTTCCTCGTGTCTCAGCTCCACCCCCTGTAGGACGCGAGGGAAGGCTGCAAGGGAAAAAAATGAGGACGGAGGAATTGAATGAAAGCTTTTTTATACTTTGGAATACTTGATCACTCGAACGTCACTTCACTGAGTCATCAGCAGTGCTCAAAGGATCTGCCCTTATGTTGTTAAAGTTTGTTTATTTAAGAAATTAATAATAAATAATAATAAAGCAAGATACCTTGTTGAAATATGTGAGTTGTGTGATTTATGTAAACTACAAAAGTAAAGTATAAATTCAAATGATTGTGACAGATGTGAAGGGGGAGGAGAATTGATACGTGCGTCACGTTTAGTCGATAAAACTCTTCCGCAAAGGGTACACCTGTGTATCCTCGCTCATAGCTCCTCTGGAAGCCTCCTCACTCCTCGATCCTCGCCTCCTCGCGGTGAAATTAGAGAATTGAGATGTCCTTCAAGATGGCTGAGCTCGATTGGTTTCCGGGTCATAGGATGGAGGACGGAGGAGCGAGGAGACGAGGAGGGATATTGAGAAGCACCCTCTGTGTGTGTGTATGTATGTGAAAGAGTGACACGTTACCTGTGGGCGGAGCCATGTGACATCACCCAACAATTTGGAGAGAGGCGTGGTGTAATCACAGAAGACTGAGGAATCATCAGCTGGAAAGTCAAGGTCCACAAACACTGATTGGTTCTCAGTCTCCGTTTCCATGGCAACCAGACCAGCTTCACTCCTGGTAGACGAAAGGCTAGAAGTAACCAGCACACCTGTGATAATCTGAGCACGATTTGCGTTTTAAAACTAATTATCATTATCATAGCTTCATTGCCTTTGCTTGTTCCTGCATATACTGTATGTGTTAGTCAAATAAGTAACGTTATATCAAAAGAAGGCAGTAACCTGAACTAATTTGTCCTGGTGAATGCTTTCCAGTTTAAAGTTTAAGCTACAGTGGCGTTAAAGGCGGCTTTTAATGGGAATTTTGGCTTTCCAACACCGTTTTAGTGACAAACTTGTTCAGATATCAAGCATCAGAGTAAGCAGTATTAATCATAATTCATCAAGACGTACCGTCATGTCAGCTGTGTTGATAACCCGTTACTCATGCTACTGACGGGTTTGAATGACACGAGATAGAGGCAAAGAAAGGCATATACAATTAAATTAAATCAACCTTGAAATCGCATGCCGTCACCCTGAGGTAGTTGAAACACACTCAATAGGTTCAAAGAAACAAAAACACTGCACCTGAACTGAACACCAAGGCGTTTCATCCCATAACCGGAAGGACGCGCGCGCCGTGGACAGCGCTGTCATCCGGGGCGGAGGCGGGAGCTGCAGCTGGCGCGCCCCCTAGTGGAGCTCCTCTGAACAGGTATTACAGTTAAAGCGCACTTTGCTTGGGTTTAGCTATTTCTTCCATTTCTTTCTATTTTAGCATTCTTATACGACTTATTTTTCGTGGTAAATAAAAACAACAACATATTGACACCCTATTAATATGAGATAATAAACAAAACAGTAAAAGAAAACAGTTCTTTCTGATAATATATGATGAATAAAAGTAAGTAGGCCTACATGTAAAATGTAGTATAATGTATAGGAATTATCAATAGCGAAGTTTTCTCTTTTAAACAAATAGGCCACAGTTTATTGGAGCCACAAAAAAACAATGAAGCGTATAATGCATATAAATATGCTGCAGCCTGCAATTTGAAAAAAATTAAGGATGGTATAGGCTACCAAGCTTTTTGATATTTATCATCAGCACAAATACAATGGAGTAGGCTGCATATCCGTTTCCTCATGGACAAAGGTTATGATAAATTATTAGTGCAAACTGAGCTCTGGAAGAGTGGTTAAACCCATTGATTAGGCTAATGAATCAGGTTATGACAAATCATAAAACTTTAAAGCAGAACAGCATCAACAGTGAAAGTTCCTTTTAACTGTGACTTATACATGATGTGTACATACTGTATACATCAACATTTGTAACAATCTGCTGTCCATGTTCTGATAAGCATTAACACATTGTTCTAATGAACATATTAATCACATATCTCTCTAATAGCCTCTCTTAATTTGTTCTTACCAAAATAATTATTCTAAAAATATACTAGGAGATGTGATAAATTCATGTTAACAATCATCTTGACATTAAATCATCATAATAATATAATTAAAGGGGTGGTTGATTATGATTTCACTTTTCTAACTTTAGTTAGTGTGTAATGTTGCTGTTTGAGCATAAACAAAATCTGCAAAGTTACAACGCTCAAAGTTCAAAGCAAAGGAAGATAATTGCTTTTAAAGAAACTGTTTTTTAAGGACTACAACAAACGGCTGATAGGGACTACACGACATTCCTCACGGGTTGGTGACATCACTAACCTTGAAATTTACATAAAGCCCACCCCCGGGAACACGCCGTCCATGTTGAGAGGAGGCAGAGTTGTTAAAGCACATTTGTGAGTCTGCTCAAGCTGTATCCGTCTTTTCACATGCAATACAGTATGGAGTCCAGAGCTTCTGCCGTCAGTCTGAAGGTCTGGCTACGTGAGGCTAGAGCAATCATGATTTTGTTGTGTGAGTTATGTCATTAAATAAAGCACTGATTGAAATAAAAAAACCAACCATAACGTTTTATTCTTGTTAAAATTGATCTTTTCTCTTTTCTTTTCTCTTTTCCCTTTTCTCTCTTCACTCTGACAATGTGATGTGATTTTAATCATATTATTACACATTCTTTATAAAGTTCATAATGTAAGTTCTGGAGGAGTTCGTTCATCTAATTCCGTCAATCATGTTTCAAGGGAATATAGCCTCTCTCTGATGACATTTCCCCGGCATCCCACCTCCCCATTGTTTTTGTGGAATTTAATTATAGACAAATATGATTACTTTAAATCGTTCTTCATGTAAAAGCAGCAGTACTTAAAAACATACAGTAGCCTATGCTTTTTTTGGCAACAAAGAACATGTTTTTTTATTTTTTTATTCCATAGATCTCTGGACTACGAGAAGGGAGAGTTGTCCGACTTGACAGTTTTTTCACTCGTCCCCTTGACTGCAAGTATGTATAGCATCAGCATGCTATCCTTGTCTACATTCAAGAAGAGGTGTTTGGCATCTCAAACGAGCCTGCTACCTAGTATTTACCATCTATGGCAACACTGCATATCAGACCTTTATCCAGGTGAAGTGTGCATGTCATTCAGTGTAGAGGATTTTTACGTGCTCAGTGAAAGAGGAACTTGTGTTCCCCTTTCATAAAAATAAGGATGTTGGATATTTTTACAAAAATGATGACCACAGCTCTCCAGTTTGGACCTATCACCCTGCAGGTCGTGCTCAGCCTCACCTATTACAGCTGTAACATCTGGGTGAAGGACAGAGAAAAAGCTAAAGACCTGTAATCTGTCTTGAGCCACTGAGTTGCCGTCCCATGTGCCTTTTTTGACATTAAAGGAAATGACAGATTACTGTTAAAAACTTTTCACGCAAATTAACTTTCACAATCGGCAGTGAAAAATAATAATGTAATAAAACAGAGGAAATAAAATAAGAGTGGCTTTGAGGAAACCACATGGAAACATTGCCGGTTATGCACTAAAATATGATGACTATATAGTCCTCATGGATGTTTGCAAAAAACAATGACTTCAGCAGTGCTCATGAATGTCCAAAGTTTGGGTTAAGGAATTCCTCTGGGAAATTCCTTCCTATCTGAATCCTGATTTATACAAGCTTTCAGAGGCCACTAATGTCAACAACGAAATCTAGAACAAGTCACTAGTCACACAAGTCGATAAAGCGTGCTCAGTATCCGTTTCCTATAACTCAGATTTTACAGAAGTTCACAAGATGATCAGTATTTCACATATAAATAAACAGTCAGGCATTGAACCTGTAGTTTTGTTTCATGCTGGATAAAAACAATGATAATGCATATACCGAAAACCCAAGCAGATCACAATCAAATTATGACAATCTGAATGTTGGTCTTCCACCTGAGCTCTACTACATCTGGCTGATCCATCCTGGCTATTAGTTGCCATACTTTCACGAGTTCACACTTACATACAATTAGAGTGGGTAAGGTTTAATGCGTATTTGGCGTGCTGTCCGGGGGGAGGGCCCGAACCCAGAGTACTCGTTAGTGTTTAGGACTAGAAGTGTGGAGAAGGGGCGGTGGAGGGATGCTGCTAAACTATCAATGGAGTGAGGTGAGATTGCTGAATCTCTATATATACCTCTTATCATTGATTGCTGTGTGCACTCCACTCGTGTTAATTAACTGAACGTGCTCCTCCCGAGCTTTGTTAATAAAACATCATTTAGTAAAAAAAAAAAAAAAAAGTCAGTAACAACTCTACAAATGATAACAGTGAAATAGCTATTTATTTTGTTGCTTCACAGTGAACAGGACCATGCAGGTGTACTGATATAAAGATTCGGTTTAGTGTGTTGTAATTTCAGAGCAACCTTGCGAGCATGTATTGTGAAAATAGAAAGGTGGCAGACCTAAACTAAACAAAACTAAACAAATTACTGTCAAAACCATTAATTAATTTATTATAAATAATAAATTCTAATCAATACATTTTTGAGGGTTTCAGTTACTGTTTGTTTGTTCAGTTTTACACAGATGTGATGGTGTCCACATTATGGTGACTTTCTTGTGTTTTTCCTTCAAGAGACAAAAAAGTCTTATCAAACTCTTATAAATAGAGGCTTTCCCCTCTGGTTTTACAGACAAGGCTTAAGCCTCCCAGACTAAAATGCAAGTTTGAGCTGTTTTAACTGAAACCAACTTGCACTGGAAAATCTTAACATATGTCAGTGCTTTGTCTCAAAATGCTCACCAATAATGTTTTTTTTTTTTCTTTTCTATTTTAAACAAAGTCATGCAAGTGTTCATTAAACATTAAACAGTGAGAGTATGGGGCACTCACTGGCAGAAATATAAATCGATGCCTATGGTGACTGACAATAAGTACTACTGAGGGACACACACCCCGTGCTGTCTGTAAAGTACTGCCTCCTCTGTATAAATAAACACCCGAGATGTGTAAGATCCAGAGGCTCTTCCACTGAGGACCTTCAATCTGAGGTAGGATGAGTTTAAATTTAAGTCTGTTTAGATGTCTTCAAAGAGTTTAAATAGATTAATATTATTAAATATAATATAAATTACATTTACAGAATGGACTGAAATATTAATTTAATGTTTTATACAAAATATTACATTTAATATTTACATTTAAGTTATTAGACTTTATATTGCAACGATAGGATCAGGATCATGTGCTCTTAACATTTAAAATTAACAAAGTTAGATGTTAGGTGTGTAATTTTCTTTGACGATAAAATATTTTCTCCTTTCCCATCTTAATGTGGATATAACTGTAAGCAGATTTCCCAAAAAAGTGTACAAAGTGGCTCTGTCAAAGCATTGCTCTATTTTTTTGACGATTCTCCCAACTGGTGCTTCAAAGAAATGCTACACCTTTAAGAACCTTCATAAAAATGTAATTCTGTAATGAAGTTCTATATTAATATTGTTTAGTAAGCATAAAAATAGCAGAAAATCTTCCTGTTCAGTTTTTTTTAAACGTTAATTTTAAAATCTTAAATTCGATATAAAAATATAACATTTTGCCATCATAAATTGCCAGCTTATGCCACAATTGTATTTACAGCTTATATATTTGATTTACAATGTTTTGTTTTTGATTAAGATTTTGCCATGGGTGCCATGAGACTCTGCTTCCTGCTCTTCTGCCTCTTCTTGGTGAGTGTCTCTTCTGTGAAAAAACTTAGCAATATCGATGACTTGAAAAACATTGACTATGGCAAGTCTGCTCCACGTCATGGACTCCAATTATTGTTCTGGTTTGCTCAAAAAGTCCTGAATGTTGATCAGAACAACATTCTCATCCTTGAATCAAATTTTGATCCTCATAGAGGCGACTTTGGATTCCATCGGTATTTAAATAAAGAGGGCATTCTACCCTCATTGAGTACTTGGCAGAATTACTATACGGTTGGCAATTTAAAATCTCCTGGAGCCAAAGCATTGCCGGCCTATGTGGGGAGATATTACAGGAACACCAATGTGCCACAAAGAAACATGGACAGGCTCATTGTCTCTATGGAACAAAACAGGCCACAAAGGATACTCAGAGTGTTTATTACATCACATAACCTTCACAATAATGACTTTAATCCTTCTGACACTTATGAGATCGATCCTGCACTGATCTTGCAGATCGGAGACCCTCATAACTGCACTCAGGATCAGAACAATAATTATGGTATTTACACAATACCACGTGATACACAAGACAAAACATCTGACAGATTCAATAAGTTTTTGACAGAGACAGGATATAGCAGCACTGACTGTACACACAGTCATTCCAGCCGCAGAAAGAAACGCTCACCCTATTTGCAATGTGACACATATGAGGGGATTAAACTAGAGATGAAGGCAACTACACAAGGTTACTTAAAACTCATTTGGGACTCGGGAGATGCCTGCTGAAATGATAGATAATTCCAAATATTGAAATTTGCCAAAACACTTATTCCAGTGACACTAATGACGTTGATACACAGGTCAGGAAACAGTTGAATATTTATGAATCATCTGGGGCTTTAGATACTTCTGTCTCACTGAATGCTGGTCTCCAACCACGACTGCGACTGTACCCATCACTTTTCGATTTTCATTTTACTAATCCATACATTTGGTATGGATCAGAGTTTGATGGAGCTAATGGAGTGATCCCTGCTATAATAAAGGGATTTGATGCTAGTCTGCTGCAGACGGCAAAGCCTGTGCTCGACTCTACATCAAAAAAAACTTCAGTAAATGGATGGATGTTCTTTTCTACTCATGGGTGGAGTTCTACAAAAGCTCACAAGATAAAAATGAGGACTATTACACATATCAGTATGCCGATAGGTTTGCAAAGACCGAAAACTATATCACACAGAATTATGACATTTACCAGTATGATTCAAATTTGGCTATTGCTCCTGGGGTTCAAATCAGTTTTCTGCTGGATAAAAAATATAACAAGGTTTTAGCACAAACTCCACCCTGGGAGGGTGTTGAAGAAGTAAAAATATTACCATCAGATTGTGGTAAACAGAATCCTGGTCTTCAGCCTGAACACTCATCAAATGGTCCAGAATTATTTTATGGGCCAGAGCTTGACAAGGCTGGTCTGCAGCTCTTCACTAAAGATGGTAAAGCTTGTGCTCGGTTTTACATCAAGAAGACCTTCACAGACTGGAAAGAAACTTTCTACTACTCATGGGTGGGGTTTTACACTAGTTCAAAAAATAAGAATGATGACTATTACACATATCACTATGTTGTGAAATTTGAAAAGATTGAGGATGATAATGAGAACTATGATATTTATCAGTACAAATCCAAATTGGACATTGCGCCTGGAGTACAGATCCGTTTCATGATAGACAAAAGTGCTGATAAAGCATCAGTGCAAACTGACCCCTGGAAGAGTGGTTAATGAATCAGGTTATGAAAAGCTTTAAAGTATATGATAATTTCACATTAACGGTAAAAAAATCATTTTAACTTTGACTTTAGTGAGACTGTATTACATTTGTAATCTACTGTAATTGCTGTACTACATGTCCTGATAAGTATGATAATTAACACATTGTTCTAACATAACGCACTGTTAATCACAGATCTCTGTTATCTTAATTTGTTGTTAACACATCTTGAAAAAACTGTTTTATGCAGTTGTTTTTTTACAGCTTCTATTAAAATGCATCTTATGAAAATGAGTGAGTCTGTGTCCTTTTTTGATATTTAACTGGACAGAACAAGCAAACCAAAAGTGAAAAACCATATGCTATTTTCTGAGCAGTGGTTTATACAAAATAAAGTTCAAATTTATATCTATTTATTTATTGTGAATTCTGTCTTTCAAAATTTTGGGAAATGTTGTCACATGCGTTTTATAACAGTGATAAATTATTAAACATTGTAAGCAAATTCCAAACGGAAGTGAGATGCGAAGCGCAGAGCACTTGAAGTGGAGTGAGCAGGGCACTTGTGTGCCATGTAGCCGTTTGGAACGCACCTGGTGAAGGGAGCAATGAAAGACCGGCCTAATTTCCTCATTATCTTCACCTAGGATGTTCCCATGACAACGCAGCACGTCCATCAGCTGATTAGCGGTTATTATGACAGCAATTTCTACTGTTAACATAACTGTTGGAAATAAATACATTTAAAATAAAACGTTTTTTAAATAGGGGTTACATATGTGTGTGTGTATTTCTCTGCTCTCAACTTTAAAACTTGCCATCTCGTCTTTTGGACCCTGCATTACCTGACACATTTCTTACCTTATTTAAACAACATGACACAAATGTGTGAAATATCATGAACAAAACAAAACAACTGTAAGTGAACTCGAACTCTCCTGCATCTAGCTTTAAAATGAATCAAGAGTATTCGCTGGGTCACACATGATGACCATAAATTATAAAATGACTTCCTTGAAGTGACCTTTGCATTACCCTTCACCAATGACCTTGTGGAAGAGTCCTTCATGAAGGGATACAGTTGTTCACTTTCATTTGGAACACAAATGGGGTCCCCTTCCCGAAGTGCCCTTGAAAGGGCGCAAAAAGGACGTTTGGAATTTGCTCATTATTACTTATCAAATTGGTTGGCCGAAACAATTACTTGATTTATTAATTTGTATTAATTAATGTCATTACCCTATCCTGCTGGTCATAAATATTGTAAGAAATATTGCATGCACATTTGGTTTAAGAAGAGCATTTGAAAAGTAGAATGATCTTGACAGATGTTGAGAGTTGCATGATTAATCTAGACTTATAAGTCATCTAATTTTTTTCTTTAAGTATGGTCATAACTTCTTTTTTTTTAAGTCAGTTAGGCTTACAAAAAACGTAGATCAGTCTGATTTGAATCCGAAAAGACAGATTAAAGACTTGACTAACTGCTAGCTGAGGAGAACAAGCTCCCAAACTCAGGACTAGCCTATACTCATTTATTGTTTCTTATCGTAGCCTGTCACACGGCAAAAGTACGAAGAACTTTTTTAGTTTGCTATTAATTATTTTATTAATAATATTTTTAAAGAGTTTGAAAAAATGCTTTTAGTTGGAACATCTCACAGATATTTATTTAATTATTAATAGTTAAACTAAACATAACCTGCAGAGTGAATGGTCAGTGTCCAGATAACTTCACAGACTCTGCACAAGTTTGACGCTGTGCCTGTCAGGTTATTTTACAATAAGGACCTGCTGAATGGACATATCCCTTGCATATCATTCGGTGCAGAGTGTTTTGACATGCTCATCCATGTAAGTTCCTCTTTCATAAAATGATGTTGGATATTTTTTATGAAAATGCTGACAACAGTTCTCCAAGAAATATAAGATTCACTGTTTCCCAATCCCCAACGAACAATAATAATGTAAAAAAAAAAAACAGAGGAAATGAAATGAAAGGTTATGACTGTTTGCAAACATGATGACTTTGGCAGTTCTCAATGCCCCAAGTACAGTCAGTCTCAACTTAGATAGCGTTGATAACCTAACCCTGAGGCCAATAAAACCAGCAGTGGAATATAGTACAAGCCTGTAGCTCTGAAGTTTGTGCTCAGCTTTACATTAAGACCAGACATTCAGTAATTGGAACAGGCTTTCTAAGGTTTTTACAGTTCACAAGATGTCAACAGTAAGCTATTTCAAATCTATACGTCAGATTTACTAACAGCTTGTTCGAGTACAAACCCTCTTTTGGCAACGATTTTGAAAACGATTTCAGGAAGACACTCTGAGAAAAAACTGGCGATGCACAGGTGGACACCTTATTGCATATGCATTATTTTTGTTGCTGACCTTATTGCATATACATTTGTAGGAGTTTCCCTTTTAGACACAAATGAATGGGAGTAGAGTTAAATGAATCATTCGATTTACTCGTCAATTTACCGAACATAACGTTTGCCAAGCCATGTTATTTTTCATTTGTGCTGCTCTTGGTAGATTGCGTTGGTCATTATGGAAATTAGCATTATGGAAATTAGCTTAAAAACTCAAGCACATCACAATCAAATTTTGATAATATGTTGAATCTTGGTTCTAATTACATTTGACTGGGTGGGTGGGTGGGGTGGGGGGTCGTGGCCAAATGGTTAGAGAGTCAGATTGGTAACCCATGAAAATGACTACCACAGCTCCGTGTGTGTGTCCATGGTTTGCAGTGTGTGTGCGTGTGTGTGTGTGTGTGTGTGTGTGTGTGTTCACTACTTACTGCTCCTAATGAGTATGCACTAACTTAGATGGGTTAAATGCAGAGGACACATTTCGAGTATGGGTTACCATACTTGGGCTCCACATGTCCCTTTCACATTTCACATAATCATTTAATGGACCAGAGCTAAAAAATAATAATTCTAACCAAAATACAGAGGCTTGATGCAAGTATGCATTTTTAAACTATAGACAGTAAAGTTTGTGCTTAGTTGTAAAAAAAAAAAAAAAATCTACTAGTTGCTATACTTTTCATTGTAATAACTGTAATAATATAAAATGTTAATAATATAAAATGTTAATGGCAACTGCATACTGTGATTTCAGAGTGAACATGATCAGGAAAAGACTGTTAGATAGCAGCATTTTACTGTAGAATCTCAATGATTGTCTGTTTACATGAATCCCTTATATTTGCACATCTGCTGTACAACTGTAAAAGTATAATAATGCCCACATTTCGATTCAATACCAAATTATCACCCCCTTGTTGAAGCCTCTACTTGATTGGCTAACCCCACACCTAATCCTTAACATATAACCATGCTGGGGAATCAGGCATAATCTGGCAGGCAGTCATTTTTAGGCACCGTCCGGCCCTGTGCCCACTGTGGCCTGAATAAATAATATGGTTGCTATGTGAGGCAAATCTGTTGTAAGCTCATGACAACATAATTGCAAAACTCTCCCCTACTTAATGTAAAAGGAGGATGCATTGGATTAATTACTGCTAAAGTGAAAGACTTTATTGTCATTATACTGCTGTGTAAAATAACAACAATTTGTTTGTATAAAAAAGATACATAAGATAAAACAGACAGTACAGTAAAAGGTAGGGATGCAAGATAATTCTGCCACCATATCGGTATCGGCTGATAAATGATCATTTTTAATGTTATCATTATCGGACAGATAAGAAAATTTGGCATATAGTTTAAAGCCTTTAGCTAAGACACTTCAGATGCGCACTGTTCGCCTTGATGGTTTTGAATTGCTTGAAATATGATTGAAATCATATGATTGAACAGCAAGTCTGTTATAGAGAACATTATAATTGTGTGCTTGGGACATGGCTTTTAATAGTGAGACTTGTGTTTTTGCAATCAGGGTCTCAAAATGTATATAAAAACGTATTTTTCCTGAAATTTAGATTTATTGGCCAATATATCGTTATCAGCTTTCAAATATAAAGAATTATCGGTATCGGCCAAATTTTCATATCAGTGCATCCCTACTAAAAGCAACAGTAGAGGTTCTGCTCTGCTTAAAATCAATTTGGAGATTCTGCTCTGACATATAAACAAATAAATGCACTCAACTGATGGTAACTTTTTGCCAATGATATTTTGTGTTATTTTGGTAACTAGTTGCACAGCACTCTGTTCCTCTCTTGTACAACTACCGTACAAGGATGTGATGCAATATGTCACTCTCCACTGCATGTTAATCTTACTTTCTTTAATCTTCTCAGAAAATAAAGACGTTGTTGTGCTTTTCCAATAACAGTTGAGGTGGGTGTAGTCCAGGAAAAATCCTCTGAAATGTTCAATCCCAATCATTTAAAACAGGGAACTCTCTCCACAGTCACTCCATTTTTTGAGCAGGACTCCACTACAAAAATCCACTACGATCTCTTTTTTCTTCTTGGTATTAAGAATGAGATTGTTGTTGGAGCACCAGGCTGTCAGATTTTGTAGTTCGTCACGATAAAGCCAATATCATCTACAAATTTTACAATGGTGTTTGTTACATGGGCATGTAGACCTCATGAGTGAAGCGTGCAATCAACACAAATCCCTGTGGAACACCATGCAGGGTAAGACCTGAAGAAGTGTACTTTCCTAGTCTGACATTCTGGGAACGGTTGGTTAAAAAGTCCAAAGTAATTACCTCTAAGCTGGACATTGATGCTTTTGCAAGCACTAAACAAATTTTCAATGATAAATTTTGGGCTGCTGGCAAGTGGACACATGCTGCCACCTACTGTCTACTTTGTGTCCTCCCAAACATTCATGTCTAACTCCACTTAAAGTTTTTTTTATTTTTTTACTTTTGTCAAAAAGGTTAAACACATTTCTATCTTGCCCAGGTGTACTGCTGTAAAGATTTATTTAGAGTGTTGAAATCCCAGAGCAACCTTGTGAGCATATTGTGAAAATACTTCAAACTAAGTCAACCTTAGAAATGTTGCAGTTGAAACATTAGCAGACAAAACAAAAAGACAAATTGTTGCTGTCAAAACAACTTATTTATTAATTAATTCTAAAAATGAATTGTAATCAATGTGTTTAATGTTACTGTTGGTTTGTTCAATTTAAGGCAACTTTAGACCGATTTAATGGTGTCCACGTTATGCTGACTTCCTTTTTTTCTCCCTGCGAGAAACGAAATAAAACCGTTAAGAGAGGCTTCTCAAGTTTTAACTTCAGCTCATTTACCAGTATATTCAGCATAAGGAGACAAACACATCAAAAAAAGATTTACATTTGCACATTACAAAACCTTGAACTTGCCAGTTTAGTCATATTCACAGCTAAGGTTACATTTTGTGCTCACTACCATTCAATAGATTGCTGTTTTTAAGAAACATAAATTTAAGTGTGTAATGCTGAACTCACTGGATATGTGATATGGCTTTCTGAACCCATAGATCATCAGGGTTAGCACAGATCAGTCTGTCCTTCACCGTAGTAAATCTGCAGGAAAGAGAATGCTCTAGATTAATACCACAGATTGTTCTTTCACATGTAAGAACATTAATATCAGAGACATGTAATTTGAAGACAGAACCAGTGTTGTTACTCACATGACAGCCTCTATGTTGCAGGTCATGGTGCCGCCCTGCCGAGTGAACTCTTTCAGCCGGTGAACAGGTAAAGGCTGCGATGAATACTTGGTACAGCACCTTACCGGACCTTAACACATGACACACTCTAAGTTCATGTTGTAACACGTAACCAACTAACCTCTCCCACAGGTTTATTCAAAGATTCATTATTCCACATTAATCCACTTTTCTGGTAGTGTAAAAGTAGGCCTATTCAATTCACCATTGAGTTAAGATGTAAATGAATTAATCACAAATCAATTGTAAAAGCCCTGACTATCAAGCATGGCAGTGTCTCAGTTATGGTAAACGTGTTCGCCCTATGTGTAAAATACATAAAAATGCATGTGGCTATACATTTCAAGAACAGCCTTGTGAATTTAAAGCACTGAAAAAACACTTGAAATCAAAGAGAATGTGTGATAGAAATCAGTTTTACTTACTGCTTTGACTCAAAGTGACCCAGTAACACAGCAGCAGCAGCAGCGTCGATGACGTCAGGACGAGTCTGCTCATCATGGGAGGGAATCAAGACGCTTATCGGTGAAAAATTAAATAAAAAGTGTTCAAAAGTATTTGATAGGTTAGTTGTGTGGACAGTAGCAGCAATGTTGAGGATTGTGATGATGGAGAGCATCCTCAAATTCTACATTATATAGCTGTTCATGGGGGGAATTTGAAGACCACATCATTGGGGGTGGAAGAAAGGGGAAAATCACGTAGTTAAATATTAGTAGGTCGGCTAAATTTATATGCTATAAAGTGGGATGTTCCATCCCTCTAAATTTCCCAATTTGTGACAATCACTGTCTTTTTTAATTTCTTTTTAAAAAAGTAATCATTGTGTCATCAACGAAGTTACCAGTTCATAAACACTAAACATGATTAGAGCTGGTATATATTAATAGAACGCAAAAAGTATAATCATCATAAACACTCTGACTGTTACAAATATTAAAAAAGGCAGTTGCCTCGTTTAAATATTGAACAATTGAAATACAATTTTAAGAATAGACTTTCTTTATTATAATTCTTTAAATAACTGAAAATTTAAAAAGTTAGATTAGTTTAAAAACCTGTACCGGGTAAACATGTAGATGGACTTTTTCCCTCAATGTGTAGATTTTAGGTAAAACTGTACAGTATGAATGCACTGTATAAGATGAGCTGTTAGGTGCTGTGACTAAAAAACCCACAAAAATATCACAGAATAATGATAAAACGTTATTATACAGTAGAATAATTTAACAAATATAGAGCTCATAATGTAAATAAATGTTTATTTAGCCAGAAAAGGTAACCAAACTAAAATTGTGCCAAAAACTAAATACATACGTTCAGTGGAAATTAGGTAGAGCAATGTGGGAAAAAGGGGTGATTTTTAAATAGAATTTTGATATTAAATATTATTATAAATAATTTATATTTGGCCTGTAGAAACACACTTTAAAAATACTCTATAAATAGTCCTTGTTACACATGTTACATGTTTTTATTTACTATCTAAGTTAACTATAAATTATACATAATTACATGCAACTAACCCGGCCTAAACTAACCCTTATTCCTAACTCTACTACTCAGTGCTTAAATGTATAATTACACTGTAATGGGGACACATTAAAGACTTGTATTGTGTGTGTGAATTCCTTCCCAATATATTCTAAACAAAGTCATGCAAATGTTCATTAAACATTAAACAGTGAACACACCAAAGAATCAGATAGCTCAGTTTTTCACGAATTATTCTCTATTTCAATTTAAACTTTTTGAGGAAGGAAATTTATAGGTAATTATTTGATGGCAGCTGAGTTACTCGAGTTAAAATGCCCATACATCTACTTCCAAGACCAAATGAGGTCATGCTTTATATTAGCTGTCTTTAACTACTAAAATATGTTTTAAAAAAAAGTTTTTGTGCAAGAAATTGTTTTCTGCTATTGAGGTGAGATAAGGGTAAGGTTTGGGCCAGGTTTCATGGTGTGGTTAGGGTTAAGGGGTCGGTGTATTGTTGGGTTATTATCGTTAACCAAAACTAAACCCATCTGATTAAACCAGAAATAAAATAAAATGTAAATATTAGTTGAAAACTAAACGAAAATTAGAAATGTTGCCTTAGCAATAAACTGAAATAAGTTTAAGTTGAAGCACTAAAATTATTAGCTGAAAAAAAAAAAACTGAAATAAAAATAAATGAAACCTAAATAGCAATATTTAAAAAACAAAAACAAGAAAAAATTACAAAAGCACATAACCAGCCTGGTCTCATTGTTAATACGTAATACGTTATTTTCAAAGATAGAACACGTACTTTTTTGTACGTTTGGATAGATGCTGAAACGTATAATATGGGCGTATCTGCAACATTTAAACATAACATTATTTATTACGATTTTACAGCTACAAAACGTTAACTATTTACGTATATTTCATATCATAAAGATATCTGTATAATTTCCATTTTACTATTTTATAGATAAATGTAAGATCCCTTAACCCTACTCCCAAACCTAAATATACCCATTTTTTACAGAATATAAAAAGGATAAAACGTAATGGACAGAGATGTGTAGGGAAATGGCAGTTTTATTTTGAGCCATGTCCCCTCCTACCCCTCCATAACCATTCCTTAACCTCTTAACCTTCATTTGCCATTGCATATTTAAAACAATAATATCTTAGTAAAAACCTAAAGTAATATTGCCAAACTATATATCGTTTGAAAGCTTAAAATCTCTAGTTTTCATATTTGGTGGCTGTTATCTAAAATAAATTACAGAGGAGCAGTAATTTATCAATTTGCAACAAGAATATTTCATATTCATTAGGAGTATTTATTTTTAAATAACAATAAACACGAAAAATCATGAAAGATTGATAGAAACATCAGTTTGTTTTCATGCCATGAGTTCAAAAGATAACACCAATTCCATTTTATGAGAAAAAAAGGTCTGAAAATGTTTTAAATATAAAGAAAAATGTATGGATTCTCGATTTGTGATTGGCTGCGAGCTATAACGCTATAATGTAGTCTTTTCATGCATTTATTAGAGGTTGAATTCAAATCAAATACTGCCAAACCACCCATACTACTTCTGAATAGGATGTCTACTTCATAAATTGTATGAAAATTATGAAAATACATGGTTCAGAATCAGATCACTCAAAACATATATGAAAATGGAGGCGCCCTTATATGGGCAGTAATGGAGTAGTGAAAAAGTTGGATACTGCGCTCAAATAAAATCTTACTGAAAGCTAATTTTTTTAGATATCAACCTAAAATTTGGAATACAACTTGTTCAGATTTTTGTCTTTAATTTTCTTGCAGTTTTAGAGTAAAATATATTTTGTAATATATATATATTTTATATAAAATATTAATAATATTTTTACATTACACAATTTCATAAACTCAAACTTATATAACTTTTTATCTGTTTCATTTTTTATAATTTCTAGACTTCTACAATAATCTGGAAAATGTCTTCTTTAAAACTAGACCAGCCATAGGTCTATATTCCAAAGCATTCCTGAATTACAACCATTTAAGTTTGGATAGTGATTTTTATGTCTATGCAAAAAAAGGGGGGTGACAGTTAACAGGTTAAAACTACGTAGGCTACAATTATGAAGAAAAACATAACGTTAACAGACGGACAAGTATAATCACAATAATTTTTTTTTATTGCGAAAATGTCAAAACCGGTAGGCCTACCAAAAGTCGTTCACATGATGATGTGTTGCAGTCGCAGTCCCCTCTGGCAGTATTATAATAGTTTTGTATGAGGTACAGGGCAGAATTTAAGTTATTAATCCATGAACATGTTAATCCGGTTTCGGTTCGATCTGTGAAGGCGCGCGCGCTTCTCCTTTTCAAGTGTACTACACCGACTGAAACACGGCATGTCGCAATCTGAGACGAAGCAGGCAAGAGCATAGACAAAGGGTGCTTCTCATTTCTTATTTGTGCATCCTCGTTTCCTTTCCTCGCTTCCTTTCCTCGCGTCTCAGCTCTACCCCCTGTAGGACGCGAGGGAAGGCTGCAAGGGAAAAAAACGAGGACGGAGGAATTGAATGAAAGCTTTTTTAATACATTGGAATACTTGATCACTCGAGCGTCACTTCACTGCGTCATCGGCAGTGCTCAAAGGATCTGCCCTTATGTTGTTAAAGTTAGTTTATTTAAGAAATTCATAATAAATAATAATAAAGCAAGATACCTTGTTGAAATATGTGAGTTGTGTGGTTTATGTAAACTACAACAGTAAAGTATAAATTCAAATGATTGTGACAGATGTGAAGGGGGAGGAGAATTGATACGTGCGTCATGTTTAGTCGATAAAACTCTTCCGCAAAGGGTACACCTGTGTATCCTCGCTCATAGCTCCTCTGGAAGCCTCCTCACTCCTCGATCCTCGCTGTGCAATTAGAATTGAGATGTCCTTCAAGATGGCTGAGCTCGATTGGTTTCCGGGTCATAGGATGGAGGACGGAGGAGCGAGGAGACGAGGAGGGATATTGAGAAGCACCCACTGTCCTTTTAGGCAAGTCATGCCACTTCCTTAATCCTCAATACAACTATATAGGGAAAACCCGTAACGCCAAAGATGGCGGCCGAGTGGCATGACTTGCCTAAAAGGACAGTGGGTGCTTCTCAATATCCCTCCTCCGTTACTATAATGCCAGAGACAATTTATATAGAGACATGCCACTTCCTTAATCCTCAATACAACTATATAGGGAAAACCCGTAACGCCAAAGATGGCGGCCGAGTGGCATGTCTCTATATAAATTGTCTCTGGCATAGACATAATAAATACATAGAAGCCCTATTGGCCGCTTTGGAACGTTGCTGCGATACGTCAACGGGTCCGCCATTTTGCTGAGGGCAAGACTGCACTGTAATCAAATGTAAGTAAACGGGGGAGCTGCGTTTTTTTCTGGATAAAAACAAACTGTTTTTACATTTATCAACCAATTTCAGTGGTTTGTATGTGGTGTACAAAAAGTCCCATCTCTAGTTATTTAAAATCTCGGTAGTTAGACTTGTAAAATATATTTTTTTAAATAAAGAATTGTCAAAGCTCAGGCTTGTCATGTATCTGGCTTTTTATTCTTGGATAAGAATGGTGAAGACCCCCATACTGAGATATAATTTAAGTTTTCTTATTGTGGAAAAAGCATTTTCTGTGATTGACCAGATTTTAGCAATAACAAAGATAACTGATGGATCCTTTATAATAATACGTAATGGTACAACTACAGTGCAAAGCAAATAGTATATAACATAAAGTGAGAAGTAATAGTAAATAGTTTAGTCAATAAAATAAACAAATAGTATACAGCAAATAAAATAGTAATGATTAGTATAATTATATAATATCATAAGTACAATAATACAATCATAAAAATATTGATAATAGCATAGTTTATTAATAATACTATAATAATAGCAATAGAATAAGAAATATCAATTACAGAATATAGGCAATAAAAAATAAGTTAAATAGTGACTTTAATATTTAACTCTTTTTGTTAAATTTCAGTTTTATTGATCAGTAATAGCCATTATAACAGAAGTAGCTTCAGTCAAACATACAGCAGGATACAATTTTAAAATAGCCTAAATATGAAACTTCACTTTGCCCTCAGCCAAAACCAGGGAACCATTTATAGATTAATGAGACCAAAGATCGCCCGTTAGATATACACAAGACGAATTATAACTCATGTTTAACCACTAGATTACAGACATCCGAGTCAGCGGCAAAACTTCAGAAGCACTGGCCGAGGAACGGCTGTTCCAGGCGGGGTAGACGAGCGCTGAGCGCATCTTACAACTCCGAAAACGTCAGATCAAATTTTTAAATAGGCGCTATCTTTATAAACAAACCACATATTTGAGCTTTAAACAACTACATTGTCGACTGAAAAACTATTTAAACTACATTTCGTGACACAATAACAGTAGTATTTTTAAATTTATCCTCTGAACGTTACTATTACTAATTAAATCATGACCAAATACAACCAAACACAAACGTTCAGTCTTGCTTGTGAAAGGTAATTCCTCGAAAGCTGTTTTCAATTGTGTGGCGATGTGTACAGCCCCAAACAGCGCACAAAACATGCATTTTTCTCAATTCCCGGTATGAGAGGTATGGGAAAGTTGCCATCCCCAACATGGCGGCGCCGTTGACGTACGCTCCAGCGGCCAATAGGGCGTCTATGTATTTATTATGTCTATGGGCAAGAGCCGTGCCGAAGTTATGACGTCACTTTATAGGCCAAAACGCGGAAGTGAGTTAGCATTTTAGCACTTCCGGTTCCCTCGCCCTAAGGTCTATGGTTTTTTTTAATGGGTTTTTGCTAAATCGCCTGAAATAAGGTCTGTGGTTAACAAAGGCTCTAAATATTTTCACGTTTTGATCTATTACATAAAACACAGTTATAACCTGCTTGTGGTTTTTTAAACTTTATTGTGTCTTAAATTTTTTAATTTGAATCATTTGAATTCATCACCAGCGAGTGCAGGATTTGACGTTTACGGCTATGGTTTACTAGCCTGACTTCGTCATACTCATATTCTAGTCTGTGAGTCTGATACTGCTCGTCTGCTCCATAGGGAACCAGGAAAAAAACAAAACTCTGCACTCAATTGGATAGACCTACAACCAATCAGAGCAATGCAGTAAGTGTTTTTTTTATGAGCTACGCAAATTGTCAACAGAACTCAACTACACGCGCACTGGAAGAAGTAGTAAAAATGAGTGTTGCTTCTTTTACTTGGTCCTCCATGAGTGCGACCAAAGGAGAAACCACAACGACCACAGGATTTTCATTGCGTCCCATCTTCTTAGCGACCATCGGAGCCAGCTGATAAAATACACTTTTGCCGAATCCCGTAGGAAGGACGGCAAACACATCTTTCCGATCGACAAATCAAATGCCTTTATTGCAGTTCTCTGTTCATCTTTTAAAATGAATGCGCTGTCGATTTCTTTTACAACAGACGCAATAGCGGAATCTATACATCTCAATTCTCCAGCTGCAGTCATCTTTGAGGGAAACCAGTTCAACTGTTCAACCCAAGCGCTCTTTGATAACGTGATGACTACAGATCATCTGTCCATCATCGTATAAAGCCCGCCCTGGCAATTTGATTGGCCCGACTAATTCTGAATCGATCATAATTACTCCTCAATGGATCGAGTCCAGACCGAACTTCCCGACCAAAAAATGTTGTGGGCGGGGTTGGGGCTGGCATCCAGGCTAATGGTTTACGGTCGCTGCTGAGAAATGGAGATGAAGATCACTGGATAAAAGGCTGAATTTGGATCACAAATTTAGCACAATGTAAAAACATGTATTCACAATAAGTGCATTGGATCAATTGATTAATTTAAATCTTACATTGCATTTAAAGACATAATGTGTGGGCCAAAATAATATAAATAACACAGATGATTTAAACATCAAGTCTAACAATTAGACATTGAGTGGTAAAAGGTGTCCGCCTTTCCAAGAAATCTAACATCACATTCTCTTATCACAGCGTCTGATGAGAAGAAACAGTGGGATACAATTATTATGATCTAACTAATTCTTCAGACACTCCCCCGTTTTATAACATCATAAGTGTCTTTCATAGAAATTCAAGTTGAAATGTCAAGCAGCATGACACTTCTCTAAACCTGGAGGTGTAAATAAAAGAATCTAAGAATGTTTTAGTAAAACCACTACGGAGAGCAATGCTTTTAAGTGACATTAAAATTGTTGTTTAAAGTCGTGCAAGGAGACGGCTGTGGGTTTGAAGGGAAGTGATTCATTGCTAAAGGAGCACTGTAAGACTCAGTTCTCACTCTTATGACCTATTTCACTTTCTGATTTTAGGACACGAGTTACATAAAACATTATGACCTAGAAAAAATATGAAAGTCAGCTACACCCGCATTAGAAACCACACGTTAACATTTGGAAATGAGGACGCCGCTGAACGTACGTAGTTCAGAACGATCCATATGTGTGGTTTTATCTATACTGTTACATATTTCATAAGACACAATACAATCATAATTCCATAATGCATTCACTCTATAACCAAAAGGTTAAGGTTTGAGTCCCAGTCCTGGTGGATATTCCAGTTGCTAAAAGGTTCTTTGTTTCAAAAGTCCCAAGTCAAAGGGACCGTGACACTCTCTAGCAATGCATTATCGCTCCATCTGAACTGGTGTTTCCAAGTGGTTTGACAGTATGTAAAATATTCCATGCATGCTGCATGTGTCTTTGAGAATAAATACAAATGTTGGTCAATAACACTTTAAATAGTTTTTTTTATTTTTTATTCAGGGGACCTTTTACCACAAGTTAAATAACTGCATGGTAGCCAAGTATAAAAAAATCTAATTTATTGACTTAATGAAAACTTTAAAATGGCAAACATTATTTTGCTGAGTTATGTTGACATAATAATGTTGATGATTATATTAACTTAATATTGTGAGGAATTTAAACTCAAATTTCTGCATTAATTGATTTACAAAAAAATGTGTAGTAGACCTAACTTAATGAAACTCTTTTGATAACTTTAGAAATTGGGGAGTGGATTTCTTGGTAATATGAAGCAGTTTGGTTCTTGACTCAATTTTAAAGAACCCTTTATGCCAAAAAAAAAAAAAAGGTTATATGTTTCAAATGATTGCATAATAGGTGTACTTTAATGTTCAATAGCTAATTTAAAAACAATTCTAGTGACAAAGTAAGATTACAAGCTGTTAATTCATAAAACTAAATCAAAATAAAAAATGAATAAAAAATAAATAAATTATTTAAAACTAAATCCATGATGGATACCTTAAAAGTAGGCTATATGAAGCACCCGACAGAACCTTCAACAACAATTTATTTTAAGAGTGTAGGAATACTAGCTTCATTATTTCATATTATTATAATGAATTTTACTAACTCTCATCAGGGCAAGAACAATTCAGTAGCCACACAAAGGATTCTTTCGTTTTTTCGTACTTCATACAGGTACTCTAAAATGCACAACCTAACTGGAAATCAGATCGTAATGGGTGCTCATCAGTACAAAGAATAGTCCTAAGCCTTTCAAAAAATATATCATTAAAAAATATGTCTGTACAAATCTGATCATTTCCCCCACCACTGATCATTATAACTGTTAGTCAAATTTAAAATGCCATACACTGTAAAAAAGGGTAACCTGTTATTTTACTTGATTTAACCCATAACAACAAATTTTTTATTGAATGTATTTGGGTATAATACTGTAGTAGACTGAGTACAATTCTATCTGTTCCAGTTGTTACGGCTAGGGGGTGTGTACTCTTGTGTTGTTCAAGTTTGTTTAATTTAACACATTTACTACCGGCTTTTTTGGCCGACCAAAGTGCTGTACAATAATCACAATACAATACACATTGCACCAACAACAATGCAATGTGTTGTGTGGGAATTACCGGTTGCGGTATGTTCTGTCCTGTTGGATAGTCAGGTCATGCTGGTGTAAGCGCAGTTATTAGTAAACCGACCCTCCTGCATTCCCAGTAGCACCTCATTGCAGTACACAAGATCCAGGGGGCGGAGTTGGATCCAGATCTAAGGGGCGGAGATGGGTAGGATTAGGGGTGGGGTTAGGGATCAGGGGCCGGAGATGGGTAGGTTTAGGTATATGTAAGGGTAGGTTTAGGTATATGTGGATTTCGTGTTCTGCAGTGAGGACCATCTCTGCATTCCTCTCTCGTGTGTGTTTTTTTTATACCAAGTTACCACAAATAACTTGATACTATGGAATTCATTGGCGTTCCATCAACTGTTTGGTTAGACATTCTTCAAAATGTCTTATTTTGTGTTCAGCAGAAGAAAGAATGAGGATGTAAATGATGACAGAATTTTCATTTTTGGGTGAACTATCCCTTTAATGCTAGCAAAACTGAAGAAATCATGATAGATTCCAAAAGAAAACACATCAAATTGTCCCAGCAGATATTCAAGGGGTGGATATTGAAACAGTGAAATCTAATAAATATCTTAATCTACTTAAACCAGGGATGGGCAACATCGGTCCTGGAGGGCCACTGTCCTACAGAGTTTAGCTCCAACCCTGAAAAAAATCACCTGCCTGTAATTTTCTAGTAATCCTGAACATAGATATCATATAATAAAGGCTAGATGTCTCGTCCGCGCTGCTGGCCAATGGAGGTCGACATCCGCACGTGGCGGCCATCTTGTCACAGGCAGCTCGCTCACTCGTAACATTGTGTTTTAATGGTGCATGTACTTTTAAATAACCATAACTTGCTCAATTTTCTACCGATTTTCAAACGGTTTGGTTTGTTATAAACGTCAGAGACATATGAATAATTATAACATATATGTTAAAGCATTCAGAATTATAGCCATGTTAATAACGTTTGTAAGAAACCAAACCGTTTGTAAATCCATCAAGATTTCAGCGAGATAAGAGGATTTGTGTTAATAATTAATAATAATAATTCGTTACATTTATATAGCGCTTTTCTGGGACCTCAAAGCGCTTCACATATGGAAGGGGGGAATCTCCTCAACCACTCTCCTCAACATGAGTGTTCATGCTGATCACTCACCTTACATCAGAACCTGCCTGTGACAAGATGGCCGAACGGTGATGCCGGAAGTGACTCCGCCGTAAGACATCTAGCCTTTATTATATGATATCTATGATCCTGAAGACCTTGATTAGCTTGTTCAGGTGTGTTTGATTAGGGTTGAAGCTAAACTCTGTAGGACAATGGCCCTCCAGGACTGAAGTTGCCCATCCCTGACTTAAACAATAAAGCTTGTGATCACATGATTTACTTCTGTAAGGATCAGAACCATACGCATTTGCGGAGTCGACTGAGATCGTTTGGTGTGTGCCAGACTGTGGTATGTTGGGGTGGTGGGATTTCTAAAGGGGCGACGGGGGTGGAAATCACAAACTGATTAGGAGGGCTAGTTCAGTATACTGGGGTGCCCTCTGCCTTCTTTAGATGAACCTGGGCAAGATAGGGATATATGGGAAGCTTTCTTCCATTATGAATCATAAATCTCACCCCCTCTATGAAACCGTGTGGGGTATGTCTAGCTTGTTGCTCAAAATTGAGATATAGTAAGTGTTTCTGTCCATCTGCTGTAAGACTGTTTAATTAAAGTGATTTGCTGTAGGCTACCATAGTGTTTGACGTGTTTGGTTGGTGTAAATGTTCTTTATATATATATATATATATATATATGACATTCACAGTATGTGTTGCTGCTGTGACATGCAAATTCCTGTGAAGTACATTTAAAAGAAATTTTTTTGGGTTGATTCAGCAATATTAAATAATGTTTTGACTTGAATTAAACCAGTTCATT
This sequence comes from Rhinichthys osculus, assembly GCA_029959095.1. Lineage (NCBI taxonomy): Eukaryota > Metazoa > Chordata > Actinopteri > Cypriniformes > Leuciscidae > Rhinichthys > Rhinichthys osculus. The sequence goes on along the minus strand of JARWKJ010000007.1, from coordinate 9,091,794 downwards.
TAGGCTAGATGTTATATTTTTAGTGTACAATACCACAATACAAAAGAAAAGAAGAAAAAAAAGTAATTGTTAACATTTAAGAAGTCATTTTAAATACCCGTCAAAGTGATAAATGCCACACACCCTTTAGGTCTAATTATACAGTGTTTTCATTAATTTACTATTACATAAATCTATTTATGCCACAACACTCTTTGCAAAAGTAGACAGTCAGGTTTATCTTTGGCAGATATCTGGTCCTGAATTTTTGTCTTTGTTCCAGTGACCTTCAATTTTTAACTAAAGGCATCGGAGTTTCCAACATCATTATTTTACCAAGAGGAAACACATTCAAATATGTTGGTGGCTCACTCTCTCTTTCAGGAAGTGTACTAAAAAAAAAAACCTCTGTTCTTTCCCACAGGCCATTTTTTCCTCTGTTCTTCCTTGTTGCACCTGTTTGACTGACAGGCCAGATAAGCTCTCATTGTGGTTAATTTTTTTTTGTTTGTTTGTACACATGTACATCTGTATACGTAGGCACGGAAAACCCTGTCTCGGTTGTTTCCATGTCCGACCTATAAAGGCAGGGTTAGAGTGTCTCTTGCCCCATTTCACATCTGACTCTTGCTTTGAGGATCACACACACACACACACACAGAGACGATGACTCGGGTTTCAGCTAGCGTGATCGTGCTGATGGTTGTGGCTCTCAATGTACTCTGTACAGATGCCTCACCTTTTTGTAAGTACATCTTTCTTTCCTTTATTTTATTTTATTAGTGGATTCATAATCAAGCTATTTGCACAGTCATGGATAATATTTTTTAGTTTTTACTCCTTTACTGGAATAAGCGTTTTGTTTTTTAGGGACAATGACGTGGTAAATGTGTTTAAACTCCATTTATAAGTGTAAAAAATGTTTTTGTAAATATTATTAGGCTATTATTATTTAAAAACTCAGTAGGTGTTAACATGCTCGTATTGGTGTGTTTACAGCGTGTTGCAGAAAGTACACCAAAGGAATGATACCAATGAAATTTATCAAAGGATATTCCATTCAGACCATCACAAGAAACTGCCACATTGATGCTGTAATGTAAGTATAAGATGCAAACTATTCATAGTGGATTATTCATTAAATGACTGATTCCTGAAGAAAAATGAAAACTAAAAGATGATTTCTTACCCCACAGATTCCACACAAACAAAGGCAAGAACATTTGCACAGACCCCTCCAAAGTCTGGGTGATGGAGAACATCCGTAAACTGAGGTAAACTTGCAGAGATGTGATTGCTGTGGATACATAAGCACAAATTAACACAAATTAATTGAACAACATTGAATTGAAGCTAATAATTCTGTTATTTATTTTCTAATTTTAGGGAGAAAGTGCAAGCAATCAGCAAAAAACATTCAAGAGCCTAATCTGACCACATCTGAAGCTAAACAATGTTACTACAAGAATAACTCTTCATGGAGAAGGATCTATTTTTCTTAATGAAATCTGCATATGTACTCTGCATATTTGTATATGCATGTTATTTTATACTATTTGCTTGCTTGTTTTATTCAATGCATTAAAATAATTTTTTTAAGTAAATTGAAAACTTGCGTTTTGTATTTAATTGCGGTTCTTGTAGCTCAAACTTAATTAAATTGTACAAAAAATAATAACAATGATTGTAATAATTTTAACTATACATACTGTATATGAGTTTCAGGACAATAGCAGTAAAATAAATGCACATTAGAAGATGTAATACACCATAACTTGAATTTGAAAAGTTTACATATGACACAGGCAAAGTGAAAAAGTATACTTTATTGTATTTGAAATATATTCCCCTTTTCAATAGTACATTGCAAATATACAAAAAAAAATGTTTTACTATCCATAAATATTTTACAAGTATATTAGCATCATGCTTTTACCCATTTTAACAATGCACCTTTTAACACACTTAAAAATAATTGTACTTTAGAATATTTTCTAAAAATATATTTTAGAAAAATATACTTGAAGTGAACATTCAGGGTGTATTTATTTGCACTTTACTTGAAAATGATCATTGTAACAATGCATTGAAAGTATACTTTTAAAATACATTATAGTATACACTAGTGTATTGCACAAAGTATAGCTAAGTAATATTTTGTTTATTAATGTGTATTTGTTATTGAAGACAACGTGTGCAATTTGTAGTATTGGGAATAAGCCAAAGGTATTACTGAGCAAATAGTTTTTACTCAAATATAATACACTTCTGTTATATTGCTTGTTTAGAAGACACTCGTAATGAATGTGTAATGTACTTGTAACACAAATAAAGTACACTTTAATATCACTAATCTAGCATTTAATACTAAATACACTTAAAGTTACACTTTACTAAAATGTAATTACAACTAAAATATACTTAGACAAAATGAGTTGTTCCAAAATAGCACACTTCAAGTTAACTATCATTAACACACTTGCAGTATTGACTGGCTGCAAGTATACTTAGCTTTTTTCCTTCTTTCACCAGGGCATATTGAAAGTGCAAAGGAATATATGCTGTGATTGAATAAAGGAGGCGAATTCATTTGAATAATGTGCTGTGACTGGATAGAGAAAGAGAGCATTAACGAGGTGATAGAAAGGTGATTAAAGGCTTAGGTGAGAAATTCCCCATGCTTCAGCTCTGGGAAATAACATTGGCTATGATATGATCTTCTAAGAGGAAGCACTGGAATGCAGAACAACTTCTCTCTGGGTTAAAACAAACAAACCTAGAAAGAGAATGTGTCAAGCGAATGCTTAGAATGCTTACACGCATTGTCCTTCTCTCGCGTGACGAAATTTACACACAAGCCTAAAAAGAAAAAGAAATAATAATCAGAAGATCCACATGGTGTCGCCCTACTCTATAAAATAAAACATTTTGATTTAAAATGGTCCTAAACCAGCGATTGTAGCCTCGTCGTCAGATAATCAACAATAACAACAGATCTATTAATAAACTCAGTTGTTAATTCAATATTCTATCAGAACAGAACTGCAGTGTTTATGAGTTCTTTCTTCATGTGTTTCTCATGTGACAGTATGAGAGAAACTAACAGATAGAAGGTGCTAAATCACAGTATAAATGAGCAAATCGGATCTTTAAACAAAAGATTATAACCTTATTTATCTATCTGATTATGAAGGGAAAGTTTAACAAATTGTGCCTACTGTAAATAAAAAATCCCAGTAAATGAGAACCAGGAAGAAAGACAATTCCCTGCAAACTTCGTTGTTGACCGGAGTGAGAGTAGGCCTAAATCAGGCTACAGTTTATCTCATACTGATAAGAAGATATAGGCCTATGTGAATATACAGAAATACAGGAGAAAACCATAAACTAAAGAGACAGTCTAGTTAATCCAAAAATGTAAATTCTGTCATTATTTAGGCTACTCACCATCACGATGATCTAAACTCCTCGTATGATTTAAAAGCAGATCAAGTATTTGAAGATTACACTGAATGGGTACGGTAGCCAACATAAGACACAAAAGCATCATAAAGTTAGCCAATCCAAAAATATAGCCTAATTTAAGATGCATAGCCTATTGTATGAAAGGATATTTCCAACTTTACTAGATTAACACTTTGACGTTGAAGCTGAATATGGAAACCTCACACGGCCAAAACGTCATTGATTTTAACCGAATATCCTTCTGAATACTATATAGGGGGGGGTAATAAAAAAAGCGAGAATATGAATTCTGAACTACACAGATAGCTGCTAACCATAAAACACATTAAATTTAACATTAGTCACGCAATGCTGATGTTGTTAACATGAACAATTTGAGAACAAAGTAGGCTATAATTTGCACGGTTGCTGTAAATCGCGTTGATGAGCCTAAATCTAACGAAGCTTATCATGTCGAATGCTTTTTCCCCCTTAGTTGGTCAGAACAAAAATGGATTTTACTTACTTGTTCAGAAGACATTTTCTTATGAAAATTCTTATGTTGGTCAAACTTTCTAAAAGTGAATCTGTGATTCTGTATGACAGTATATCCACACAGCGCGGTGACTGACAGCAGCACTCGCCTCAAAGCACTGTGTTCATCCGCGCTGTTTCATGCCGATTTACAACCCACGTAAAGATAATAATTCCGCGAATCACAGTTACAGATTTCGAACAGAGAGATGGCGACAAAGAGGAAAAAATACGGACTGCAGCTTTAAATAACACAAATTATACTTTCTGTATTTAATCTCACTTTATTAACTAATGTCTTTGCTGATGATATTCAATGATAGGTCAACCATACCAATAGGTAAAAATTACTTTAGTTAAAAATCACAATGGTGTTTTTTTATTTTATTATTATTTTTATTGCTGACATTCTTCTGCAATCCAGAATGGCAGCACAGCTGAACGGTTTGTTTGAGCTGCGCCCACTACTGTACAGACGTGAATTGACATTTTTCCTTAAGGGCCTTTACATTTGCCAAAATTAGAACTTCTGAATTACATTAGAATTACAACTTTTTTGTTATTAATTGAAAAAGCAAGCCCAGCCAAGGCTAGAAAAGTAATGTAAAAACAACAACAACAACACACACACACACACACACACAAAAGTAATGTAATGCATTACTTTCCATAAAAAGTATGCAATTAGTTAGTTTTTTAGGGAGTAACACAATATTGTAACACATTACTTTTAAAAGTAACTTTCCCCAACAGTATATCTTTGGTGTTAAACACTAAAATGAACAGTGACATCTTTTTAAATGAAAACCTCCCACTAACTTTATAGTTCTCAAATAAAACTATAATATTAGGCTACATACAAAACACTAAAAAATCTACTTTTGCTATTAGTAAAATTGAATAGCGCATTACTCTTTTCATGGACCATTTTTCTATTCCAGAGCACCCCTAAAAATAATTATTCATAATTGGCTGCTTCTAGAGAATTTTGCCCCCAAAAGTACATCACACACACACACACACACACACACACACACACACACACACACACACACACACACACACACACACACACACACACACACACACACTTCCTGCAGCTGAGTTGTTTAATTACCAGCGACGCTCTCATGATGACATCATTGCCTCGGTCCTCTCTACACGGCTCCACACACAGAGGACTTCCTGCTGAATAATGGAGAAACACACACATTCCAAAACACCCACACACACAAACAGGAACACGGCAACAAAACAGCTCCACTGCCCAGCTCTAATCTTTCCTTTTAATGCAACAGTGAGCAGCAAACTTCCCCCGGCACATGAACTCATACACGTATGTATTGCTGTCCATATTAGCCAAAACTCTTTTAGATAAAGACTAAAAAGCTAAGCATTCATATTCATAAGTTTCAGAGTTTACATCTTGGTTGAATAAAGCCTATTGGTCATATATATATACAAAAATGGGATAAGTCCATTGATAAGTCCCACCCCAACATCCTATTTAAATAAGAAATAAAGAAAACTGCACTCATTGGGACCCTTACTAGCACTGAGAATAACTCAGACAGACAATGTCATTCTGCATTACTTTTGATTATTACATTTACAGCTCCAGGCAAGGAGGTGAGATCCCAACACTGCGGATCTGTGTTCAAACAGAGCTGTGCAAGAAACGGACTCCTTTAGGGCTCGGAAAGAACCATAAAACCGCAATTGCTCAGTTTATTGAACTAACCCATGACAACAGTTATTTATATACATCTTTAACTTTATAGCATTGAAGATCATGCAATAACAACCAATTCTGAGTGTCAATTCTCTGGGAATCCCTAGGTTCACTCACACTGTTTAAGAATTTGCTCTTGAAAATGTACTCAAGGTAGGCTATTCAACATCCTACGCTGATCCTGAAAGGTAAACCAATCACTGCCTTCAAATTATAGGAGTAGAGCCACTGATCTATATAGAATGACTGGATAGCTCATGACGTCATAAACAGTGAAGCCACCGCGCCGCCATATTGTGATTCCCTAGTGAGCTCACGCGTTCTATTGAATCAATAGGAAATTGTATGATTTGACTGAGAAAACATTGCATAACGAGACAAAGTCTTTAAATCTAAAGTCTCCCTGAACAGTCTTACAACGCAAACATCCTAAGCATTTAAATGGGTATTTGATTAAAGTCGGAAATTATTCCTGCTTACTAAAAAAATAAGTATATGTGAATTGTGAACTTAAAATTGAGCTCTTTCTGATTGTGTTTTACAGATAGATCAGTAGTCTGTTCAAGTATTTGATTAGTTAGCAAGAACATGTCCAGGAAATGCATAATACAAATTGTATGGGTTAATGTACACCTGTTTCACCTCTTATTTACCCCTTATTGACACTGCACACGTCTGCGGCGCGTTTACAGCCGCGACACGGCTACCGGAGCTGATCGCGCCCACAAATCGGCAAATCACGTGGAAATGCTCCCTGTGTGAGTTGACACCGCGTGAATGTAGGAATAAAACATTTTCGGAGCCATAATGCGCCGCAGATGTGTGCACTGTAAATAAGGGGTTTACACATAGGCCTACTCCGTTTGCAGTGCTTTTTTTTTTTACCATACCCATGTCAACAGGTTGAAGCTTTCACTGCACGCGGATGCCCGTCCTGTGCGGTGCGTGCAGAGACTGTTTGTGCTGCAGGCGCTTAATTAAAGTGACAGCGCATGGTTCGTGGTCAAACTGAACACGGATTGACATGAAAATATTAAATATATGCATTTAATTAAATTTATAAGAAGTAATGCATTAAATAATAATACGTTTATTGGGTTTAAACTTGAATACGTCTGTGAAAGAATGCATAGTAGGCTATAAACAAATTTTAAACAACACGGAAATAGCGACAATTGTGCATATAAATTACTATATATGGGCTTAAAGTACAACCAGTGAGCAGTTTTTCAAGATCCTTTTACACTTGTTGATGCGCAGCGGGTCATCTTAAAAGTGCCGTCGGAGCTACCTATCTCTGTATAACAGCCGTTGGAGCCCTCTGCTGGTAGGGAATCGTAAGATGGCCGCTCGAACACTTCCGGTGGCTTCACTGCTTGGTGGCAGTTTAGAACGTCATGAGCTATCCAGTCATTATATAGATCAGTGAGTAGAGCTCAGATTGGGGCCTGAAACAACATTATTTTCCTACCATACAATACCAATACCAGTACTCAAGGTATTGAATATTACCATATTATTATCATATTCACATGGTATTTACATACGACTCTTTGTTAAGCCATTGGTTTTATATATAGGCCTGTAAGGAAAAAAATTATGAAGGGCCATTAAATTATTATAAGCAGAGTGGCCGTTACACCTCGGGTGTGCATTATTTTTTTAATAATTCAACGGCCAGGAGCCAAACAGAGAAAGGACCTTTGAAATAACTTAAATAATTTGGCACATTGGAACTTTAATGTGGTCAAGGAACTACTCTAGCTGTGCGTTTCCTGGAAAATAATTGCATTCAACGGCCCTGTGGTATATAAATGCACAATATATTTTAAGCTTATTGCAGTGCTTCATGGGAGTGAGCAGTTCTTTTGGCAAAATGTGCTTGTTTCGATTCTCTAATTGGTGGAGATTTCTTTAAAGAATCATGGGTAATGTACTTTTTCACCAGGAATTCCTGTTAAACAGGATTGTTTTAAATAGAAGTTCAAATAATGCAGGCTGATGGGTTCAACAAAAGCATATACCATTTATTAACAACCTCATATAGCTCATTGTAGGTCTGTCTTTAAAGGTTTATAAGTTATTACTCAAAATCAGTTCCCTGGAGAAAATGAATGGATTTTGTCGCTCCCTGCTGTCAAAGCACCGGTTTCAAAAAGAGCATATTCACCATAACAACAAACACTCAAAATCAGGACAGAGACACAATGCACCACTGAGATTTTATTATTCAGACATTTTATTCAGATAATGTTCCGCTGAGAACATGGAGGAATGAAAGCTATAAGCAACAGAAAACAGACAGGATTAGACAATGACTGCGTTGTTGTGTTTCAGTATCTGGAGATTTTTTCCTTTGATGTCTGTGACAGAGTCGCACAGTCTCACGCTACATACATAAACTAAAAAGTTGCACAAGCACAAACTCACACCTCATTCGCTTGCAAGTGCACACAAAACACGAAACGGACACACATCTGACAGAGAGGACACAGTATTCAGCAGCAGGTGCCATTTTAGGCTCATTTCAGGCTACAGTGAACACAGTGTATAATTTGAGAGACAAAACAGCCAAATGAGAAGAACATCTGAATGATTACACATTCATCCTCCATTTCCTTCTATCCGCTACACACACACACACACACATACACAACCACCAATTAGATGCAGGAGGAAGCAGTCAGCGCGGCTGCTTCTATTTGCGTCTTCCTTGAAGAACTCCAGATCCGTGAGGATGAGAGCGGGAGAAGAAAGGAACAGAAAAGCTGATCTCCGGTGTACTGGCACAGAGTGTGATGTACGCTGGCATGACAGGCAGGAATCTGGGCCATAGTTACATTCATTGTTCAGAGAGCTGTTACAAAACTAAACCCACCGACAGCAATGAATGTTGATTATGACCTTTGAAGGTTATGCGTGTATAGAAGTGGGCGTGTCCGAGTGAGGTCAGTTGGGCTGAAGGGGGCGTGGCCTCAGGGCACAGTCAACGGTCGATGGTTTTTCAGTGTCAAAAACTCACCGACAGCGTTGAATGTTCAACAAGACCAGCAAGAGTGTGAGAAAGACCAAAATATATTTTACTCAAACCTTGTCACGTGAACTTCTGTGTCCTCCAGAACCTTCAAGCACCTGCTGGAAGACAAAATGAGAATATGAGTGAAGAATTCAAAATAAGAAAAACTATTAGCACAATTTGATTAGGAAGACAGAGACATTAAAAAAAGACACGAGGATTGTTGCCACCTGGATCCATCGATTGGTTTGGATTGAATTGGGGGGGAATTAATTAATAAAATAAAATAAAGTTATTAAAATGTTTAGGGTCAGAAAGATTTTTTATTACAACTTCTATTAAGCAAGGACGCATTAAATTGATCAAAAGTGACAGTAGACATAATGTTACAAATTATTCTAGTATGTTCTTTTGAACTTCCTATTCATCAAAGAATCTTAAAAAAAAAAAATGTATCATGGTTTCCACAAAAACATTAAGCAGCACAACTGTTTTCAACATTAAAAACAATAAGAAATGTTACTTGACCACCAAAGCAGCATATTAAATGGATTTCTGAAAGATCATGTGACTGACGACTAGAGTAATGATGCTGAAAATGCAGATTTGCATCACAGAAAAAGTTATTTTAAATGGTAATAATATGTTACACTATTACAGTCATTACAGCTTGTTTATTTATTTATTTTTGCAGCCTTTGTGAACAACCCTAATAAAAGCTGTGTCTAAAAAAGCTCAAAAGAAGAAAATGGACCAAAAAAAAAAAAGAATAGAATACTAAACAGAACAAAATTCCATCATATTTGCATGGCACTAAAATCCTAATAAAACTCTGGATGAACTACTGTTGAAGAGGACCTTCCCACACAAAACCAAAATCTATGGGGAAAATGCTCTGCAAGTCAAAATAAATCTCATCATAAAAGAATAAAAAGTGATGTCGCTGCAGATAGTATTTCATATAATTTCAGTAATTAAAAATAAATAAATGCACGTTGACCTCTCTCACACACATTCTTTCTTCTCAGACAAAAGATCAAGATCTGATTTGTACCAAAACCAAACTTTTCACCCAAATCGCTCTACCATTACAAACACAATGCATGATGAATTCACACACCGCAGCACCTCTTCAGATGACCATGGGGGGTGAAAGGGTTTCCTATGGCAACAGCAGTATGAGGGAGGGATGTGATAATCCAGGGGGATTGTGGGTAGAGTGGATGTGAGTGTACGGGGGTCTCCTGTGAATCCAGACACTCAGCATTACATTTTCACGAGACAGAACACAGACTTCACACACAGTGGCCAAAATGAAATAGTATTAGGTAGTCCGGTTTATCCTGTATCACCCAAACCGTGTTCTCATATCAGTTTTGGAGGATTCTGTCACACCTCTGCAATCTTTGGATATTATCAGATATATATCAGGAAATTTGTATGAATCAAATATATGTGATCACTGTATAATCAGTTAAACATATACAACACCTCCATTAAAGTATACATGTATCGCTCAGACTGTTAATTTCTCAGTCTTAGTCTTCAAAGCTGGAAATAACATGGTCAGTGTAAATGATTTGCTTGTTATATTTGATGTTCACATAGGCGGAAAAAAAATATAGTTTTGACCTATACAATTCAAATCTATTTAGAATTTAACACTGATAATAATAAGAACCCATATTAATAATTGAGCACCAATAAGAGCAACTGATAATGACGGAGTAAATCAGCATATTAGAATGATTTCTGAAGGATCTTGTGACACTGAAGACTGGATAAATGATGCTGAAAATACAGCTTTGCATAACAGGATACATTACATTTTAACATTTTAACATAGAAAGCAGTTATTTTATATATTTTACAATGTTACTATTTTTGTCTGTATTTTTGTTCAAATAAATGCAGCCTTGGTGGACATAAGAGACTTTTTCTTTTTTCTTCCAAAAACATTACAAATCTTAATTATTCCAATCTTTTGACCAGTAGTACTGATCCTTTAAAATACACACTCACCCGTAGTCCCACAGCAGTCTGTCCTATAGCATATACCAAGAACACCAGAGCCTGTAGTGTAGCTTTCATTCCTTATTTGTCCTAACAGTACTTAGGGTGGTCCGAAGTGGTCCAACTTCACAAACTGAGAGAGAGAAAGAGCGTGCCTTCCTATATATACACGCATGTATCTTATATACACCCCTTAATGGCTTTCAGACATGGTGGTCTGGTCTTAACGTGGACTGTGGATGTGGCCTTTTTCAGCGTGTCTCCTTGTGGTCTTCCACAGAATTTGGGGGGGAAGTGGGGGGTTGGGAGGGGGCCCCGTTTTAGCTCTTAAAATACCCTGGATCAGGCCGTGGTCGAGCAGCTCGTCTATCAGCGCTGATTACACGTCGCTGGTGCTGCGGACAGGAGGCAATCAGGAACACGTTCACCCCTGATGTGTCTGCAAAACGCTTCCGTCCTCTACAGCCACCTGTGGTTTCCACTGATGTGGACGTGTCTTTACCGTGAGAGAGGAAAGGTAGACGATGTCTTAGGATTTCATTTTTGCTACAAAATATGACTTCATGCCCGAGCTGAAGACTAATTAAAACAGCAATGCTAGGTTCTCAATTTTTAGTAGCGGGACATTAGTTCAACTGTTTTCAAAGCACTAGTTCACTTCAAGTTGTTTCAAACCTGTATGAATTTCTTTCTTCTGCTGAACACAAAAGAAGATATTTTGAAGAATGTCGGTAACTAGACAGTTGAGTTGATGTACCCCATTGACTTCCAAAAATGAAAAAAATAACTAAAAAAATACTATGGAAGTCAATGGGCTTCATATCAACTGTCTGGTTACCGACATTCTTCAAAATATCTTCTTTTGTGTTCAGCAGAAGAAAGAAATTCATACAGGTTTGAAATAACTTGAGGGTGAGTAAATGATGACGGAATTGTAATTTTGAAGTGAACTATTCCTTTAAGCCTTTTAACAGTAACAAGCTACTCTTTCAAACAAGTAACTGTATAATTTCATATGGACTTTGTATGAATCAGTTTGGTTAAAAAAATGATTCACTGATTAATATGTAGTGCTGGGGAAGTTTGATTCATTTTAGTGAATCGATTTGTTTGTTCAGATCAAACAGATGATTCCGTGATATGTAGTGCTGGGGATGTCGGATTCTTTTTAACAAATTTATTTGTTTGTTGACTTCAAACATATGATTCACGGATTGATATGAAGTGCTGTGGTATTCTGATTCATTTTAGTTAATCAATGTGGTTGTTCAGTTCAAACAAATGATTCACAGATATATGTTGTGCTGTGCAGATCAAGTCATTTAAGGGAATCAATTTGTTTGTATTTTAAAAAATGACTCACTGATTGATATGTAGGGCTGGGGAAGTCTGACTCATTCTGAATCATCAGTGCGTTGGTTCAGTTTAAAAAAATGATTCACTGATTATTAGTTTTTGTTATTGTATACAGTGTAAATTTACCTTTTCAATGTAATGCTGTCATTACATTGACTTTGCTAAATCTTTACTAAGACTTTATTTATTGCTTTATTACTTTAATCTTTACATAAGACTTTAAATCTTTAACTTTTAATGATTCCTGCAAAAGGACAATTATACAGTTTAGCAGTCATTATACAAAAATATTTGACTACAGAATGTCGCGACTGACCAATCCGAATCAAGTTTCCATTTTGATGGTGTCTCTCTCGCCTTTGGTGTGTCTTTCATCTGAGCCTCAGCCCGTTTGTAAAGGACAACTGAAGAACAAGGCTCTCTTTTGAAGCTGCATGACTGTTTCGTTGAGATGCCGTTGGACAGCAAAGGAATGCCAGACGGTCCGATGAGATAAAAGAGAAGCTTCCCCCAGTTACCACAGCGATACAATCTCAAAGTGCTGCAGGTGCCATGAAACTGAGGTAGGGGGCCGGGGAAACAGTTAACCTAATCAGCCCTTGATAGGAAACAATGTAAATAGAGAGAGAGAGAGATAAAAGAGAGAGTTCAAATAAGGAGAATTAGCTGAATGAACAGCTTCTTGGAAACAACATATCCTACAAGTAATATTACAGTGCTAATAGGTCAATTAACGCATTAAGCAGTCATATTTATTTTTATAATGACCACTACTCTATATATTTCAATTTTGCATCATTACTACAGTCTTCAGTGTCACAAGATCCTTCAGAAATCATTCTAATATGCTGATTTTGGTGCTCAAGAAACATTTCTTCTTATTATTATTGTTGATAATAATGTGCTGCTTAATGTTTTTGTGGAAACATGTATGTATTTTGATGAATAGAAAGTTCAAAACATCATTTATTCCAAAGAGAAATCTTTTGTAACATGATAAATGTCTTTGCTGTCACTTTTGATCAATATGTATTAATATCTTTCAAAATAATAATAATAATAATAATATCTTACTGACCCCAATCTTTTGAATGGCATTGTATCTGACGGTTTAAGGGGGTTCCCAGAGCGTTTAACCACAAGTGTGTCAGGTAGACAGTAAAATGTGTCACGTAGGCATTTAACCTTGAGGAAAACAGTTCAAGTGCTCAGGGCTATTTCACCGTCTCTGAAGCTTGTTTTAATTTAAGGCACAAAAAGGTAAACCCCAGTTTAAACCTTTGACCCTAAACCTTTAGGAATGCAGCACCGAGTCGCTGGTTGCATTGTTCCAATAACCCCCCAAAGGAAAGAGTGTGTATGAACGCATTAGTGTGCGTGTCTACAAGAGGCATTTAGAGTGCTGTCAGGCTTTGAGTGAGAGTTTGTCTCTAATACCAGCCTGAAGGCTTTCTACGGGTCACCTACTACAGACCTGAACTCAGAGACCGTCTGGGACTGTGACTCCCCCCCACAAACACACACACACCCAAACACTGATTTACACGCACACAGATGTTTTCTACACTGCAGACAAAAGTATGTTTGTCAGACATGCCTATGCACAATGTTTCCTATTGTAAAAAACAATGACTGGACAACCCATTCAATCTCTGGCAAATTACCAGGCAGATACTCACTTTCCTGTTAATCACCACAGAGTTCATTCAAAACCCTCAAAGTAACACAGAGAGATGAAAGAAAGACGAGGAAGACATCACGACTAGTACATTTCTAAATGTTCTAAACTTGCCGTCAAACGATATAGCCAAGGTCGATATATCGGTTGATATTTGACATTTTTTAATTATCAGCCTTGACTGATATGTTTTTCTGTTTGGTAGACGTGTCGGAAGCATGACTTTTTTTTTTAATAGTGTGTAGGACTTTTATTTTGAAAGCACTGAGAATTCCAGAGCCTGAACGTCCGAGCTCCCATTTTCTGTCTTCATAAATTAACTGCCTTTGTTTAACAGTTCTGTCTAATAAATTATTAGACAGAGCTGTTAAACAAAAAAGTAAACGGTATACGAAAAACTATTATAGGGTTATCTTTTAATTCATATTTTTAACTATTTCTCTATTTGTGAAAAACACTATAAATGGATTACAGAATCAAGAACTTGCAATCTAAAATATAAATCTGTTTTTTTACAGTTTTTTATCAATTTTTTTATCATATTAATTTTCAAATTATTTATTTCAAATTTAGTAAATATTATGTAAAATAATATATACTAAATTCGGCAATTGTTCAGCAATTGTTCTGCATATGTTTCTTACTATCTTTAAATTAGATTGTCTGATATCATATCTATCGGCTTTATATTGGCCATCGGCCACCCTGCTCCAAGGTATTGGCATCGGCAATAAACAATATAGTTTGGGGACCTAACTAAACTAAACTGAAGTATACTTTGAGCTTAAATCTCCACAATAAATCAAACTTCCCCATCTTAAAGCCAGCAACCAATCAAACAACCAAAACTAAACTAATAAAACCAATTGGTCAAGGTTTGGCTGGTTAACATGGGCAAGTTTGCCTCTGCTGGTAGATGCCAAAACTACACCATTCTGTTGCCAAAAAGCTTTTTTTTTTTTTTTTTCATTAACGGGCTTTCAAAAGAAACACTGTAATCTTCTAATAATAATTAAAAAAATATTTCAGTATGGTACATTCAAGTAATTGTAAAGGTTTAAATAGTGTAATATGAACTACAGCAACAATGGCAGAATTCGAATCACATGCACTACACTACAGTTCAAAAGTCTGAGGTTGGTAGTATTTTTTATGTTTTTGAAGTGTCTTCTGCTCACCAATGCTGCATTTATTTGATCAAAACTACAGTAAAAACTGTAATATTGTAAAATATTACTACAATTGAAAATAAAATAAAAAATGTATTTCATTCCTGTGATGCAAAGTTGAATTTTCAGCATTATTAGTCTTCTTCAGTGTTGCATAATCCTTCAGAAATCATACTAATGTTGAAAAAGTAAACAGTTGTGTGCTGCTTAATATGTTTGTGGAAACTGGGATGCATTTGCTCAGGATTCTTTAAAGAACTCGAAAGGTCAAAAGAACAGCATTTTTTTTTTTCAGATATATTTTTTGTAAAATTATAAAATGTCTTTTTGTCACTTTTGATGGATTTAATGCATCCTTCTATCCTTCTATTTCTCTTAATGCAATAAATCTTACTGACCCCAATCTTTTGAGCAGGCGTACACTACGCCTGTAGGGGTTATGCACCAGATGAGAAACTCCCATTAGGATGAATTCAAGTATCATACAGTAGCTCTTCTTGAATAAAAAATAAATAAATCAAACAGCCCTACAACCACTCAAAACCTCAAACCAGCTAAACAATTCCACTATAAAACCAGCTACCAATCTGGAAGCACCAATTAAACAGCCCCACCTTAAAACATAAATCAATCAAACAGCTCAAACTGTTCTCCTTAAAACACATCGAAATGTTGGCCCTTCCTTTCACCCTGAATGCCCCTTTTTGGAGTGGCGAGATTCCAGAGTACAGTGAGACTGTTTACTCCACGGATCACAGCAGACAGACATAAAGCTTTCACCCTGCCTCCCTCACATAGCGGCAACTGCATTAAAAGGACATAAATCTGTGGGAGTGGACATGCAAGAATGTGTATGAGCGTATTAAAGAAAATAAACCTGATGTCAGTCAGAGAAACCAAAGCCCTGCAGATGTGATGATGTCTCTGTGTGTGTTGAAAGAACAACCTTTACCTTGCTTTTTTGGTCAAGAATGGTTTTCATCGTTCCCCCTTCTCTCATTTTTGATTCACGGTTTATTAGAGGCTGTTCCACAGACGTCACTTACACATGGAAAGCCATTGTACAGTCATTTTTAAATAAATGTACGGATGTATGGAGCCCTTATATGCGACATAGCCGAATTTTTCTTGGAACACACAAACTGCAATAAATCCCTTATATGAAGGGCTGGGAGCCAAAACCCAAACAATCATTTACATAAAATATATCTACAGCATGTCAGCTTTTGGAAAGTCCATCATTTTGCTGTTTTTCTTATTCAACACTGTAGTATTTCATCCTCACGGCTTACTTGGAGGTCCGATGAGGACAAGATGTGCGTGCGTGTTGTAGTTCTTGAAGGCCGACAGTTTATTTCTGTTCCTGCGTCGCGACGCACTTTTGCCAAGTCAGCGAAAACCCTGCAGCTTCTTGGAGACAGAGCGTGGGTGAGAGGGAGCGCAAACCCACAGTCAAAACTTCAACAGCTCCTGTCGTCCAGCACAGCGTCTGAAAAACACAAAAAAGTCACACACTTACATGATCATGCTCGAACTTCTTGGCCCCCGAGCAGCTGAAACAGTAAAAAGAATATCACATGGCTTCCCCGCCACACAATACGGTCATAAAAGAAAAAGTGCACAGCTATGGTTGGCTGAAACAAAAGGACGGGGACAGACCGTCGGGCACCAGAGCCACATCCACAAAAGAAGAAAACCCTGGATTACAGAGTACTGCAGAAAACCATATGACTGATACACAACAGCCTTATTCAGCAACCTCGTAAAACATACACTCATAATTAGGGCTGTGCAAAATGCATCTTGATGTTTTCAAATCTAGATAAAAATATCATCAGTACATTTATATATTTTGTTATTTATTAAACAAAAAAAAAAAATCAGTTTTTCACACAGCTGTTAGAAGTATATTGCTTCTAACTAATTAGAAGCAATATACTTTATTGTTTTTATTTATATCCGTTTTATATTTTATTGTATTATTTTCATACTATTTATATTTTATTATTGTTCTTATTATTTTTAATATAAAATTTTATGTTTCGAATTTTCTTTGTTCTTTTTATTATTATTATTTAGCTTTAAATAATTTTTATTCCAGATTTGTTTTAGTCATTTTAGTACTTTAACTTCTGTTTTATCAGTTCAAAATAAGTTTTAGTTAACAATAAAAACACTGATATATTTTTTACAAAAACAATTCAATATATGAAAAATGTGGGCACTTCTATGAAAATATTTATTCACTGATTAATTTGCAATTGCAATACAGTATCACTGCATTCATTTGCATTAGTCACTGAAAAAGACAGTTTGAACTAATTCACAGAGATGAATCAAACTCTCCACCTCAATACCATACTGTATTTGTTACTAAAGTTTAAACATGACAGATTTTTGCTTCATTTGATATAATTTTGATTTTATATCATCACCAAAATCATTGTGAATATATTGTGTAGCCCTTATACCTTGCTCTAAGACGATGCATATTTTCACCATTTAGGACACATAAAATTGCAACAAACAAAAAGTGAATATTAGATAGATGTCTTAAAGCTTGAGAAACAAAAAGGTTATTCACATAACATGCATTCTAGTGCTACAAACAGAGAGGGCACTGGAATTGAACAAAAAGCACATTAGGTTTGTATAAGCTTATCCAGCAAATTAACTGATTTATAAGCATTACTTGTATAGGAACTATATAATGACTGTCATCAATGGTATACATTCACCATAAGTCTCTCTGTAAAACATTAATATTTAATATTCAATATACAAACCTCATGGCAGGACACAAGTGATCTTTCCAGAAGGTAAAGTGGAAGCTTCAAAAACATCACAAAGGTTGCGTCTCAATCAGCTCCCTTGTTCAGTAGTCAGGGCACTGATCAGGGAGTCGGCCATTTTAAGGGCTGTCTCAATCATGTAAAATGAATGTGAGAAAATGATCAGTTCTGCTGTTGTTCATAAATACCAGTAGTGAAAATAGCCCGGTTTCCATTACAGATTTGCACAAAACTTTTGTGATGTTTTCTTAATGTCGATAAAAAACTATTGTGAAATGATGCCGTTTTCATTAACAGATGTTATGCGACTAAACTTATTTTTTCCTCTCGCGATAAGCCATTCCAAAAATCATGGCAACAGATGTTGGTAGGTTTACGTATATCACAGCCACCATCACCATCTGGGTCCCAATGTGTAGTGAGTCAGGGACCGTACAGGGAATTTGAGTACACATACTGATTCACAACCTAGGGAGCTGATTGAGATGCACCCTATGACAAATGGCAACCTCACACACTGCTCAAACAATCATATGTCTTGCTGACAGGAAGTGAAGAACTAAAGGGATGTATGTGGCAACACAAAGAGCTTTAATCTTCCTTACAAAAGAAGGAAGCATGGTTTACAAGCCAACTCTATCACAAGAGGATTCAACGAATCACAGCAGAGATCCTTGAGTAGTAACGGTTTGTAATCCTTGAGTGTAAGTTTAACAACACTACACTCTTTTTTTTCCTCTGCTTCTGTTCTTTTCCCTCTTCACCTCTTTTCTCTCTTTTCAACGCCTCTGCAGGAAGTGCACACTCAAGTTTATTTTTGAATTGGACAAAAGGAATGCATGCCATTTCCTGTTCATGCCGTCTCCATATGGACATATGAAGAAATGCACAGGTCTAATAGAAGGGTTTTCCACGATTCAAGAGTCAGGCTGCCATTATAAGCTCTAATATTAACTCATCAGACTCCAAACATAAAACAATAAGGGCTTCTTTTCCACTATGGGAAACACTGAGATTCAGACATCCGATATAAAACAGTCCAAAATGAAAAAGTATGAAGTTTTGGCCTTTTCAGTTGGGAAAATGCAGACAGTATTCATGAACCATGGCACACAAAAGAATTGTCTTCTTTCAGCAAAACACTCAAAAACAGAAGCAAAATCATTTGTGAGCCAAGTAGACATTTCTTCAAAAGTAACATTTTCTGTATTCTTTGACTACTGGCAATGGTTCTGACCCAAACGGTCCCAAAATTGTCCTGTGACACCCTAAGCTCGCCCTGTCCCAAATGCCACCTGGTTAAGAAGTAAACTAAAAGGTTCTTTATAGAGCCTTCAAGGGTTCTGTCAGGGTGTTATACATATATACAAACTTTTAGGGGTTTCCCATCATAGGACAGTTTGATGGATTTAGTTTTAATCCATTTAGTTTCAATTCTTTTTTAATCCTGATTAAATTTAATGAATTAAGCAGCTCGTAAACATACTTTATCACTAGAACAAATTTAAATAACCCATTAAACATAAAAGTATTCTGAAATCATTTAAGACATTTCTCTTTATATAGAACCTTTTCGAAAAAAAGGGTTCTTTAAAAGTGAGTCAAGATCCCTAGGGTATAGAATAAAATATAGAATATATTAAAGCTATTTATATATATAATATATTGAAGGACATGCTACAAAACACGTATAGACTGCATGTACACATCAAGTGTGAAATTTGGGTTCTATAAAAACCTCAGTATTCTGGCCTAACTGTAAACACGAGGCGATCGGATTGGACCGTTTAAAGGACTGTTTACACCAAAAATGATAACTATAACAATAACTATATTATTATCCACACCAAGAGACAAAAAAAAAATCTATTTATTCTAAGCACGCACTGCAGTTTTGTCGTCTGCCACTTTAAATGCTTGAGCTCTTTAAAGTGAGGAGGATTCTGATTGGCTGTCAATGCTTTTATCATTCATCAGCTGGATTTTTTTTTTTTTAAAGAGATATTAGGCAATGATACGAGAAACAACTGTCCAACCGTTTCTCTGTCATTATCGTTATAGCTGTGGTGTGGACTTCCCTATTCTTAGATACAGATTATTTAAAGTTATTGTAATCATTATAGTTATCGTCCTCCTTGGTGTGAATGACCCTTTAGGCAGAGACTACAGAAATTTTGAGTCATTATGTAGTTTTTCATACTAAATGCAGCATCTGCTTTGGCATCTGCTGAAACAAGACAAATTGGTGGCTTCCACTGAAGAAAAATTGAGAAGTCTATAAAAAGTTTTTTAATGAGGAAAAAATAAATTATAAAAAGTAAATTCTCTGTATGCCAAAACCTCTGTTTGAACTGAGACCAATTCAGAACCGTATATCAGGTTTTATGTAGTCATGTGACATCAAGACTAATACTAACTCTATATGATACAATACAAGTGAAATGACATTCCCATCAGAGTTTTGCATTGGAACAGACTGGTTCTGTTTATGTGGAAAGATTGTAAAATATGTTTTTCTCTTCACTACATTTGGGGGTGAAACGAAAAAAAAAAATGTTTTGGCAAACCACCACAATCATTAACATAAAAACCAACGTAACTAAACATTCAATTCCGTCATTTCATCTCCAAGCAGATTAAATTAACAAAACAGCCTCTTTTTCTTTCTCCTTGACTTAATCAAAATGAATTAAACTCTCAAACAGTCCTTGCTCATTTTTCACACAGAGAGGGGTAACAAGTAAAAAAAAAGAAAGGGAGAGAAAGAAGAGGAAAATGAAATAAGAGAAATGAACGGCTCATTGCTTGTGCATCCTACAGCAGTGGGGTCCCACACTGCGCCCCGTGGGGTTTACAGCATTATGGGTAATGAAAGGGGGAAAAAAACTAAATGATCTAATGGTTTAAACTAGCTGGGTGGTTGTCTTTTGGAAGTGAGAAAAAAAGAGGAATAGTCACTTTCTGTTTATGCCATAGACACTCAGTAGAACATAGTGTTCTTTAACTGTACTGTATGTGTGTGTGTGTGTGCGCGTGTGTGGTCGCTCTTCAAAAGGTTCCAACTTATTGAGTCTGCAGATCACAGATTACAGCCAACAATACAGAGGTTTCATGCAAACGTGTATATATAAAAAGCAAAAATTGCGGTTTCATTTTTAGCCATTTGGATGTTTTTTTATCTTGCATTTCTTTGGTGGCATTTATGTTTTTTTCTTAATTTCTTAATCAGAGGTGTTCTCTTGGGAAACTGCTGTTTAAGATGTTTGTGGTTAAATCCTCAGTCATAAACACGTGGCACATCCTACAGTCAGCACCTTCAGAAAATGTTCTCAAGTCAGCTTTTAGTTTCCAGTGGAAATAGGAAGTTAAAATTCATTTCACTAATGTTTCTTCAATTCAGATTGTAAGGAAAATGTAGTGTATAAATGCAAAGTCCATATAAAAAATGGTCTTTCTTTGATTAAATAAATATTGTTTTCCTTTGAGTTTGGGATCAAAGATAAATTAAGCATAACCAAGCCTTAAAAAAACGCTCAATTTCACATTAACACATTCAACACTACATAACATCAAACATAAAAAAACTGACAACTTTTAAATTGCACTAGATTTTTTTTTTTTTTTTTTTTTTAAAGGCAGTAACTACATCAACAAAACACTGGAACTGAGCAGATTGGCTCAGTTTTTTGATTGACTTTAATATTCATTTTCAAACATATTTCTCTAAGCATAGTCGAACCAAGCCCATCTGTTACAGTCAATCATAGTTTAAGAGACTTGTTTTCAGTCATAATTCAACTGGCAAAATGTGTAGTTAGTGTTTTTCTTTTGTAGGGAAGTAAAATGCAGTGTTTTTCCATTCTCAAACTACTGTTATATTTAATGCAGACGCTAAAGTCCTAAACACACCCAGCTCTCTCCCAAAGACACAAGCTATTTCAAGTTTTCATGGAAATGTTTGCAAACGGCTTACTTGGTTATCTCTGCATATTAAGCAGGGATAAGAGATGGTATTTTAACACTGAACGAAGAAAATTACAGTTTAAGCACCAAACTCATTTTAAAAAAAAAAATACATAAAGTATACAATCGCACACCATGACTTTGGAAATTGTACATACTATCTCATATTTTAACTGTATGTAAATGTCACTACAGCCGAAACCATGCCGTTTTAGTGCAATTTTTTTACCAACCAACCGCAGTCATGCTCCAGGGAGCCTGAGCTTGTGTTGTAAGTTTTCAGTGAAGAGTTGAAAGATCGTTAGCATAAATCATTCGCTACGTTAAGGGTTGTTGGTGATGTAGATGCACTTACGCTCTACATTGCCCCACACCACCCAAATGCTCCAGATGGGGACAAAGTTTATGCAGATTGGCTCATTAACCTCACTGTGCTGATCTCTCCACAGTAATGGCACACGCAGCATGCTGGGGCTTCAATAATCCATCTCAACATCCTCTCCACACAACAGATTACAGTGTGGATTCCACAAACCCTGGCCCTGGAAATAGCGATGGTTCAAGATGGAGTCTACATATGTGAGCGCACATGCTCAAGCGCACCAAGAAAAAGTGTTAGAACAAAAAAAAAAAAGAAAGAAGGCGTCTTAGCAGCTGGTGTCACATTCCCCCTGAGGTGTTTCCGTTAATTTTAGTTCCTCAGACAGAATGGATGAACATCTCTTTGAAGTGTGGCCCATTCTGGAATATTTCTTTCAAAGCACCACAACCACACATGGAGGTACATTGTCTGTATGTGTGTGTGTGTGTGTGTGTGTGTGTGTTTGCGGGTTTTGTTGAGACTTGGAATGGGCGTGTCTTCCCTCAAGACACCCCTAACATTCTCCGGATTTTAGAGCTGCCTTGACATCTGTACTGTACGTCTGAAAATGATTGTTGAATGGTGACTGCTTTTCACTGTTTGCAATGAATGCCCACATTTATGCTGCCGAAAAACACATTTGAACAAAACATCGTCTTTCAGTTTTCACTTGAAAAGCAGTCACTGTGCTTACCTTCTGCAAGGGTTCTTTGATTTCTGGGAGATTTATAAAAAAGCTGCGCTCAAACTATTGGCTTTATAATATTGTTGGTAATAGTAATCTTTCAGATTTCAGATGGTAGAGTTGCAAGGCTGAATTTTCAACCACCATTACTCCAGTCTTCAATGTCACAATCCTTTTCAATGTCAAAATACATTTCTTATTTTAATCTTGAAAACAGTTGAGCAGCTTAATATTTTTTTGGTGGAAACCGTGATACATTTTTTACAGGCTTCTTTGATTAATGGAAAGTTCGAAAGAAAAGCATTTATTTAAAATATAAGTGTCTTTACTGTCATTTTATCCTTGCTGCAACAACAATGTTCTGCACCCAAATTTTTGAAAGGTGTTGTGTTTAAGATGTAGGCCTACTTTTATCATGTCTTGTTTGAACTTCCAAACCTACTATTCCACAATTATGTAGCCAGTTTCAAAGAAACATTAAGACATGTAGCTCAACAAAAAAGCATGTAGGAGCCACTTAACAGAAATAAAAAATATGCCACCCATATTTTCACTTGAGATGAAGTGAGCAAGAGATCGTAGCAACAGTGGCACGCTGGTATATGACTCACAGATTCTAACAAATTCTATCTAACAAGCTCTAAAAATATTCAAATGGTGTCTTATATTTTATAAACGTTCCAATGCATTACACATAAAACATTAAACCAAGTGGCATTTGCAACCAAATGGGTTTCTCTCAGAACTAACTTTACTTTTCAGAAATATTTTTGCAGTTAAACTGAAAAAATAGCTTTGAAACAATTTTCACTCAGAAATTGAGTAAATATAACAAAGAATTACAAAGAAACGGCAAGGATTAAACAATTTTGAAGTAAAAAAACGAAAAAAATTTATATTCTCGTAAAACATGCTCCAATAATGTTCAATACTGTCGAAAAATCCTTTTTTACGATGTACTTTTCGCTTCTGAAATTCCAATTTGATTTTAAATAGTATATCTATTGTTTTCTTTCTTTTTTTTATGGTGAAATGTTGTGTGTTTGAGCTGTTATTTAAAATGAATAAATGTAAATAGTTGCGCTTGACATTTTGTTGTCTAATGCAATGACATTCATACAACGACATCATTAAAAGTTCAAATATTTTCTTAGGCCCGTGTAGCAGATATACCTGGCTTTAAAAATATCTGGATTTGAGTGTTATTTTGTGTGTGTGTGCCCTTTTAGAATTCTTTCTGTCTGTTTGGGCCTGCTTGTGAGTAAGAGGAAGAGAAAGAGAGAGACAGTGGAAGAGAGGAGGGGGTGTTCTCTCCAGACGCCCGTTGCTGTTGATCATTATGTCTGTGTTCAGGTGTCTTTGAGGGTGGCAGTAGGTGGAGATAACCCGGGAGACAGACAAAGAAGGTAGAGCGTGTATGTGTGTGTGTGTGTGTGTGTGTGTGTGTGTGTAGGGGGTTACTTTCCGGTACAGATATAATCACAGCCTGTTATATATTTCTCAGTCGCCTCACTCGGTCTGTTGCGGCTTTCCGTGACCTTACTTTATCTCACTACAGACCAGAACGGCAACAAACAGATTTCATATATTGCAATTAGACACATCTGGATCCTGTCAGCAACACCAGACAGATTTCAGTGATCAGCTGTGTACTTCTATTTCCAGTGTACTTCTGTCTGAACTGGGCTTTTCTACTTTTTCTTTTAAACAGTGACTTGTCTACACAAAATACATCAACTGCTGTAGTTAATAAGTACCATTTACTGTACTGTATAACCGAAAAAAGTGCAGAGAACAATGAAACTGAAACCGGGATTAAAGGTAATTATGCACATTTAACTTGTCACTAAGCCAAGTTTATCTTCAGCCCACATACAAGCATCAGTTTACCAATTTAATCTAATGATGCAGCGGTGATAATGAGAGTTTGGACGCTGAGATAACTCACACCAGTTTGTGTACCGACAATGGAAAGCAGTCAAACACAAGAGGTGAAATCCAGGTGATCTGGATCAAGACGTTTAGAAAACTAGAAATATCATGTATGAGCAGATGGGGAAGGTTGTAACACTTCCAATTCCAAAGATTGCACGAAATGTGGCAGTGCATTTGTTTCCCATTTTATTTGCTGTTTTGAGTCGAACACTTCCCATACACTTTTTCAATTATTTATACAAGTCACAACAGACAAGTCAATTTCGTTGCCACAATAAATTAATGCACATAATTTAAAATATCATTCAATTGGTATTGCAGCCCACTCTGGTAGTGGTTTAGACTGTAACAATAGCACTCTTTGTATATGACATGAATTGTTACACAGTATTGTAGATTTTTAAACTAGCCTACTTTAATTTGTTTCAGACAGATTCAGGAATATTAAATCAAAAATTGAGATACATGGTGCAATATATATATCACATTTAAACCCCTTAAAAACATTTAAAACACTAACACATTTAAAAATCTTATTTTTTTTCTTTTTACTTCAACACAACAATATAATTTATTTCCAATCTTTTTTTAATGATCGTGTAGATGAGATTATTGCAATAAAATGTAAATATTCCAGTGGTGTTGGTGCAAAATATATATTTAAAAAAACAATAAAATATGAAGAGAATGCATGGTTAAATATAATGGGTAAGGGTCAAGAATAACCACCCATAGCCTAGAGGTTAAAAGTGTTTTTTAATAAAGAAATTTGCATCTGTGTAGCTATACCTTGATTCAGAATTATATAAACAGAAGCTTATGATTTATATGCAATTTATATCTAAATGTAGTAATTTATTCTGATAAATAGCCTAAATCAAATACAAAAAACATCTGAATAAATAGCAATATATTTTTTTAAAGTCTTGCAGAAATTGATCAATCAAACTGCAGATATAGCACTTTTATGAATAAGTTATTGGTGACACAGTTCCTATTTCATGCGCAGCTGCTACCTGAAGCTTTTACCCTTAATTTATGACCAATATCTTCAACTTTTGCATTGTGAGAGCAAAGTGAAGGCTTACATACCTTCTTTAAAATCTTAAGAAGACGTGAAGGAAGACATTCCACGTAAGGAGCATTTGTATCGCTTCGGAAATGTCCTCGGATCCTCCAGCCGGTTGGATCTGCGCCGGTCAGTCACCGCTGAATCGCTGTAGTTCCACTCGCACTCTGAATGATTCCACAAATGGGGCGGGGCTTTGTGTCACATGACAGACTACAAAACATTTGATTGGCCACTGTGATGTAGGTTGACACAATGCTGTTGCTTGTGATTGGTTGAGTGTGAAGCTATTTGACGTTGTGTTCAGTGTGTGTTAAGAATTTGGTGAAGGGGGGCGAATAAGTGTGGGTGGGTGGGGTCCTTCAGAAAAAATAAAAGAAGCAAGGCCCATATTTTCTGCGAGTCTGTCAGTGTCGAGATTTCCAGCTTAAAGATGCTTAAAACGTATACTGACCATGAAAGGAATGTATTCAAAGAAAAATGTGAGAGAAAATGATTGTAGAATATTTGAAATAAAATACAAATATATTTTTGTGAAAGAATATTCATCTAAAACATTTTTTGTATTGTATCTTATAAATGTTAGACAACTAACGTTAGTTTCCGGATAAACATAGGCCTTCTGAAGAATTATAGAGCAATCACATTTTACACTTAATTTGATCTCTGAACGCTTTGTTTTTTGTTTTTTTGCAATGTGTGTTTTTAGTATGCTTACAGCTGTGTTAGGCTACTTGATTTGCTCTTTTCTCTACCTGTAGACTTCCTGTTTACCCCACAAACCACAAATCTGAATGAATTTGCTTGGGTTAGAGAAGAGAAAGAGTATTGCTGTTGGGACACTTTTAAACAGACTCATTTGTCTTCCTTTTGGTCAAGGCAGCAGAAGGAAGCATTAAAGCATCCTTAAACAGTTCCATTGAGGTAAGTTTTTGACCATTATCTGGAACAGATTCGATTTTAATTGACAATTGGTTCCCTGAGATCTATAAAACAACAAAGAGAAATGAGAAAAAAGAAGAAAAAAAAACATTAGCTTAACAGTGCTTCTCCTCTCCTCTGTGCTGTTTCTGCTGAATCGCAGAGCTCTATGACACATTTCAGTGAATTATTTACAAAAGACAAACTCAAAATAGGATTCAGTCCTCCTTATATGAGCAATGAGCATCACTCCTCAAAGCTATCTGGCCAAATAGATTTTAAAACAGATCTGTAAAAATGACAGTCATCATCATTTACTCACCATCATGTTGTTTCCAACCATATGATTTTCTTCCTTCCGTGGGAGACAAAAGGGAGTTAGAAGACAGGAGTCACTTTGAACACTTTTATGGATAATTGTTTGAAAATAAAGCATTCTTCAGAATGTAACCTTTTGTGTTTCATAGAAGAAAGTCATATAGGACTGAATGACATGCGCAAATGATAATTTGGGTGTGTGTTTCAAAATAAGGGGCCGTTATAATTTTCAACTAAAAACGGAAAAACGTATGTGTTCTGGCCGTTCAGTTACACAACAACAGCGTTTTGGAGGCCTGAGTTTTTTAAATAGATACCATTATCGTCTCTGTATAAACTATAAAAACGGTGAAAAATTAGTGACCAACGGTGACATCATGCGTATGCGTATTAAATTGTCGTGTAAATCCTAATTCTTTAAAAGTAAACGTTTACAAGACAACAATTAGCTACTAAAAATGGAAAAGTTGTAAAAACGATCCCTGTTCACATGGATCCAATGAACACGTCATTTTCAACATTTTTTTTATTTTTTTTTATTTTACACGGAGACAATAACAGTATCGTTTTCAAAAACTTGCACTGAGTCTTGTTTTTAAAAAGTTTACGTTTTCAGGTCTCCAAAACCCGTGTGAATTAACGGCTAAACGCATAAAAAGTTTTCCGTTTTTAGTTGAAAACGCTGTGGTGTAAACGGCCCCTATATAGGCTAAAAAGATGGTTGGCCTATTTGATTTGAACACAGGCTATATATTCATCTTTGAACAATTAGAAAGCAACACATTTATGTTAATCATTTTGGGAAAAGAACTTTAATGAAAAAGATTCATTCTTAAATTTTAGCTCATCTAACATTCTGTCCCCATATGCTCACAGAGTTTTGCATAATACTGCACTCATTTCTGTCTATTATGTTGTCTGTTGAAACCACAATTTATAAGGATGTGGTAGACAGTGTGAAGGAAAATTAATCTCTTTCCTTTTCGCACACACACACACACACACATACACACATTCATGTGCTCAGTAGTTATTTGCAGGGTTGATAAATTCACTCCTGCTAAAGGATAATCCATAATGAAAGTGTTGCAGGTTTGTGCAGCACAGGCTAGTTTCTGTCGTCTCCATGGTGATTTGACATAGATGTTCACATGTGGGCAAAAACATTTCACTGGGATGGTATTCAGTGCTGGAATTTATTGCTAAATTTAGGCAGGACATTTTCACAGTTATCTGGCTGACACCGCAGTGTAGAGACCGCATCATGAATTGTGTTTGGCAGAGTGTTATGAGGAAAAACTCACATCAAGTATATTTTTTATTATATCATTACAAACGGATTTTTGGAAATTACTGTTGGATAAACCCTGACGCTGCTTTTTAAATCAATTTAAATTGGGATGACATGTAATTTTATAACCGAGGTCATACCAAACCACTGTTTGTGTGTGATCAGAATGATTGTTCCACCTTTTGTCACTGTCATCACGTGTGGAAATCTGATCTGCTATACTTGATTACCATGGCAACCTACCAAAGCTATGGATTTAGGAGTATCGGTGCCAAACACTAGGCAAATTTCAATGTGAGCTTTAACAAAAGCCTATCAGCTTTAACCAGAAGTGAATAATATATAAAATCAGTAAACATATTCAAAAGTGTTAAAAAATTATTAATCAAGTAGGCTACATGCTTTATAGTTTACCAAAAAAGACAAGAGCTGCATCCAAAATCGTGTATACTCTCTTGAGAAGGTACTTATTTTGATTATTTTGAACCGCTAAAAAGTATGTTCTATGAATGTGTGTAGTATGAATGTAATCGGACGTACTACATTCGCCATGTTGTCATTATCATGTGATCAGTTACATCGCTTCACTGCTATTCACAAATCCTCTCCCGTGTCCTCATGGGACAGTAAAGTGTCCATCATATGCACGCTTCAGAATCTCACAAGAAGAAGTAGGTCATCTGTGTACTTTTTGCCTACTCTTTTATGAGCACTGTGAATTCAGACATACTTCTTTTGTCACATACTGTTTTTCGCCTGAGTAGGGAAGTGCAATTTCCGATTATTACAAATCCCACTGTACAACGTGGATCTCATAAACTTGGGTGTGACATGTATGTAGACTGTACGATGATGACACCTATTGAATCGTAGGCTACGACGCAAGTTAGTAAGGAAGAATAAAACATCATCAGCATGAGCTAGTGGTAAACAAATGAGCAAGATTAAAGTCCCCATGAATTCAAAATTGACCATACTTACTTTGTTTGCCTAAATTGATCCTTTTGTGGTGAACAATTCATCCATGCAAGTCAATCCACACAAAAAAATTGTTTGGCTTCGTAATCTTTAATCAAAATCTGAAATTTCCCCTCCCCTCTGCGTTGGAGGACCTTCCCTGATGACCTAGGTTTGACGGTTTGGGTGTCTGCTTAACATCCATAATCACGCCCCTCCAACTGACAGTAGACAGACTGAATGAAAACACCTACTTTTCTAGATCCAATCAGGTGCTAGTTGGGAAAAAAGCCACGCCCACCATTTTGCCTCATTTAGTATTCCGTTTCTCTCGGAAATACGTCACAACACTGGAGAAAAGTCGTTTGCAACTTCCGGTTCACGGGGACTTTAAACACACTTTGGCAACTGTGGTTTTTATGTGCGCTGAAAAAAGAAGAGGAAGCAAAAGAGGAGAATATGGATGTGGTCATGGCTAGGGAAAAGAGGCCTAATCGGCATGCCAATTTTGCAAATGGAGCTTGAGGTAAGTAAGTTTTAGCGCCACGTCACGTTGATCAATTCATGTTGCATTTTTATTGGCTAGTCAGAAGTAGGTCGTAGCAGCAGCAAACAGTGAGATGATCATGCTAAATTTCTGACACTGTCAGATAATTATCACACAGGCTATCTTTGACCGTGTCAACGGCCGTCTTTGAACCTCTCTCACCGTACGACGTATGACCACCGTTTAGGAGCCATGACACAGAAATCGCCGCGATTGGCCATATTTCGTCTGGGACTGCCCAAAGTTGTACAATGTATGGGCATACAACTGTTCTTTGTGAATGAGGGGGCTGGAGGAGCCTAGTGTCGGATCTCAGAATGTCTGGTTGATTGCTAACATGCCTTGATTGAGGGCAGATGTTTGCTAATTGGAGTGATTAGGTCTTAATGAGGGGAAAGGTCCTTAACTGGGCACCAACTGTTTTAACCAATAACACGGTGCTGCTGTCAGCTCAGCTGCTGGTAACGAGCGCTATAAAACCCCTCGGACAATCAACAAAAGAGATCAAAGAATCAAGAATCATTTTGGAATTTTGATTGCTCTCAATTTACATATAAAACAGAAAACCTTTGGTAAAGTATGAATTTGTATTTCAAATCAGTACACACAGACAACACACTTGTCTGTACATGTACTGAATTCTTTGCATGCTTTCTATGATAATTAAAAGCATGTGAGTCTCTCTGTAGTAATGCCCACGACTTGCTTCTTTCTTGATCTAAGGGAAAAACATGATGATTCTAACTGGCACTGGTTATGAAACCTTAATATTTAACCCTAATTGTGAGGTTTTTGTGGTCCTGTCTCTGAATGTCAGCTGATTTGGTGTCATTATGACCCGGGCTGAACAGTAGTGTGTTGTGTGTCTGATACAGAGGGAGATGCTGAGTAGCATGTCTGGGTTTCGGGGTGACTGACGGTTACTTTTGAAGCCGTTACGCAACTGTGACTGTTCACTTGGAGCGTAAATGGAGGAAGGACATTCTGATCAACCAAGAGGAAGTGGCTGTGAAACTAAGTAAGGGCCCATTTAAAAAAAAAAAAAAAAAAATTCCTCCTTCCTCTAATCCTGATTCTAATCCTGAATCAGATCTGTCTGGATTTTGTTTTGTTCAAATCCTCATTTTAGAATGATTTCTGTGGGATCATGTGACTTCAACACTTAGGGCCGTTACATAGTCAACGCGAGCAAGCAATGCGAGCGACGCGAGTGTAACCCCTCCACCCGGGTCCTACTCGCCCCGCTCTGTGCGGGCCTCGAACCCGGGTCTCCGGCGTGAGAGTCAGGCGCTCTAACAAGGAGGCTAAAGACTGCAGCCTCTAGCATCTGTCGCTAGAGAGCCTTTTGAGATCAGAGGAGTGAGGTTTACTCGCACAGCAACTACTAGCTGGCCTCCGTTACACTAGCAACATGCTCCTTTTCATAGTACGCAAGCAGACGCAAGCGTCACCGGCGATGCAATACACCGATCGCGCAACAGGGGGTAGTAGAGTCTAAAGTCGGGTCACGTGATATTCAGATCAAAATGGCAACTGAAGAGGAGTGCATATTGCTGATTTTACACAAGGGGGTAATCCATCGACCGGAAGTTGAAGCCGGCCGGGTGCCGCCATGTTGTAGCAGAACTTCACTTGCATTAGCATTTCCATTGACTCCCATTCATTTTGGCGTCACTTTGACAGCGAATAACTTTACGTCTGAGGCGTTTAAAGACTCCATTTGTCCATTATTTATTTCTAAAGAAACACGACAATGTATAAAGGGCTCTATTACCTTCTATGTTACATTATGGCCCCGTAGAAACAGTTTTAGTAAAAATAGGCTAACGATTGCGTCATAACCACTCGACTCTCTGTTGCGCTGTACAGAAATTACCGTACAGACAGGAGGAGAAGCTCGCAGGCAATCGGGGGGACGTCCCGTCAAGGGAGAAGCCCATAGATAATGAGTCCATAAAAGCAACGGAATACTTACTCCTGCTCACTTACGCCAAAGAACTCTTTGCTCAAGTTCCCCGTCTCTGTAAGATTAACGTTGGCAATTTTCACGCACAGCTACTAGAAGATTTACGTCTGTCAGACAGGTTGCTCACGTCATCAAGCTTAGTTTGAGTCGGTTTGAGTCTGCGCGTCAGGAACGGAAGTGCTCAGAAATCGCTAAAAATGGGCTTCAACTGTCTCAACTGAGTTCCAATGAGATGGCTCTGTCCATTTCTTATACTGTCTATGATTTTACATCAGCGGCAACAAAAGATGTATACGAACAAGCTCGCATAACTTTTCCTCTTCGCCCGCCATTGTATTCAAATCTTCTTCTTCTGTAAACATAATAATATACCTTTTCATGTACATTACTTGCAATGTCGCCCCCACCGACAACGCATAGTATTGCGTGCATTGGCGCGTCGCGTATCAAAAACTAGGATGACACATTTGGCGACGCATAATGGTGGCCGAAGCGTAGCGATGTGTAGCCTTGCGCACACGTATGCGTACCGATGCGTTGACTATGTAAGGGCCCTTAATATGTACGGAGCCCCGCACATGACATGGAGGAAAAAATAGGCTTAATCATGCGCACGATTTACTATTTGTTCCCTTGATTTGCTGTATCGTGCACACGATTTATAAATCGAGGGAACAAATTAGTAAATCGTCCGCATGATTTAGTAAATCGAGGGAATGAATCAGTAAATCGTGCACACAATGTTTTTCTTGCATGTCATGTGCGGAGCACCGTAAATATGCAAGCAAATAATGTTTTTTATAATTGCACTTTGTTATCATTCATTTGGTGGTGGCATTAAATGAGTGAATAAATGATGGAAGAACTTATGTGAACTATGGCTTTTGGTGCTTGGTGAGGTGTCAATGTTTAGTTAAAGGAACTCACATCAGCCTGCTAAAGTGCTATAGTAACTACTCTTATCTAACATTCACCTCCGATGTTAAGAAAAGTGAGTTTGTACTTCTACTCGTTCCAACCAGTTTTAAATTCAAATTGAATTCACCACATTCTCAATAAACACCTTGTAATTAATTTCAATTCAAGCCTTACAGGCCCTTTCTTAAAGTCCATGCCGCTTGGGATAGGTGCTGATGGCAGAATTAGGCAGTGAGCATTACGATGTCCCCTGGGGCGCCGGGCCTGTCGCACTGATGTGAAAGCGCGGCATGACGTGTGGACAAGATGCAGGCAGTTGGATGGCTGGAGGTCTGCTGTGGGGGTTATTGTGCATTGTTGTTGGCTTGGCCTACATGCTCAGCCAAGCATATTCTCTTACTGCAGACACACATCTAACATCACTGATGCATCTCTCTGTGCATCATCTTTCTTCTCCGTCTCTTTTCACTCTCGTTCGAATCAACGTCTCATGATTAAGGATGCTGCCAACAGGCATTATAATGACGATCACGCTCTGGCTAATGCCATGTTGTTGCTGCATAATTTAAGCCTATTTTAAAAATAAATGGCAGTATTGTGTCCATAGCTCTGCCCTGGTCTAAAACACAGAACATGGTTTTGTAACATTGGCACTGATGCATTTCTTTAGCCATCTGAAAAGTTTGTTTTTAAAACCACATTAGCATCTTATTAATATTGGATGTATATCAGGACAGTCATCGTCTGCAACGTAATGTGGCCAAAAATATGACAATCACTTATTTGGCTGCATTTTACTCTAGTCTGTCACTGTTCCTCACCACTCCAGATGGACATGCAGGTTTCATGAATTGTTCATCATTGTTGTACGCTGTACGAATTGTGCGTGCTGCATATGTAAATGTGGGTAGTCTTTTGGTTTGTGTGTGTGTGTGTGTGTGTTTCAGTTGTTCAGTTGAACATATATTTTTTTTAATCCTCCACTTCAGAAACCTTCCTGTTTTGCATAATATTTAAACATTTGTCAGTTTTAGAACTTCAGCTTTAATTTTTTAGGGTGTGTAACTGTCATAAGCATTAAAAGCATTTCTAACATTGGTTTTCCTGGTACTGAGCCGAGAGGTACAAGCCGCTGAAATTAATTTAATCTTAAAGTTCAAAAGGTCATAGAGCAGGTATTTAGAAGCACACAACTCTAAAGCAGCTTTCAACAGGGTTTGGGCTTGATTGACAGGGTGTTAGCCAATCAGGATTGAGCAGAGTGACATTGATTGGATGTGTTACTAACAAGTCTTGACAGCAAGAAAGATGGTATGTCTCTGCTGTTCTCAGACCTTCTGTGATGATATAAATCTGTATAGAATCAGAAATAAGCCGCTGATTTCAACTTTGTTTGTTTTTTCTGCATCCATTTGCATTGATTATCAGCTTTCAAATAGCGACTTTTACAAATCTGTTATAAGGACTTAGACCTTGTTCAAGACATAATTATTAAATAGAAAAAAAAAATGTTTAATCAAAAGCTTACACACAAATGACCTATTCTCATCAGTGTTTTTTAAAAAAAATGGTGGATGAATAAAAGGAAATGCAAGATATGTTTGCAGTTGTTACAACAATCACAAATGTGTTGTGTGTAGAGTGGGAAGGTTTTGGGTTTGATTCCCAAGGAAAACACCACCCAATGAAAAATATATATTTTTTGTATAAAAGTGTCCAACATATTGTGTTACTCCCTAAAAATGTAACTAATTGTGTTAATTACGTTTTATGAAAAGTAATGCATTCCTTTACTTTTGTGTTACTTTTTCTCATAAGGGCTGGGCTTGCTTGTTTGTCTTTTAATAACAATATTTTTTTTTGGCAAATGCAATGGCTCTTTCACATCAAAAGTGAAATAAGCCTCAGACTGAAGGAAATAAAGGCTCTAAAGTCATATTTGCTTATTGAATTGGATCATCGAAGGTCAGCAGTAAAGATGCTTAATAAAGTGAGATTAAATACACAAAGTATATTTGTGTAATTTAACATTTAATTATTGCAGGTTTGCGTAATATTCTTGAGTTTGCATTTTACTGTTTTTATTCATTTTGAGGAATACTGAATCTGTTTTTGTGCAAGTGCGATGAGTAAATGCATGTTAGTCTACAACCACAATAACCATCATGTTCACACAGTGCAATAATATATTTTGTTGTAAATTTTAAATTAATGTTACTTTTCTATTCACTTGAAAAAAGTAATCTGATTACGTAACGCGTTACTCCCAACACTGCATGTAATGTAAATAAATATTCTCTTATTGTGCACAATGTAGTTTGCTGTTGATTCTATTGCTTTGTAAATCTATATGTACAATATTTCATAGAGAAATGCATTTAAACTTCTGTAACAGAGTTATAATAACAGAGTTTAGACATTAAGGAATGTGAATCACAGTTCGCTTGGGGCCTGTAAATCACATGGCCTTTTGGTCTCTGTGTTTATTCCACAGAATTATGGGATATGATGCACGTCAAAAGTCACAATGTCACAAAAACACAATATTTCCTGGCAAGTGTCCCTGTCATCAAAAGCTACTACAAAAGGAAAGCTTGTCAAGTCAAAGTCTCAGAGTTTAAAAGGCCTTGGAATTTTTTGCCTATAATAAGCTTAAATACAAATCGGTTCTTTCAAAACTAATTTTTGGCATATATTACTTTGCTGTCATGCTTTAAAGTTTAGGTTTACAAATACCATGTAAAGACATCATACAGATTCAGAGAAAGGATTATTTAATCAGATTTAAATGAGATTTAGAGTATTGTTTGAAGTCAAATGTTTTGTTTCCTTTTTTCCTAGCGTTCCTGGCAGATTTCCAGTGAAACAGCCTTCCAGATGTTACTTACACAACATATAAAGATGCAGCTTGAAACAGTTTTCATCAGGCGCTAGATATGCTCGATTGCAGGGAACTATTTAAAAAAATATTTAACAAAAAGGCATAATGCAATTTAAATCCAATCCTAAATGCCAGGTGGCCTGTGCAGCAATCCCAGAATCCTCTCTTTCTGGCTTCTGTTAGGATACAAGCTGTGATACTTTGTGCAATATATAATTTGTGTTTTTGGTCACTTTATAAAAAAAAAAAGTGTATTGCAGTACCAAAATAATGTTTGCCACATATCTTTTAAACAGTATTTTAGTATTAATACAGCAATGACAATGGAAAACATGAATGGAAAATATGTGGTAACATATCCCCTGACTTTTCAACTATGAAAACATTTTAAATATTAAATAGCAAAAAAAAAAACCACTATAATAGACATAATTCAATAAAATTGTATTGAATAATCTTCATATTATTAGTTTGTGTAACTCTATTTGATCTGCAAATTATATATAGCGATAGATAATTGATATATAAGTTAACATGCATTTTGAAAATACAAGTAGCTGTGGAATAAAAGTACTTCCAGGGTCAAAGTTCAGATAAAGGAAGCAGGTGCTCAAATGTTCACATGGTGAGTTGATTTAGATATTTCATTGGTTTGACTATTTAATGTTGCTATGATTTCATAAGATGCTATGGATGCCATTTTGGAAAATATATTATTATTATTATATACTATTTCAAAACTTGAATCTGAATGCACATTTGAATTCAAACCAACCTTAAAGTCTGCCATAACCTAAATTCATCTGGTTGTTGAACACATTATCACATTTATTAAATGCTCAGATCAATATGATTTCTCTAGTAATGAGATGACATCTGCAGTAATGCTGCATTGTGTGTGTGTGTGTGTGTGTGTGTGTGTGTGTGTGTGTGTGTGTGTGTGTGTTGTTTACTTCAGGAACTGTGAAGCCCATGGGGGAGGCTGAGAGGTGGGCAAACAGGAAGTGACACGATTGTGTGCGTGTGCTGTGCCTGTGTGGACTGACCCTAATCATAACGGACAGTTTTCGCTTATATAAGTGGCTCAAAACAGTCAGCAGGCCTGAAGACCGTCCTGAAGCAACATATGTGACTTTATAAGTGAATATGTGCACATGCATGTATGCATCAATGTCCACTTTCTTTAATGTAAACACACAAGTGTCTCCCGCTCTGCTTATGCAAGCAACACTGTCTTTCCAACTGCTTTGATAAACACATTATTCACACCGTCTCAATTTCTTCTCATCTCTGTACTTAACAGCACCTCACAAAGCATCTCGCAGTTAAAGTGCTGATCTAGAATCAGATTTTTCCCATTTCCTGGCACAATCTCAGTGAAATAAACAGATTCTGGCTCAGCACTACTACACATCTGACTATTCAAGGCAAAAAAACGTATGAAGAATAATGCTGAGGATGAGAGGACGTAAGCACAACCGCCTGCTTTATCGGTGGTGAAAACGCACACACGCAAGCAAGCAGGATGAGGATTTGCTGTGGTATTTACTGAATGCTCAGGTTAACTCTTTTCATTGGTGGATAAGTGAGTGTACTGTATGTATTGGTGGTTTGCTGCTGATGGTGGCTTTGCATTGAGAGCAGATCTGCCCGCTGGCTTCAGCGTTTTACACACGCCGTTTCATAGCGGACAAACTAAAGTCACACACCTGAACCCGGCATGAAGTGTCAACAATGCAATCTCATAAACAGCATCTTAGCAGTATTGTTAAAGCTCTAATGCCTTAATAAAGTGAGGGAAATGTATAATTGGACTCTGTATTGTGTAGCAGTTGCTTTAGTAGGATGTTGTTTACAGAATGATGTTGAGTTCTCTTTAATATCTACTCCTTTTTTCGGTTCAAAAGTTTGGGTTCAGTAAGTTTTTAAAAAAAAAAAGAAATTAATCATTTTATTCCACGGGAATAGCCTACATTAAACCAATCAAAAGTGACAATAAATACATTTTAAAATGGTACAAAGGATTTCTATTTCAAATATGAATAAGAAATGCTGTTCTTTTCTTATTATTATCTTTATTCATAATAATAAGAAATGTTTCTTGAGCAGCAGATCATCATATTAGAATGATTCCTGAAGGATCATGAGACACTGAAGACTATGTAATGATGCTGAAAATTCAGCTTTGCCATCACAAGAATAAATTGCATTTTAAAAATATATTAAAATGGACAACAGTTATTTTAAATTGTAATAATATTTCACAATATTACTGTATTTTTATTTTAAAAAATTTAGCCCTGGTGGGCATAAGATACATTTTTTCAGAAGCATTAAAAAATGTTACCGACCCCAAACTTTTAAGAGCAAATGGTGACATTTCAGATTTCTTGTTTTTCCCCTTTTGCTTTTCTTTATATAATCCCAGTGTGTCACTGCCCTTTGCCATTTATAAATATGATGACTCCTGTCTTCCTCTTGTGGCCACATGGGATTTATTTTAGTATCGTTTTATTTCGATGGTCCACTTTAGACATTCTAACTATAAGTAACCATAACCCTACATGTCAACTAACTCTCATTTATTAGCATGACTGCTAAGTTGATAAGTTACTTATAGTTAGTAGACTAGTTTAAAGTGGACCATCAAAATAAAGTGTAACCTATATTAGTTTTTCTATTTAATCGTTCATTTTATAGCTCTATACTCGTACAATACCTCCTGGTAAGCCTTATTAAAGGTATACTTGTTTATTTTTTTAGTTGAAGCTGTTTCAATTAATCATAACTGAGAACTGCATGAAATGCAACCACTGAGTAATAATATTGTCCATTGCCACTTCACTCAAAAGTTATAAAAACAGTGTGTCATCCTTGAGTTTCCCAGTTTATTCTTCAGTCTGTACTAAAAAATATGAGTAAAGGGAAAAAGGGACAGGACTGATGTTGATCGAATCTCTGTGATTGCCCAGGGTTATTGCAAGAGCTGATATTACATGTCAGTTAGTTCAGTTGTGGGTCTCTCGTATATGATCATTGTGTCTTTCTTAGATGTTGTCGCAAAATAGAGCATTTCCAGTGCGAGGGTGAGAATTTACACAAAGCTGCTCATCATTCACCTTTAACAAGCTTTCTGCCATGCAGGCCTGACTAAACCCTACGTCCTGACTCAACCAATCTAACAACAAAATCAATGCATGTTTATGTGTGAGTAAACATTTTCTTAAACTCAAGTGCCACTTAAACGCACAGTAGACTCAGTCATTAGGAATGATAATGAATGTTTCCTAAATACAGCCATACTCACATGTGTGCAGTTTAAATGGGAAGCATATGTAAGACGCTTTCACTGATGATTTACATGGCGTAAATGGGGTAATATCATGTGTTTTTTTTATCAAATATATAATATATATTCTTGAATCTTGTCTCACGCTATAGCTGCTGTTTCACAGATTTCTTTGAAAAAGAGCAAAGAGATATTCATGGAAAATGTAGGCCGCATAAATATGTGTAAGCAGAACTGGAGCAGCACAAATGAAAATAAATACAACAGAACTTTTAATTAGCAAGTGAAAATACATTTACTGTTCACGCATGCAGAAAAAGGGTCGACAGAACTCCTAAGGGATGTTCGCTCTTTGCAATCCATGTCATTCTCTCTCGTTCTCTCTCACTCGGCAGCATTCTTCATTATCTTTTTTTCTCTCTCTTTTAGAGGCTTTGTTTCAGCCCCTTTTTTATTACTTTGCTAAGAATTTTTTAGTTCATTTATTTTTAATAAAATAAAATAAAGGCAATAGTTTGCTAGGCTTTTTTGTTGTTATTGTTGTTGCCTGCAGTGAAAAAACGACATTTATGCAAAATAATATGTTTGGACGTTTCGCTACACTTTCCTTTGGTTGTTGTCCGTATTGTGTTCAGACAGTAACTGGCCCGTGATCAACGCTAAACCTAACCGATAATGTTAAAAAAGAAAGAAAATGTGCAAACACATTTGCTGAAGCAGCCATGTAATTTCATCTTGGTTCCTAAAGTATCTGCTCTTTTATCGGTGTTTCACTGAACTCGTACCCGAGCTCTGCGCATCACAAGTAGCCCCAGGTAGCAAACACAGACATTGGGCCAACCAACGTCAATATTGGTTGGTTACCTATACGACAGAAATACAACGTTGGGCCCAAGGGCGTAGATTTGGTTTGAACATTGGGGGGGTTGAAGTTTGGGTATGCCTCCTGATATTGTGATCATGGTATAAATAATGGGGGGGTCGTAATGCATAGATTTAAATATTGGGGGGGTTATATCCCCCCCATCCCCCCCACAAATTACGCCCCTGGTTGGGCCAACGTTGGTATGGTCAGCTGCGATTCTACTTTTTTGTTGATCGACTCATCGTTGCAAATGAAAATCTGCAGAATGTATCTGTATAATGTCTATATAATGGACTGTGGAGATGTTTTAACATCCTAAGTTTTCTGAGTGTTATTTATTATCTGCTGTAGTTTCTATTATCCAACAACAGTCAGCACCACAACACGTTGTTAACTGCATTAAACTGAAATAAGTAAGTTAATTTTGTTACCAATAAATAGGTTCATTTTTATAACCAATTCAGTTTGTCTGGTGTGCCGTCTTTTAAAGTCCCCATGAACCGGAAGTTGCAAACGACTTCTCTCCAGTGTTGTGACGCATTTCCGAGAGAAACGGAATACTAAGGCCGTGTGTCCACCAAAGCGTTTTTCAATTGTTTTCAATGGGAGCGCTGCATTTTTAGAACGCCATGAGCGCAACGAGGCGCTGGACGTTTTTTTCACGCTGAAGCGCTGAGAGCTCGCCGTTTTTACTGGTCGCCGAGAGTTGAAAAATGTTCAACTTTGGATAAAACGCAGCGCTCATCACTGTCACTTTTACCCAGCCGTCCAATCACAGTGGAGGAGGGGCGCTACTAATACCACACCGACCAACTGTCACAGCATTCTTTCTGTACAACGACATCAACCAGCAGAGCTAACCGAACAAAATGGATGAAAAATGCATTTTCAGTATGAAACAAATTATCTGTGAAATCAGTTACAAGTAAACTGTGCTGCGGATATTCTGTATCATTGCAACGAAACGTCTCAACGGAAAAAACACTGTGCTGCCAAAACGCTCTCAAGCGCCCACAGCTGGGCGTTTTCAGCAGGGCGTCTAGCGTTTTCAGCTTTGATTAAAGATTACGAAGCCAAAACATTTTTTTGTGTGGATTGACTTGCATGGATGAATTGTTCACCACAAAACGATCAAGTTAAGTTAAGTTTCTAAAACTTTAAGATGGTGGAGCTTAGAGATGACGGTGTGAGTAATGGTGGAATCTCTTATTGTTTCACAAGCCAGATTCAGTGCGGTTTCTGCGTCACTGTAAGTCACAGCGTTTAAGAGAAGATAAACTTAGGGCATACGCCACGGTCCAGACTCCCCTCTGGATTTTATTCAGATAAATACAGGTTTGTGCTGCCAGTGGAGAAGCACAGGCTGGTGTGACCCCACCCTCTAACTACAGCCTTGAGGTCTGTGTGTGTTAAAAATACCTCACAGTGACCCAAGCACAAGAGTGATCCCGTCCGCCACTCTCCTCCTTTTTATTCTCTTCTTCACTTTCTGCACACAATGCAATGCCTAGTTGTCTACCATAGGATGTCTATCTTATAATATTAATGAATGCTATAATATTAATTAAAACGTATGACACGTACTTTTTATTAAATGCAAATCAAAGTGAAAAAAACAAAGAAACAAGAATAATATTTAAAAAAATATGTTGAATAGCCTATAGTCTATTTATTTATTTTGCATTATGACATTATTTTTCATAACAATTAAGCATATTTTCCTCTAAATTGTCATTGCTGTAATACATTTGGATGATTTTTTTTTTAGAAATAATTCCCATTATGCTCAATGCATAATTCTTATTCTCATAAAAATGACTACAGTACAGTGTGTGTATATGGGGTGAATTCAGTTTGATTGGGACACTTTTTCCACAGTCATTTCAGTGGAAAGTTTCACAATATATGGGGTCAGTAAGATATATATTTTTAATGAATACTTTTATTGAACAAGGTTGCATTAAATTGATCAAAAGTACCGTAAAGTTATTTATAATGTTTCTATTTTAAATAGATGCAGTTCTTTTCAACTTTATGAATCCTGAAAAAAATCATGGTATCATGAATTCCACAAAAATATAAAGCAGCACAACTTTTGATAATAATAACACTGATAATAAGAAGAAAAGTTTCTTCAGCAGCAAATCAGCATATTATAATGATTTCTGAAGGATCATGTGAAACTGAAAATTCAGCGTTGCCAACACAGGAATAAATTACATTTAAAAATATATTAAAGTAGAAAATAGTTATTTTAATTTGTAATACTATTTCAAAATGTTACAGTTTTATCCCATTTTATATCAAATAAATAAGAGAGACTTCTCTCAAAAACATGTAAAAATCTTACAAACTCCACAATGGAACTTTTGAAATAGTAGTGATTATTATCACATTACAGTAATGAGAACTGAGAAAATAATGCCACAATGCAAAAATCTAGTGGTTTTTAAAACAGGATTAATGCAAAATTCGGTAACGCTTTAGATTACAGCCCGGAAAGTACTGCGTAATTAAAGCGATTTTACAGCGTAACCTTCGGTAATTATAGTGTAGGTACTTACAATATCAGTATAAGGGAATAATATTTTAAGTTTGGGTAATAAAGGGGTAACATATAAAAATATTTATACTGTAAGTATTATAGAACTAATGGGTACTTATTCTACTTTTATGATATAACAATCTTACATTTGGGAGCAATTTAGCAAGAACATATACCTTTTTGAAATAATGGTGAACCAGTACATTCTGTATAGGCTTTTTAAAAATTACAGGGTACATATCTATGCATTTATAAAGTAATCTTTTTAACAAAAGTGCACTGAAAACGAAAACTATTGTAACTTTTGCTTAAATATTGGGGAAAGATACTCTTGTTTCATGTGGTACTTGTTACCCTCTTGTTTCATGTAGTTACAGGGTAAGTGTGACATTGCGGGCTGTAAATTAAAGTGGTGCTTGTTACCCTCTTGTTCCATGTAGTTACATGGTAAGTACAATAAAAATGCATACATGAGTCACTGACTCGGAAACCTTTGTACAAGCACCACTCACCCTGTAACCACATGAAACCAGATATATTTCCCAGTATATTATTTTTTTTTTTTGCAATAGTCTGAGCTTTTCTTGTATTGAAACATGTTAGCCCAAATTTAAACATCTGCACTTTTGCTATCAATATATATATATATATATATATATATATATATATATTATAAATGCATAGATATGTACCCTGTCATTTAAAAAAAAAGTATGTATTGCCTTGGTACACAATTATAACAAAAAGGTACACAGTGTGTGTTCTGGCTAAATTGCTCCCAAATGTAAGATTGTTGTATTATAATAGTAGAATAAGTACCCCTTAGTTCTATAATACTTACAGTATAAATATTTTTTTATTTCTCCTAGTTGTTACCCCTTTATTCCCCAAACTTTACATATTGTTCCCTTATACTCACATGTAAGTACTTTATAGGTACACTATAATTACAGAAAGTTACACTGTAAATTCCTCTTAATTACACAGTACTTTCCGGGCTGTAATCTAAAGCGTTACCCAAAATTCTTATTTCATACTTTTTGTTTTGTGGTCAAATCTGGCCAGACATGTTCTTGACAGATTTTACGAAATTCAAGGGTTTGTAGGCTATATCAATATGTCAATGTATGACACAAAATAAGTAAAAGATAAGGTTATGACTTGTGCACTTCAATAACAGCCTCCCTCAAATGCTTCATATGAAACAGTTTTCCGTTGTGAATGTTAACAGGGCTTATAGAAATATACAGCTACATTCTGTGGGCAAACAGAGGGAGTATCTGCGATAACAGGGCGTTGACGTCAGCTGGGTCGTATCTGGAAGCAGTTTGGCAGCTTAGAGCAAAGAGCACACACACTGCACTGCATACACACACACATACAGACAGCAGCGACGGCCTGAACTGTCCTTTTGTGTGCTGCTTCATGAAGGATGGGGCTCATCTGTGTATGGGTGGGTGTAGGGCCTGTCGGGGTGGGGGTCAGTGAATGGATGCAGTGGGAAACACAGCCTGTGTTGTGTTTTTGCGTGAAGGCATCTTTGTATGAAATATGCAGCACATTATGTGTGTATGTGTGTGGTTTTGGGGGGTTGGATGAGGCTGGTAGCATTTAGCATGATAATGGCGCACATTTTGAATTGAACGTCATGTGAATAAATCAAAGGTTCTGATGTTCGCAATCATAACACATTCCTGAATGTTTATGAGGGACTGGCTGTCTTTCATTTACTTGAAATACCATAATTTAAATACAAGAAGGAAAAAAGATTTTACGTCATTATATTCAATTATTATTTCACCTTTTTCATGTTTTATATAATCAGATGGCTGATTTTGCTTTGTTTTGTTTTTATTTCACCATGATCACTGTATGTGTGTGTGTGTATAGCCCACACACACATGTGTAAACTATAGATAGATAGATAGATAGATAGATAGATAGATAGATAGATAGATAGATAGATAGATAGATAGATAGATAGATAGATAGAGGGATGATAGGCTATGGCGTTCACTATATTTTATTTTGTAGTCAAACAATAAAAAAAAAATGTATGACTTTGTATGATTAGAATAAATGAATGCCGTCATCTAGTGGTAGAAATACAACAACGCAGATCAACCTACTGGTGTTGATGTAATAGCCTATAATGCGTCATAATGCGATATGTGTCAAGACAAGCGACTTATTAGTTTATTAGAATTTAAATCTAATGTTATAAATATTTGTT
Organism: Rhinichthys osculus; assembly: GCA_029959095.1. NCBI lineage: Eukaryota > Metazoa > Chordata > Actinopteri > Cypriniformes > Leuciscidae > Rhinichthys > Rhinichthys osculus. Next base: position 9,047,337 of record JARWKJ010000007.1, on the reverse strand, counting down.
ATTTATTAGCTATTTCATTAGTTTTCGTTGTTCTTGTTTTTATATAGGGTAGCATACCGTAAAAGGGCAGGCCACGTGGCAAAACCACTTTTAGATTGCAGATAATTCGAGTAAAACTCCTCTCGTCTTTTCCAGCTAATGTTTACGAGCTGTAAAAATGATGTAGGCGTACAAGCCCGTATCGGTCCCAAACAAAAAGTAGTGCAGTGTGTGCCGGTATCCGCTAGAAACATTAGGCTGTTGAGGACCGGACTGACCACCCATCCCGCTGTGCGCCCTTGTCCCGCACGTCGCATATTGAGAAAATGTCCCGCATTTTTATCAGTCTATTATTGGTTTTTAATTATCATATTAAGAAAACATGCGTGCATTCTTTTGCCTTTTTAAGAAAGTATTTTATTTATTCTTTTTGTGGCGTATAGTTTTTCACCCATATTTAACAGCGCTTCGTCAGACTCAGAAGATAGCCTACAACAGCCGTATCCAATGGTTGAAAAGAAAGGAGTAAACACGGTCACTAGTAGGTTGTGACGGCTGTCAATCAAATTGTGGACCGGTGATTCGTTCTATGTGTTCCCTGTCAGAAAACAAATGGATAATTCGGTCAATTAACATTTTAATTTAACATAATTTATCAACTTGTTGCCTGCTGTGGTTGTTTTAATTCACATCCTTTCTAAAAAAAATATATAAAAGTTTTTGGTTTTCTTTATATATAGCCAATTTCATGTTGTTTTATATTTTATTTGTTCATTGTTTATTTTGTTGGATTTTAGTTGGACTTGGTCAGAACTGTTTCTAAATGATGTTGAAATGACATGTAAAATAAAGACATGTTATGTTGTGATGTAATGGTGTTTTCTGGAAGGGACTAAAGAACAAAGAATTTGTATCAGCTGAAAGGCAGAATACAAATGTTTTTATTAAGTTAGGTAGACATAACAGTTTCAGGTTATGTTTTAGTGTTGGTACATGTCCCACATTGTCCCACACAAATCTATAATCGTCCCACATTTGGTTTGTTTCATGGTCACCTTAGTTGGCACAGATTTTGCATTGAAATGGAAAAACACAATTTTATATATTAATTATCAGTTAACTATTTTTAGTCAAGTCGTCTTTTAACAATTGAATTAGTGCACATAATGGGTGTGATGTCATTCAAACAGGGTCAGGAGCTTTAACAGCGAGTAGAAGCCAACTGCTAAAATTAGCAGGAGAGATTTCAGTCACATCTGGATTTCTCTCTCTCTCTCTATCTCTCCCCTTCCTCCCTCCCTCTCAATAATTGACTTCTTCCAGTCTTGCTTGAGAACTTGGAGCCTTGCTCCCTCACACATGAAAGACTAGTGTGAGTGTGTGTTTGATGAAAGGGTTGTGTGTGTGTGTGTGTGTGTGTGTGTGTGGGTAGAGGGCAGTAATTACAGCTATTCTCCAGAGCTGATAGTCAGAAGCCGCCACAGACTTGGTCACACCCCTTCCTGTCTGAGAGAGCCGATCCATGACTCCTGCTGCTAACCTGAAGACTCACATCTGCCTCAACATCACACAGTTTGGACTCTACTCACTATTCTACTGTAAATGTCAGTTAATACTCCACCTCATCAGTCTCAAAGGATATGAATATAATAATGTTTTTTTTATTTATTAATTGAACATGCTAATACGTTTAGAAAAACAACTGACGGTTTTGTTTCAAAAATCATTTTTGATTATTTGATTGACATGTTTAGAGGTATTCATCTATGTTCGGATGCAGTCTCTTTCCATTTCTTCTTTTCATATCACTCAATGTGAGTCAACACCAACAGATACAACATTTATAAATATAGGCTATAGACACATTTATATTTGCTATAATGAATATCGTGCACAACAACTGTTGTATATAAAACAGATAGGAGAAGGTTTTACAAGAAAATACCATTTCAAATTTCCTTTTGCATGTTGTTTGCCATTTTTTTTTTATTATTAGTGAAGTTTATTAGCAATTTCTGAGTGAAAATTGTTTCAAAGGAAATCTTTCTTCAATCCTAAATATACATTACACACACACACACACGCACACACAATTCGGGTAAATTGAATCACTATTTATTATAGTCTAAAATTAACTGAAGTCTCCATTTTTAACATTCAAAGCAAGTTAAACCCAAACAATTGTAGCAACATTAGCCTACAGTAAAAAACAAACAAAAAATTATCTGAATTGTTTTTTCAGCCTAGCCTACAAACATAGCTTATCCGTTTTGATTATATTTACAGAACTAAAAGGATAGATCTGTAAAATAGAAAATAGTGTAAATAAGTAATAAAACAGATGAGGTGTGTAAAATCTCGTTTTGTTTAACAGCTGCATGAATCTACCTCAGCCAGTACTGCTTGTCTGCGTCTGGGCGTTTCGCGCATGCGCACTCATCTTTCTAGTTTTTTTTCCAGGCCAGTGCGGCAGGCGGACCGCAGGGAGAAGAAGAGATTTTGAGGACAGTTACAAAAGTTAAAGAAGAGGAGAAATCATGACACAAAACAGTGAACTCATCGACCGCCTCTCCTCGCCATTAAACGTGACATCCCTCATCATGGCGCATGTGTCACCTATGAAATATTGATTTTTGTCATCTAACGTTACACCAACTTGAGGATATAATGCCGGGAAACGGATGAGAACTACTGCAGACGCTTGGAATAGCTTGTTGGATATTGAATCCGGCGCCGGGGATGCAGTCGGGATTGTTTTCGTGTATATAATCAATATATGAGAGGAGGATTATTGGACTGCACGAGTGTTTGGGCCGACCCGTTATATTTCTCATCATATTTGAGCATGGGAATGTCGTCCACCGCTGTGATCTCATAGTCCCGTGGGACGTGATGCAGCCACGCGTAGATGTCAAGATGGGTGATGCCGCAGAGATCAAGGAGAGCAAGAGGACGTTCATCGTGCCGACCATCAAATCTGTGGATCACTATGATTTCACAAGGGCCAAGATATCGTGCAGTTTGACGTGGCTCATCGCCAAAGCCTTTGGATCTGGTAGGTGGCGCTTGAAGGTTTGAAAATCAATATTTTTAGTACTTGAAGAAGTTGTCACAATAAGGGCAATGCTGTATCTTAATTGCTTAGATACACTGGTTTTTAAATTGGGGGTCCCGGACCCCTAAGTGGGTCGCAATGGAGTGCTTGGAAATCTTTACAGGAAAAAAAAAAGATTAAAATAATAAAATATTAGATTTAAATAGATTAAAGTAATTAACTATTTTAATGTGTATAAAATAAATGTGTAAATAAATAGCCTACAGTATTAAAATGAGTATGTCACTTAAAATTAACTAAACATTTAAAAAATACTAGCCTATTTGAGATATTTATATATATATTTTTCACAGTAGGCTATAAATACTTTATAGATGTCTTTTAAATTTTTAGGATGGGTCCCTTGCACAAGGACAATTATGTTTGGAAGTCAGTAGCCTAGCATTTAAAAGGTCGAAATCCACAGGTTTAATATAGGCTACCCTTTCAGTAATTGTTTTGTCTTTCCTAACTATGTTAATGTTACCATTGACTGTATCTGTAAAGCCTGTTTAATGGCAGTTTCCTTTCCACACTGTGACAACTTACCCTGTATATATGCCAACATGCCTATTGCTCACCGTATTCAATCAACCGTCTTTCCCCCTGCTTGGCAATAACAGCAGGCATGCCTTTTTGTTGACAAATATTATGTCTAAACCTACCTTGAGAAATGTTGACTGGAGTAAAGAAGTGACAACATACTAGTGTCTTCCCTATAATGTTTTACTGCAGGTATATTTTACATTTTTGCGATTTTGTTAATGGGTAACTACATTTTGAGGAGAGTTTCCACTATAAGCCCAGTTTCACAGACAAGGCTTAGCTAGTCCCAGACTAAAATGCATGGAAACTGTTTTAACTGAAAGCAACTTGCACTGGCATGTATCTTAAAATATGTCAGTGCCATTGATTAGTCTCAAGATGCACACCAGTTAATGTGTAATGTTCTTAATGTGTGTTTTTTTTTCTCTAAGGCACGTTTAAAAAAAAAAAAACCTAAATGTCCTGATTGAACTAAGGCCTAATCCTGGCTTAATCTAAGCCCTGTCTGTGAAACCAGGCCAAAATCTGTCATTTTAATGTATTTTGAGTGCACATGTGTCTCATGAGAATCAGTATACAGAGGTTAAAAATAGTGAATTTGACAAAAATCAAAATTTTTTTGGTTACCATTTTTGGTGGTAACTATTTCCAAGTCTGCAGAAATCATTAGCCTAGATCCCTGCATAGACTCATGAAAGGCCACAGGCTGGCTTATGGCTCTGTGTCCGTCCCCACAGTCCGTAATAAATGCTCAAAGCAGATTCCCCGCTTCTGCACACTGTAATAGGATTGAAATTTTCCAAAATAACTCCCTATGGAGGATGCTGGAATTAACATAAACACAGACAATCAAACTCGCATGGACATAAAGCAATGTGGCTTTTATTGCTAGAGCGCCCTCAAAAGAGACCTGTGGAGTGCAATGCAACAGGGCCAAGATGAAGACGGCTCCTGACAGTGTGTGTGTGTGTGTAAAAAGCTTTTTTGCTGGTGTGTACATGAACTCTAATGTGGTTGATAAAGCATGGATTTACTCTGATCTCTATTGCAGATGTCTCTGAATCCCCTATAGTGCTGACAGTGACATTAACAAAAACTACTCAGGGCTACCATCGTTTTTGGACATAGCAGCCCTTGTGAAAAAGAAATGTGCTTAACTGTATTGAAATTTTAACCAAAATTCAACTTTTGAATTTTAGTTGCCGCGAATGCTTGTCAGTATATTCAACAGTAACCATATTTTAAGGCTGCAGTCCGTAGCTTTTTTTAGGTAAAAAATTATCCAAAATACATATTTGAGAAAATACATAACCAGCCAGTGTTCAAAACTATCTACTTGCCGTAGCTCGATTCAAAACGGTAAGCTTGTAATAATGTTTTTAATTCCAGTGGCACTGGTGGATTTCCGCGGGAGATTCGAGCATGTCTTTGCGTCATTACGTCACATCTGTACACATAAAGAAGGAGTCTCGGCTAGTAGGCTATATTGTGTGTGAGGATGCTGGAGGTTGAGATTTATAGCCTTTTCTCACAGCACTTGATATGATTAAACTTATCAATTTTATGGCGGATCCAGAAAGGTTCAAACGACAATCACCAGTGACAACTAGAGATTCACCCGCTGTAAAATGCAAAAGACGTTGTTTGGACTTCGGAGTGGCTACAGAAAAAAAGAGACTGCAACCGGACCCATGCGAAAACAAGGATATCGGAAGGACATTACATAGTCACGCAATGCTGACGTTGTTAACATTATAATTTGCACGGTTTTGCGTGATATGATAAACGATTTTTAGATTTAATCAGCGCGATTTACTGCAATGTCAGAACCAGAACAAAGGTGGATGTTACTTACTTGTTCAGATGACATTTTCCAGTGAAAATTATTATGTTGGTCATACTTCCAAAAAGAATAATCTGTGATTTTGAATGCGAGTATCCACACCGGCGCGGCGACTGACAGCTGCACACTCTCCTCAAACATTGTATTCATCCGCCTGTGCCGTGTCGAACTACAACTCACGTAGAGTTAATAATTCCACGAATAACTGCAATTGCAGATTTCGAACAGAGATGGCGATAAAGAGGAAAAACTGCGGACTGCAGCTTTAAAGACAATAGAAGTAATTCATAAATTTCCTTCTTAAAGGGCATATTGCAGGTTAGAGGACCCAACGAGTCAATGTATAGAAAAATAATGTAGGAACTAGATTTTCTTTAAAATATACTTATAAATACGCTACAGAAGATTCTTGAGTCGTTTTTGTGAGAAAATTTTACTTCCGCGTCTGAAAATGGGCGTGGTGGGCGTGACGTGACGGGCGGGAGAGCGGTCGATTCAAACAACAGGAAAACAATGGATCGCAATGACATTTCGGACGCTAAGGAAGTACTTACTCGTATGACGGACCACAGCCATACAATTATGAGCCTGCTATGCTGCCAAGAGAGCAGGGACAGGCCAGGACTAATGTCAGACAGAACGGTCAGAGACACATTGAGTTGTGGTGTGAGAACCAGTGGAGAACAGGATAGGTGTCTTGGTGAGAGATGTGCTTATATAGATATACACGTTCGCTAACGATATACACTGTGCTCACAATATTGTACAGATTATTACCATCGTATATCAGGCCAGCAGACATTAGTATTTTTAGGGTAGATTTATACTATTAAATGTATAAAAACTATACTTGAGTATGTTTCTATTATACTAAAAACATACCCAAGTACATTTTTAATACATATTTTTCACCTGGGTTATAACATAAACAGAAAATTAAAGATTTGAATATTTAAACAACCTGAGTAATTTTGTTTTTCAATTACAAGTTGCCTCTATTTAGGGCATGACTACCTATATCACACTATTTCATGCCATTGGTACAGTATTAGACGATCAATATTCTTCCTTCGGCATCCCATATTAAACTCCATCATATCGCCGGGATGATAATCCTCCGATCTGAAGTGAAAGCTACACACGACCGCGTTTCTCGAAGCCGATGCGGAAGAGAAATCCCGTCTCTTCACCTGCACAAACCGCACCAGGCACGAAAGATATATAGCACCGTCCCTTTTCTTGTTATGGAAACCTGTGGACTCGATTTCCTGACAGGCCGGAGTTTTTGCAACCTCCACAAACAATAATTTACCATGACGATGATAAATTAAAATACAAAAACTACCGAAAACACACTGACTCACGGCCGCTCTCACTGAATACCAGCCTACTCTGCACTGAGCCGAGGCTGAGGCTCCCTAGCGTGACGTAAAATGACGCGATTTTAAAAAAAAAAAGCCGTTTTACGAGCAGTCCAAGAAACGCTCAATTTATCTACTAAATTAGTGCCCTTATGTCGTTTTAAAACATTTTAAATCCTGCATTAACTTTTCATATGCTATTTTCATACAAGGTTATATATTAATTTAGATTTTTTTTTTACCTGCAATATGCTCTTTAAGTGGGTCAAAAAAAGCACTAATTGCATACAGTTTTTCACTAAACCCCATTCTCTGAACTAAATTCTCACTCTAGCCTAAACCAATTTGTCGAATAAATCACTCTTTCTGCAAAACCTTAAACAAATTTAAGCAGTTTAGACACTATTTGCAAATCTCATGCTCTCTTTTTTTTTGCAAAACTCTAAACACATTCTTCTCACACATTTCACACTGTGATGCATTTTTGTCGCAAAACACTAAACGCAAGAGGCAAAAGTTCAACACAACTAAAAACAGTTGTCATCGTTTACACACAACGTTTCAAAATTGTTCACACCTGATTTCTTATGACGTGATCATACCAACTGTACAAAACATAAGCCTATCCAGAACGCACGGGTGCACTGAATACCAACTATAGATGGAAACAGTCTGAGAGGGAGAAGAGGAAGATATAAGAGGTGGTGGGCGAGGAGGAAGAGGATGAGAAAGAGCAAGGGGTAAAGAGTGTTATCAAAGCTGGATCTGTCAGACTACAGGGTTTTTCTCTTTGCCTGGCAAGAGACAACATTGTCTGTGTCCTCAGGCCAGAGCCAGCAGGACGACATGATGCTGAAGCAGATTCAATCTCTCATTGACCTGGATTTTGTAGTTGCACAACTTACAGTATTTGTCTATTTGAGTGTACTGTAACATGCTTTTCATTTAGAGTTTTATTGGACCTTTTTGGCTTTTGCAGTTGGACTGCAGTGTCTAATGAATGACCTGTTGACTCGTGTGTATCTGAAAGCATTGTTTGATTTTGAGTACAGGTGAAATGGTTTTGAAGCGATTGTTTGACTTTGCCAGAAGAGTCAAGGGTTTTAATGTTGTGAGAAAATGGGTGAAGGTTTCAAAAAACGTGTTATAGCAATTGTGAAAAACTGTAATAGTAATCAAATTTTAAGGAATTATTTCCGTAATAAGTTCACCTTTTTTAAAGTATGCTAAAGTGTGCTATTTTTCACAAGGGAGGGATGTGAAAATAACATGTATTTACCTTGATAGTCCTATTTTGGGATATATGCCATGTAGGCTAAATACCAAGAGTACCATGGTACTGTTTTTGTAACTGTGATAACATCTCCCCATCAGTCACTGTTCTTCACAGCAGAATGAAACTGCTGATCAGCATGAGAGAAACAAACACAGGAAAATGAGCCCCACCATTGCAAGGCATCCTTAGATTGAAAAGAGAGTCTGGTGGATGTCTGTTCATTCAGATACTTTGCTCAGAAATGAAAAATAAACAAGGTCACAAACAGATGTTCTGAGTGCCTGCAGGCCTTCACGGCTGTGTTGTTCATGTTGTGCTTTCTTTACCCCCAGCCTTACATCTGTGGCATACTGCACATACCACGACAGAGAGCATTCGTTCCTGTTACATCACTGAAGCCTGAGGGGTGCTGGGAGTGTGTGATGTTCACATGTGACTGTGTGCACTGTTATTCTCGCTGGAAACTCTAACGCACTGCATGTATCGTCCATGTTACATGTGAGAAATCAATAGCGCTGAATGTGGTTCTTAAAGGGATAGTGTCAGCAGATTTTTAAACGAGACTGATTAAATGAAGGTTTTAGAAATGTAGGCTATCGCAACTGGCAAATCTGACACTGGAAATATTTTTTTAAAAATTGTCATCATTAAAGCTCCTGTAGGTAACTTTTGAAAACATGTATTTGTTAAAACTGTCATTATGTCCTGACAGTAGAATATGAGACAGATAATCTGTGTAAAAATCAAGCTCCTCTGGCTCCTCCCAGTGGTCCTATTGCCATGTGCAAGAAATACACGCTCCCGGTCAGAAACAACCAATCAGAGCCAGGAGGAGAGGATTGTCTTAGCACTGTCAATCACGCTCGTGTACGCGCTGATCCCCTCTCTTGCACAGCGCGAGCGCCGGAGCGCGAGCCGTCGTTCAAACTCAAGATTGCCGGCGTGCTGCAGCTGTGCTTATGACGGAGAAACAACCTAAACTGCCAATTCTCGAGTGACACCTGCTCATAAAACAAAGAGGTAAAAGGAAAAAGACTGATGACGATAAACAAGCGAAAAAGAAAGAATTACACAGAGCCCATTGACTCTAGCCGCATAACATGTAGATAAAATGTCACGCACTCTGCTAAGCAACAATTGAAACCTGCTAATTCACTGGCTTGTCATGTTGCTGAAATAATGTACTAGCACACCTTATCTAGCATTATATATCGCTAGAATAATTACTTACATACTGTAACGTTAGTTACCGTTATATTAACGTTATCTTACTTGCTATTTATAACATATAAAGAGTGCAACGTTATAAAGTTACATGTAGGCTATTGGAAAATACATAATGATTTGAGGACCAAGTTTGTAGTCAAAGTATGGGCAGGCCATAGTCAATGTAAAGCATATTATTGACGTTTAGTCCCTATTAGTGAATGTGCCATATAACTTTTTATCCGCCGTCATCGGTGGGCCTGTTTACTAGCCTGCGCGTTCACGACGGGCTCCGCTGTGGAGGACGAGCTGTGCAGGGAAAGGGCTGTAGCGCAGCAGAGAGCAAGGGGGTGGAACCTGTAAGTTGTGCTTGTTCAAATTTTCAGGCTAAGTCAATTGTTTCTCAAAACTCCCTACTGCAGCTTTAACTCACCAATCCCTGAATTACTTATTTTCTTCCACAAAAGTTGGCACTTTTGAACATTCTGGCTGTTTTTTTTTCTTCTTTTAGTATAATAAAAGTAAATGGGGAGTAAGGCTGTGAGAAACATGCCCACATTTATGCCCAGCTCTCCTTTCTGTGTTCAGGAGAGTTTATAAGAGAAGTGGCATAGCCTGATTTGTAAAGTGTTGTTTTGAATCCGATGTTTAATAAATTATTATTTAAACTAGTTGAGAACTAGCCTGGTTAAAACCAGACCATTCTCTGTTGTAACTGAGTTATGGTCTGGCAAATAGACAAAGACAAATCATTTCCAGAGGGGCGTCACCAACGGACGTCGCGGATAGACCTAAACCCAATCAGAGCGATGAAGGAGATGACGTATGCAGAGCGGCGGAGAATCATCTCCGTGTGTTGTTCTTTGCTCGGTTTTTAACTAAAAGGAAACGTTCAACGCGATAGCTGATTCGAACGAGTGATGTTCGACGGCGGCATCCATCTTTGTAATGTAGGCTACAAAATCTGCTTCAAAATCCCAGCGCTGTCGTCATCCTGTAAAGCCCGCCCCAACGTTTCTGATTGGTGCCGCGATTTCGACGGATTGGAAATGGGCTTGAATGAGCTCTTTGCCAGACTAACTTTCAGAGCAAATCTAAATTTGCCGGAAGTTGTCTGGGTTTTCCCAGGCTAGTTGAGAACAACTGGAGGGGAAGATTATCAGTGAATTATTACTTTTAATTTTGGTCTCTTTTTTTTATATGATAACATATAACTTGGACTATAACGCATAAGTATTACGGAGCATTTTTATGATTGAAGCGTACACCAACTGACGAGGTTTTTATGATTATTTTATAATGCTTTTAGTGTCAGTCTCAATATGTTTGTAATGATTATTATAAGCATATGGCTAGAATATCTTTAAAATCCTACAGAATGTAGTATATTATCTGAAGTAAAAACCTTTTCAATTGACCTTAAGATTATAATTTCATAAATGAACTGAGTTATGTTTTCTTACTGTAACATTTAGACAAAAGCACAGAGTTGGACGTTTGAAAGGCTTTTGTGGGTCGTGGTGACTTGCTGCCTCAGGCTTTTCTCTCTCTGACCCCTCACTTCCTCCCTGTGTTTGTCATTCCTCCGAGAGCCGCTTCCTGCCTCTGTCCGAGCTGGGATGAAACGCAGGGGAAAAACCTTTCCATAATCAGGCAGCTCTTTAGGAGCATGTTCAGGAAAAACTGTGAGCTTTACAGAAGGTGTGTGTGTGTGTTTGTGTGTGTGTTTTATGTTTTTGGCTCTGAACTAGTAAAGACTGGCAGGGAAAGGGTTTCCATTGACGCAGCAGCTTTTCATAAAGGTTTGGGGGAATGATTTTAAGAGTTTTCTGATGCCTCTGTAAATATTGAAAACACAATAAATGTTGCCAGCAGTTTTAACTTAATGTTAATGGAGGAAATAAGGGATGGATAATGATGGTCAGCTAGTCATTCAACAACTGGTAACACTTTACAATAAGGTTAATTTGTTAACATTAGTTAATGTATTAAAAAACATGAACCAACAATGAGCAATACATTAGAGTATTTATTAATCTTTGTTAATGTTAGTTAATACAAATACAGCTATTCATTGTTTGTTAATGTTAGTTCACAGTTAACAAATACAACCTTTGATTTTAGTAATGTATTAGTAAATTTTGAAATTAAGATTAATAAATGCTGTAGAAGTATTGTTCATTCTTAGTTCATGTTTACTAAGGTAGTTAACTAATGTTAACTAATGAACCTTATTGTAAAGTGTTACCCAACAACGAAATAGATCATTAGTGTGAAAGGTTTTATATTTATATATTATATCTTTTAAAAGATGCATCTTATGTAAACGCCCCAAAAGAAACTTGTCCAACCGGGGACCGGTGAAATCAAAGCCATCCCAATTATCCAGGACTTTTTTGAATGAGTTATTTACATTTTTTTTTGCATACGCTATATGCTTTTACGGGCTTTTAGTGTCTGGTTAAACTGGATGGCAGGTGCTTAGGGTACAGTTCAAACGTAGAACAGCTGTTTAGGGAATTCTGTAAAAATCACTTATGCCCATTGCCCAGAACACATTGTACGATTTTGGGATGTCCCACGCAGACGAAAGATGACCAATAGTGGTATTTTCTATGGATGTGGCTCCTAAACGGTGGTCCTACGTCGTACAGTGAGAGAGGTTCAAAGTCAGCCGTTGTCACAGTCTTGTGTCCCAAGATAGCCTACGATCATTTTCTGACAGTGTCAGAAATTTAGCATGATCATCTCAGTGTTTGCTGCTACGACATACTGACTAGCCAATAAAAATGCAGCATGAAATGGTGTTGATCAACGCTACATTGCGCTAAAACTTATAACCCCCTAACTCAACTAAACTGGCATGCCAAGTTAGCCTCTTTTCCCTAACCATGACCGCATCCATATTCTCCTCTTCCGCTTCCTCTTCTTCCTCCTCTTTTTTTGCCAAAGTGCTTTTTGTTTACCATTGACTAGCGCATGCTGATGAAGTTTTATTCTTCCATACTAACTTGCGTCGTAGCCTACGATTCAATAGGTGTCATCATCGTACAGTCTACATACATGTCATACTCAAGTTTATTAGATTCACGTCGAACAGTGTGATTTGTAGGATTATAGGTAATCCTATAGATTATAGGATTGCTGAAATCACACAGTCTGTATCAGGCATTAAACACAAATACAATAATTCATGTGTTTAAGAACATCTAACAGAAACTGTACTGCTCCTTTAAGACACTTTTCCTGCTGCACACAGACTTAGCTGATTAATATACATTTTTATTTTTCTATCTATTTATTTTAATCTTAAAAGTTTTTTTCCCATCATTTTGTTATTTGTGATGTTTATTTTTAAACAGGATCTGTACTGCACCTTTAAGACACATTTCCTGCTGCTGAAAAAGAAAAAGAACACACATACACAAAGACAAACTGAAAGGAAATGAGCCGGAAAGAGCAGGAATCTACATTGCCTGTAGTCTGACTCACGCTGAAGCATTATGGGATACCAGGAATTTCCTTGGCCTTCTAGACTCAGATATTTGCAGTCGCACTTCAGCGTCAGAAACAGAGCTGAATTGTTAGTCTGTTTGCAGATGTTGTCATCCTGATGCTGTTAATTTCTGTTTACGTGCATAACAACTGCTTTTTTTTTGTGGGCAAGTGCTCGTGACTCAGTTTTTGCTGGCCTGTACCTGGGTGTTTACATTTGTGTGTGTGTAATTGTGTCAGCCCAGTGATTACAGTCTGTGTGTGTGTGACTGAATTCATGCATGCCTGTACCTGTCTGTTTTTTTCTGTGTTTGGATCTATGGTGCTATTCTGAAGAGCTCAGATAGAGTAAATCAGATTAAGTGAGAGCCATAATGGGATTAGTTTGAAAACAGTGTGTCTTTCTTTTCAGATTCCACTCATTGACCTCACATCAGTCTGTCCGACCAAGCATTGATCCTGAATCAGATTTAAAGGGACATTAAGTTCTCTTTTTTTTTTTACCTGAAGAATTGAATAGAACTGTTTTTTGACAAATATGTTTTACCCTCCTCACATGATTAGCTCAAGTAATCACTGTTTCTTATTACCCTACAAACTATTTTTGGTTGTGTAATGAATCCCAGTCTCTCTCTTTCTCTCTTTAGACTGTGTACCCGTGGAGTTGGACGATCCGTTTTACCGGGACCAGTATGACCAGGAGCATGTGAAGCCACCGGTTGTGTCTCTGCTGCTGTCCGCTGAGTTGTATTGCCGCGCGGGGAGTCTGATCCTCAGGAGCGACGCGGCTAAACCTCTGCTGGGTCATAACGCCATCATCCAGGCCCTCGCTCAGAAAGGCCTCTACGTCACCGACCAGGAGAGACTCGTGACTGAGAGAGACCTCTGCAAGACCCCCATACAGATGGCAAGTGATTTGGCACTATACCTTTTTTTCAGTTGCAGAACTGGCATACTTTCAGATTTAGAGTGCAAGGGTTTCAGATGTGTGATACTGCTGCTGCTAGTTGACTTGGAAATACTAGTATGAATATGTTATTTTGAAAAGTGTATAATTTTAGTGGAAAACAAAATCATTTAATTTGAGCTCAGATTTTGCATGCGTTGGTTTTCTCTGTGGCGGCGGGTTCAGAGAAATGTCCACTCGGAAGATAATTAAGGTGAGGGAGTATTTTGACAGCTTTATAAACTATAATAACTGGCTTCCGGTAACAACCGAATGCGTGTCGAGTTCCGGTAGAAGAGTGACCTCTGACCCGACGCATGATGTATCGACGAACGCGGAAGCGCAGAGGATAGAGCAAAACACAAATTACAAGTCTAAAATGAGAATTTTTAAAGAGAAATGTCGGAGGATTTCGATATAAGAGAAGAGGAGCTTGAGTTTGATGCCCCAAGAGTCATCTACTCTCAGCTAAGCTTACGCTACTCCTACATCCTACGTCAGTGATTATATTTATAAGTTATAAATATGGATATTTTTCTGACAAACGCATCGCTTTGCTTCAGAAGGCCTTTATTAATGCCCTGGAGCCGTATGGATTACTTCTATGATGGATGGATGCACTTTTTTGGGTTTTAAAAGTTACCATTCACTCCCATTATAAAGCTGGGAAGAGCCAGGACATTTTTTAATATCACTCAAATTGTGTTTGGCTGAAAGAAGAAAGTCATATACACCTAGGATGGCTTGAGGGTGAGTAAATGATGGGATCATTTTCATTTTTGGGTGAACTATCCCTTTAAGCTTGCTACTACAGGTTATGAGGTACAATACGGTATGTAATTTTATATCAAATTAAAGGAGAAACGTTATGAATGAAACTTACTTGACAGTTTTGGTATGGTGAAGGGTATGTGATGATGTGGGGCTATTTTAATTCCCTAGTATCCTGAATCCATGAAATAACCGGCCTTTAAAAATAAAAATCTGCCTATGGGAAATTAACAGGGGGTGTCCTGACTTATGCACCCTGTATTTTAAGGAAGAACATTTATTTATTTACGATACATTATTCATTCACAAAGAAAATTGGTGTCCTTTAAGGTTGGATTTTTCCTCATTTTTTTAATTAAGGCATTAAGATCAATTTAATGGTAGTGGACTGGTAATGCATACTGCTTTTGGTCGCTATATGTAGGTTGCAGTGTGCACTTCATTTAAGGGTCTTGTAAGATGTAAAGTGTAGGGTGGATGAGGAGGAGAACTGGACACTGCCATATTAGGAACTGCTGATGTCTGCATTGCAGTATTCCCTTTCTCTCCCTCACTCTCTCTGCAGTAACAGTCAGCATCCTTTCAGAATTCATTTTGGGTGCATATACCTCTCTGAGGGTATTGCACTACTCAGTCTAGACCATCTGTTTTAACACAGACACTACAGGCACATTAAGTCACGAAACATAGACACATCCACATCCACAATCTTGCAGAGTCACCCTACGTACTTGTAAGCTCCAAAATGAAAACACATGCTATCAGATTTGTCTTTGCTTCAGCCATAGCGTGTGTGTTTATGATTGGCAGGGTTGTTCAGATATGATGTGCACATGTGAGAAGTGCATGTCTTATCTGTCTCGCAGTGTGTAAATCTCTCCCACTGATACACATAAACACCTTACCATGTCCACAAACACAGGTGATTCTCCTGTCTCTGTAGGAGTTCACTCTAATATGTGCACATGGGTGGGTTTGTCTGTTGGCATGGCGATTAGCACTGCGGCAGTGTGTCGAGGTGTGTGTGAGAGAGGTCTGCACTGCTGTGAAACTGCATTGATGATATTCCCTTTAATCAGCATATTTGGGAGAAAAAGTGTTGACTGCACATAATGCTCTCACTCGACAATGTAGCAGGTTAAACACAGAAGGTAATGGTTTAAACTGTATATGTACAGTGGAGAATCAATGTCTGAAACCACTGATGAAAATGCTTCTGTTTTGTTCGGATTTTAAATAGACATGTTGCATTACCATCCAATCAATTTCCCATGGACAAAGTCCCGTCCTTCATTTTTTCACTCGGATACATCACAATAGGGGTAAAAACTATAGCGTTTTCCGTTTCATGTTAACATCTCAAAAATGTGTTTTAGGGTTTCATGACCTTTAAGGTGCGGTCACATTAGTTAGTCACATTACTCACATTAAACCTATATGAGTTTCGTTCTTCTGTTGAACACAAAATAAGATATTTTGAAGAATGTTGGTAACCAAACAGTTTCTGGTCCCCATTGACTTCTATAGTGTGAAAAAAATACTATGGAAGTCAATGGGGATTAGAAACTCACATATAGGCTTAGAACAACTTGAGGGTGGGTAAAGGATGACAGAATTTTCATTTTTTGAGTGAAATATCCCTTTAACTATTTGATATTTCAACTATAACGGGTTTAAATATTAAATATAAAAAAATTCTCATATTTTCAAAGTGGCCTTAAGACTTTTTGGACCCCACTGTATAAAGTGGCCCTAAAAAGTACATGGACACTTATTCACAATTAAAAATGTCTTTACATTATAGAGCAAATTATCAAAGTAAGTGGCAATTATTTTAAAGAAATATAGCACAAGCACACATTTCAATCAAAACATTTCACAAATAAAGTTACACGATCCCAGCTGAGTAATAGGGTAATAATCTAGAGTAATAATAATCTAGAGTAATAATCTAGCGAAACGATCGGTCATTTTAAAAAATAAATAAAAATGTATATACTTTTTAACCACAATTGTTCGTCTTGTGCTGGTCTACGACGCGCCAGGCATTACGTAATCACGTTGGAAAGGTCACGCTGGACGTAGACTGAAGTACCGCCCCATTGTTTACAAGCGTGGAGAAGGAGGATCGTTCAAATTTTATTGTATGTTGAATGACATATTTATGTCTTTGTGTCAGTTTATTGTTTAAAATGGTCCTTTCGTGTGCGTATCCTGGATGTTTAAAACAATGGGGCGGTACCTCTGTCTACGTCCAGCGTGACCTTTCCAACGTGATTAAGTCTATAAATTTATTTTTATTTTTTAAATTACCGATTGTTTCGCTAGATAAGACCCTATTCCTTAGCTGGGATCGTGCAGAGCCCTTTGAAGCTCTTCAAAGCCCTTTGAAACTGCATTGATTTGGACTTCAACAATTTGGTTACCGTTGAAGTCCATTGTGTGCAGAAAAATCCTGAAATGTTTTCCGAAATTTGAAATGAAATTTCTTTTCCACTGAAGAAAGAAAGACATGAACATCTTGGATGGCATTGGGATGAGTAAATTATCAGGAAATTTTCATTTTGAGGTGAACTAATCCTTAAGCAGTAAACAGAATGCACTATTTGCATAAAATGCATATTTTTGTTGGGCTGATTTAAAACAAAAGGTATTTGATCACAGACAGTTAGCTACAAAATTGAAAGTGAAATTGAAAGCATCTCTATTATAAAAGTACAAAATAAATAGAAAAATTAAAAATAAAACTTAGAGTTTGGTTTTCTTTGTGTGTGAGAGTTTATTAACATGCAATGACAATGGGGATGCACAAAATTCAATATTACTCTTTTTCAAGAAATCACGGACAGACTTGCGACAAGAATAAAAAGTGCCATCTACATCTGAGTCTATTTCACTTTTCCACAAGGAGACGACGAATGAAGTGGCGCCAGAGGGTGCTTCTCAATATCCCTCCTCATCTCCTCTCTCCTCCGTCCTCCATCATATGACCCGAGCTCAGCCATCTTGAAGGACATCTCAATTCTCTAATTGCACAGAGGAGTCGAGGATCGAGGAGTGAGGAGGCTTCCAGAGGAGCTATGAGTTTTATCGACCAAACGTGACGCACGTATACATTCCCCTCCCCCTTCACATAGGTCACAATCATTTTAATTTATACTTTACCTTTGCAGTTTATATAAACCACACATCTCACATATTTCAACAGGGTATCTTGCTTTAAATATTATTTTTTACTAATTTCTTAAATAACCAAACTTCAACAACATAAGGGCAGATCCATTGAGCGCAGCTGATGACGCTATGAAGTGACGCTCGAGTGATGAAGTATTCCAATGTATAAAAAAGCTTTCATTCGATTCCTCCATCCTCCTTTTCTTTCCTTACAGCCTTCCTTCGCATCCTACAGGGGGTTGAGCTGAGACACGAGGAAAGGAAACGAGAATGCACAAATAAGAATTGAGAAGCACCCTGAGGCTTCAATCAATGCCAAATGATTTTGTCTCATTATTATAACCGCGAAAACTTAAAACACTCCATCATTTATGGCATAAATTATGGTCATAGAGATAAGAGTAAGACATCATTCGAGTCTATTTTTATTTGTCTACACTACACTCACGATAAAAACCAAACATTGTGCTTTTGTAAAATGAAGAAAACAAACAAGATGCCACTTTCTGCCATCCCAGTTTCCTTTCCATGAAGTTAGTGTAGCGCGTCACAAAAATGAATCAAAACTCAGCATATAGGCTAGGCTACTAGCAAGCTCTTGCATGCTGAACTCTTGTCTTGGGTTGGTACATTGATCGTCTCTTCTTCCTCTGCTCTTTTTCCTGTTGTGGCAGTTAGCAAACAGCGTTGCATTACCACTCACGCCCCCTTCTGGATTGGAGTGTGATTTGTAGTGTTATTGTAGGTGAGGATGAAAGTCAGGTGAACAGGATAAAAACTCCATGAAGAATAGTTCCTAGAATTACTCTTCACCTTCTTTGCTTGGCAGTGCTCCACCCTTCAGTCACTCTGTTAGTAGGATGGAGGATAAAGACAACAGGTCTTTATGCAGAGAGAGAAAAGGGGAGAAAAGCATGTTTGCATAGCAAAGCATGAACCCTCTGAAAATGGCACCACACACATCAACACATTATGTTTATCAGTGTGAGATACCTGAGCTCTCAGAAGCAGTTCCAGACCTGCCGCTCTTAGCCTTTGATGATGTGAAAGCACTTCTTTGGATCTCTACTTTACTTTTACATTATTACATTTACAATACATAGTCAGTGGATGTATGTTAAACAGCATTAGAAATACTAGAGCATACTAGTTTATGTAAAAAAGACTTTGAAGAGTTGAACTGGACATTATTGTTTTTTAAAAGAACAGCTGAAAGTATAATAGAGAAATGTCAGAGAAATTCAAAGCCATGCACGTTTAGTGCTCACTGCTTCTTTATAGAAGGTTTTAGTCATTTGTCCTCTGGTTTAACAAACTTTTCAGATTCAATCTTACAGGGCCTTACAATCCTCTGGTATCTCTAAACAGCACTGTTTGAGATTAACTACAGGCTTTGTATTTGTGAATGTTTTTACAATAAAGTTGAAAGAATATGTGTAAAAATTGAGTTTAATCCCTAAAATTTCCATACACATGCTTGTGTTGTATTGTTTAGTGTTGTATTATGGTCAAGAAGTCAGTTACATTTACAATTAATGTTAGGAGGCATTTCAGTTGCCCGATAGTGCATTGCAAACTGGATTTTAGGAATAGTTTACCCAGAAATTAAAAATCTATGGTATTAGAACCTCCTTGAATAAGAAACTTTGGTATACAATATACAAGTTATGCCTTTTTTGCACAGCAGTGCTACGGGGAACACTAACCTAAAACATTTCGGGAAACATTTGGATTTTGGACACTGTGACATAAAATGACACTCAGTTCAATCAGGCAGTGAAGTCTGAGCTCAGAAACAACTGTAAATGATTCACTGACTGAGTCTGATTCAACTACAAACTCAGGAGTGAGTGCACAGCTGTTTTGTGACTTTTTAAAAATTACTGGTCCATAATAGTCATTTGTTTGTGAATAGTACATGAGTGCTTGTGCTGTTTGTGGTTATACAGTGCTGGTCAGAATTATTTGCCCCCTTGGTAAATATGATCAAAGATGGCTGTAAAAAATAAATCTGCATTGTTTATCCTTTTGATATTATATTTTATTTTTTAAAATAAAAACCTATACATCTTCATATCTTCATTACATTATGAAATAAATGTTTTTCTCCAAAACACATTGGAGCAATTATTTGCCCCCTTTTATTAAATACTTTTTGCAAACTTTTTCCAAGAGAACAGCTCTTGAGTCTTCTCCTGTAATGCCTGGTGAGTTTGAAGAGCACCTGACAAGTGAATCTTGTTCCTCCATACAGAATCTCTGTTTTATCTGTTGGTATTTGATAGAATCCATGATGCCATGTATCTGAACAAGATGTCCAGGACCTCTGGCAGAAAATTATATGAAATTAATTGTATGAACCAAACCCATATTAAGTGTTTGCTGCCAAAAAGCTATTTTTTTTGTTGTTTCATCTGTTAAGATAGGTTTGGTGCACACAGGGATAGAAAAGTACCCCATGTGTAAAATGAAATACTCTGCTGTATCTTTAATGCTGTGGGCCTAATTTTCTGCCAGAGGCCCTGGACATCTTGTTCATCATGGATTCTATCAAATACCTAGCCTGGTTAAAACCAGACCATTCTCAGTTGTAACTGAGTTATGGTCTGGCAAAGCGTCATAGACAAATCATTTCCAGAGGGGCGTCACCAACGGACGTCGCGGATAGACCTAAACCCAATCAGAGCGATGAAGGAGATGACGTATGCAGAGCGGCGGAGAAACATCTCCGAGTGTTGTTCTTTGCTCGGTTTTTAACTAAAAGGAAACGTTCAAATCGCTTAAACAGACGCGATAGCTGATTCGAACGAGTGATGTTCGACGGCGGTATCCATCTTTGTAATGTAGGCTACAAAATCTGCTTCAAAATCCCAGCGCTGTCGTCATCGTGTAAAGCCCGCCCCAACGTTTCTGATTGGTGCCGCGATTTTGACGGATTGGGAAATGGGCTTGAATGAGCTCTTTGCCAGACTAACTTTCAGAGCAAATCTAAATTTGCCAGAAGTTGTCTGAGTTTTCCCAGGCTATCAAATACCAACAACAATCAAAACAAAAATGGGTCACTAGGCACAAAGCCAAGCATCTGCAATGCCATCCCAGTCCCTGACCTGAACCCTATAGAAAATTAGTGGGCTGAACTGAAGAGAAGAAGCACCAACATGGATCTGGGAATCTGGAGAGATTCTGTATGGAGGAATGGTCTCTGATCTCTTGTCAGGTGTTCTCCGAACTCATCAGGCATTATAGGACAAGACTCAGAGCTGTTCTCTTGGAAAAAGGAGGTTGCAAAAGGTATTAGGGGGCAAATAATTGTTCCCAACGTGTTTTAGAGAAAAACATTAATTTCATAATGTGATTTTCCCCCCACTTTCAATTCAATGAAAGGTTAGATTTTTGCAATTTTTTTAAAATAAAATATCAAAAAGATTAACAATGCAGATTTATTTTTTACAGCCTTGTTTGATCATATTTACTAAGGGGTAAATAATTCTGACCAGCATTATAAGTAAACACTCCTGCACGATCTAAAGATGTAGTTAACGCTAGCTCACAAGATTATGGGTGTTTCTCAAAACCAAGAATGCAAAGAACGGACTTGTGTTCTTCGGGAGAAAGCTCTTGCTAGTTGTTCTTGGAAGAATGAACTCACAAGGTGACGAGCACACAGAACGCTGCTGACAGTTTGAGACGATGTGTTCTTGCTGGTATTGCGCAATAATACCCCCGCACAGACACCGTCTGCAGTACCCAAACATAACGAGAATTATTGACGATAACAGCCAGGCTGCAATGGTCTCTTGACTGTGGGGAAAAACGAGTCTGAGCAAACTGGCCGGTTGGCTCGCTAGCTAACTTTACACCCGCAGGCGCTTATGGAGATTCTCACCTCCGAAAACGTTTGAGCACATTTTCGATTAGCCGTAAATTTTCGTAAAAATGCCAATATTTGAAATCTACAGTTGATTTCTCGCATCAAATGTTCTCAGAATTGAATTTAGTGATGAAATAGCGTGCGTAATTGTAGAAAAATGAATTACTGTATTGACCTGCCTCTCCTTCCTCGAATGCCGAATTGAATCCTGGGATATTTTTGCCGTCAAGTTCACACAAGTTACCAACCTATGCATCCTCGGTAAAATGGGCGTGTCAAGAACACATCCGGGATTTTTAACCGTTCTTTCCAAAATGCAAACTTGTGTATTGGGACAGTACTTGGGCCACAAAAGATGACGTTTCACAAGAACACAAGGACACAAGTACAGACAAGAACACAGATTGAGAAAGGCCCTATATCTGACAAATCCGCATGTCCGCAAATCCGTACACAAAGTTTTACCAATCCCAACTGTGGCATATTGAGAGTTTGCAAATCAGTATTTCTATAGCATAATTTTTTTTATAGCATGGCCTATCATGACTGCACAAGTTGTGTGTGGTAGGCTGGCAGCACTCAGTTGGACATGCTGAATGTCCAACTGGGAGAAGTTTTTTTTGGATGCTTACGATAAATGCTTGGTAAAATACTTAAGACATAAGACAGATTAAAGATTAAAAACTTAAAATACTTGTCATCTATTTATAAGAGCTTTACATTTGCGTATTAAATTAGTTTTTACTAATCAAACTGTCTAAATGGCAAAATATGAGTTGAAAGCACATGTTTCTTCTGAAATTGATTTATACAGCATGTTTGGATTTTAAACTAAATCTTTTCTTCTTTATTTAGGGATGGTGAAACGCTTGCTGATCTCCATGGATTAAACTGTCATTTTGCTCATTTTAGTTGCTTGAGGATTTGTTGTCTGACATATTGACATATTGTCAGTATCTACGATACGTATTGTTGCATTTTTGTATTGTGATATATTGTGGGACGATATATTGATACACCCCAGATATGTTTAATGTCTACTTGGGTAAAAAAAAAATACACTTGTATTTTATTTAAATGTATCTCACCCCTTTACTAATTTAGATGATGTGAAACATTGTGTAACAGTTATGTACAGTATATAGCTGTAAATTATGTATGTTTCTGTCAGTTATGTATGTCACGGCCTGCCATTTAAAACATTTGCATTTGTGTTGTTATAGGAAAATGTGTAATTTATTTATTTTTATTTTGTTTTCAGAGTTCTCACCTTGCGGTGATAGACACTTTAATGATGGCGTACACTGTGGAAATGGTCAGTGTGGAGAGAGTGCTGACATGCATACAGAAGTTTACTCCTTTCCTTCCTGAAGAGGACTTCCCTTATGATGCTGAAGAGGCAATAACCACTTGGATCAATAAGGTGAGAATCCTACTGCATTCATTATCCAACTGTTACATCACTGGTCACCGTTTCCAGGTCCAAACGCTCTATCAGATGCAAAAGCAAACAACAAATGGTGCTAATTTACACACATTGTGCTCTCTACTGTGCCAGAGACGCTGTGAGCCCATGATATGAATTTAATGTGCGATATGAATAAACAGTGCTCATATACGGCTGCATAAACAGAATTCTCTACAGATAGTACTTAACCAGAATGCATTTTTTTTCCTGCCATTGGTACACATTTCTGCTCTTGACCGCTAAGTGGCGCTATAACCATATGTTATATAGGTACAGAATTTGAATAAAGTTATTAAATGAAAAATAACACTGCAGCAGAGTCTTCACTGTATAAATTAAATATAGATTAATTTAATTAAAGTTAGAAAAGTAATTCAGTCAAGGGCAGTGAGTGATTTCTTTGTCCTTTGTTGTTTGATTAACATTAAGATTAGTTCACGTCAGAATAAAAATTTCCTGATAATTTACTCACAGCCACATCATCCAAGATGTTCATGTCTTTCTTTCCTCAGTCGAAAAGAAATTACGATTTTTAAGGAAAACATTTTTTTCTCCATAATAGTGGACTTCAATGGGGGTACAACGGTTTGAAGGTCCAAATTGCAGTTTCAATGCAGTTTCAAAGGGCTCTACACGATCCCAGACGAGGAATTAGGGTCTTATCTTAGCGAAACAATCGATGATTTTTATGGGCGGCCAAAATTGTGGTGCTTCTTAGTGATAAAAAGCAGTTGCAAATGTTGTACAAAATACTGTAGTCTTTGCACCAATAAAATGACACTTTAACAATTTGTTTTTACTACCAAATTTCATGTTATATCCAAATAATTTAACTTACAGTGGAATGTTTTCCTCACTATCTCACGATTTCGTGGTACGCGTTTTCCCAAACCTAATGCATGATGGCATAAACTTAGCCTCAAAAACCGCTCCAAAGCGGTATACAAGATATGGGCCGGTTTCACAAAGCTATTTTAGACCGGTCTATAGTGTTAGACAAGTCTAAAATTTGCTCATAGACTAGTCTAATGCAAGTTAGACTGTTTCACAAAAGACTGACTTAATTTAGACCAAAAAAATTAGCCCCAGGCTAACTTAGGTCTAAGACTCTATGCTACCTTGGCAACCAGCAGTAACAATCAGTTACATTACAAACAGCCAAAAGAAAAGGGAAAATGGGCCTTACCATATATATTCATCACCATTTCAGTGGTGTCTTTAAGTTTCTCTTGGGGTCCTCCTCCCGTTTTTGGATATTTCCTCTTAAATATTTCTTTTTTGGCATCTTGTACCATGTTTTTGTATTCTTTTCTGTACGTCTTCAACGCTCTGCTCAACAGTCGGATTAACGCTGTTAACTGTCGTAGCAATCTTTTTCCAAATTAAACATTTCTTCTTGTTACTACATTCTCCACTAAATTTCCCAAGTGAAATGTCCTTGTAACTGTTCCGATCCGCCATGTTTTTTTGTTTTGAAAAGTGTCTTATTTTGCAGTGTAGTCCTACTTAAGATAGTCAGAGTCTTAAGTGCTTTGTGGAACGGTCTGATTTAGATGTCTATCTGAAGTCTGACTATCTACTATATCTAAGCCATAGTCAAAGTCTATCTTTGTGAAACCGGCCCTCAAATGGAAGGCTGTATCCTACGAAGGCTTCATGTCTCGACTGCCACGCCGTCAAACGTCGATGAAGGCCATTTCAGTTTCAAGGATCCTTGGAAGGCAGCCTTCGTTTTGCGTCCTTCATTCGGCCTGTTTTGATGTAGGAGTCGGATGTATCCTTCGTGGCTTTTGCACACATTTAAATTCACGAAAATAAACGGTGGGAAAACGAGTCGGTACTGAGCTTGTCTGAGTTTATTATGAAATATAAGCATAGATATTATCTTTTGTTTTGCTGTAAATCACTAAACTGCCGAAAATGTAAGCCACTGGGAGACACAGATGGCTGTCATTCTCTGTATTGTAATACAAAGTATTTTTCCAAAATTAAGTTTTAATAGTGTATATTGTGCAGTGACCATGGGGGTGGGAACATGTGTGACGTAGCCATGCACGCTAGACCTTCTCATTCTAGCGTTTAATTGCTGAGGAAGACTCTAGCCTACAAGCCTCAGAAGGACTGGACGAGGAAGGACGCAGTCTCAGAAGGATGCAGCCTTCCGTTAGAAAAACACCCATAGTGTGCGTTTAGTGTGCGTTCAGGGCACTGCGCTTTGGCATTTTTTAGAATGGGACAGTCTTGCGCACTTATTTCCTGTCGCGTGCACGCGCTCAAGTGGCCAAGACAGCAAAAGTGGGTATTTGAAAAGGCCCTCCGCCTTCATTAGTTTACGGTCTCTGTTTAACAGTTATATCTAATATGTTATTAGACAGAACTGTTAAACAAAAAAATTAAACGGTATGTGGAAAAGTAAAGCGTTTGCTTTTATATTATTAGTTTCAGAAAGGCAAAAAATTAGGCTAATACTTTCTCATTTACCGTCAACATTCAGCAAATAGCCTACGTATCTATATAATTTAAACAAATCTTTGAATATCTAATAAACATTTAATTTCACAAACCTTTAATTGAATCCAACTGTGAGTTCTTGTGAAGTGTGCATTTGCAGTCTGCATGATCGTGTTGATGGTCGGTCCGTGCGAAGTGAATGCGAACAGGAGGAGAGTACAGCTTCACTGGAGACGCGATTGACAAACTTAAACTTTATACCTTTCATTTTAAAATATGCTGTGCTATATCCAGTTGCATATTGTGTCATATTCATGATTCACGGTGTGCTATAAAATCAGTGTTACCTAGTCTTTATTTGAAAAAATATATTTACCAGTGCGCACGAAATTACCAGATTACTGAGTGCCCTGTTACAGTGTTTACATCCTTTTTTATTAATATATTCCTGTATTTTTAAACAATTGCCTAATTTGTGAAAAATACTGTAATAGGATTGCAGATTCAAGAAGTTGCTATATAAAGAATAAGCACGTTTATTTTCATATTTATTTATAATTTATCAAATATTGATTAAAATAAATAAATAAATATATATATATATTTATTTTAATATATTTATTTATTTAACATTGCATACAAAAGGAACAATTTCAACTATTTGCTACCAGATACTGAAAACCAAAACTGATAAAAGATATTTTTAAGTATCAGCAGCAGCATCGGCCATCAAAAAAACAAAATCGGTCGACCACTACTTAAAAATATCTTTTATCAGTTTTGGTTTTCAGTATCTGGTAGCAAATAGTTGAAATTGTTCCTTTTGTATGCAATGGTCTGATTCATTTGCCAAAAAAACAAAACAAAAAACACAAATCAAGTAATGATTAATTTGACTGATAGCCGAAATATTTTTTTCAAGATTTCTATTATCGTGAATTCTATTGGCCACGATAATCATGTAGTAAAAAATCTGATATCATGACAGCCCTATTCAGAATGTACTTTTTTCTTAGCTGATTTCAGATTAGCCAATATTATTTAAACCTGAACAAATCCATAAAATCAGCTATGCAGTGCTTTTTGTGCATGCAGTGTGCAGTGAGAGAGCACTCAAAAAAGAGAGAACTTGTTTCCTCACTCTTCTGTGTTTTGTGTGACTTTTTGCTACATTTTCATGTTCAGTGCAGATGAACAAATGGATTGTCACTGACCTTTACTTTACCCTTTACTGAACCTTATATATATATATAAATATATATTGAATAAATATTTTGAAGTTGCAGTTTGATACTGTTTTGTCTTGTCCACAGAAGAAAGAAATTCATGCAGTAATTTAGACAATGAGGAAAATATTTTTTGTCTTGACAAGTCTAGAATTTTAACCACAGACTGTGACAGACATGTACAACCACAAGTCAATGTGATTGAATCTTGTGTTTATTTGAGATAGTTTTGAATTGTACATTTACACTTTATCTTATTTTCTCATTGGATATGCAAAAATCCTGTTCTCATTTTATAATTTTTTTCAAACTGTGATCACTGTAGATGCAGTTAAATGTTAAAAAAATTGAAATGTTTAAACAATATTTTAACAACTATTTTTAAAGACTAAGACTAGGTTAAGACATGTACAGCAATTTATAAGTAAACTGTTCTCACATAGAAATTCATATGAGCTCCTATGTTAAGCAAAAAAAAAAAAAAAAAAAACTAAAATAGATTATAAGTTTTGTTTTCTGCAGTAAAACTATTTCTTTTACATTGAGATCTATCTAACTAGAAATAGACAAAGACACTTCCACCCATATGATCTATTAATACATGATCTATCTGTCATCTTCGTATTGAATGTCGTAAGCAAGTGGTCCATCTATGGCAAAGCCAATGTAGAAGGACACTTTCTCAGTGCTGTAGCCGCTTCTCACTCCGCCAAGATATGCAGGACGCACAGGGATCTTAAGATTTCCATACTCTGTGAAGACCTCACCATCCTCAATAGTTCCTCTCACTCTGAGGAGCTTGCTAGTTATTGGGGTTTCCTTAAAGATGTCTCCTGTTTGCCAAAGAATGTTGCGATCCCTCACATTCCGGGTAGATCTATCAAGGAAAACTTTCGGCACCAATCTTTGTATTCCATCTAGTGTTCCCAAGAAGAAGTGTGCAATGGTTGACCTTGTTCTATACATATGAGAGAGATTCTTTCTTGCTGAGATTCTGATTTTATCAACGTACATCTTAATGCCAGTACTGCTGACATTTTTTCCTGGCCAGAGCAACAGTATGGCAAGATAAAAAGGCTCTGGGTATGGGTGCTGTGTACCAACATCTTGCAAAATATCATTTAAAAGCTTATTGAGGTCATCAAGAGATTTTGATAACTTTGATTTTGGCCAGATCAACTTAAGTATTATATGGGCAAGCAGATGATTTGTTTTGTCCTTTGTAGTTTTGATGGCAGAATTCTCATGTATGAAGGAGTATTTTTCAGCAATCATTTCTAACGTCTCTTTCCTGTCCTCCAAAAACCGGAGAAGACCTGGAAATGTATCTGCCATGTTTTCCTCAAGGAACATTCGAGATTCCTCAATCTCCATATTCAAGCTCAGTTTTGGTTTTTGCTTTCTCTCTTTTTGTTTTTCTTCTGCTGAG
This sequence comes from Rhinichthys osculus, assembly GCA_029959095.1. Classification (NCBI taxonomy): domain Eukaryota; kingdom Metazoa; phylum Chordata; class Actinopteri; order Cypriniformes; family Leuciscidae; genus Rhinichthys; species Rhinichthys osculus. The sequence goes on along the minus strand of JARWKJ010000007.1, from coordinate 9,019,201 downwards.
GAGCAAAATAATGAGATGTAGTTTTGGTAGTGTGCAGAGAGTTTTTTGCAATTCTTTATGTCTTTTCCATCATCAGCACCCTTTTCTCTCATGTAAGTAAAGTAAATTTCAAGGAAGTCAAATGACTCTTTCACCTGCGATTTTAAAGATGTCAGAAAGAGTTCATAGTCCTTAAGAACTGCAACATATTCTTTACTGGATTCTTTTGTAGAAAACTGGATGTTTGTGGAGGATATTTTTCCTTTGAGAAAGCTCTGGATGTAGTGGTCTTTCATTGAATCACCATTCTCAAACAATTTCAGTTTTTTGATGATGTCAAAAACAGTCATGGTGGTATCAATTTCACCCATATAGCCAGATATGTTATATGGGCTTAACTTTCTGTGAAGTTCCTGTTCAGTTTCAAGGACATCATCTGTCTTTGCAAGGCTTTGAGCTCTTCTGAAAGCTTTGGTTGCTGTGCTTGCTAACTCAAGATAGTCCCTCAAGTCTTCAGCTGTGCATTGTTTCTTCTCTTGCTTTTTACTGTCAAGTTTATGTTTTAATTCACTTTTTGCAACTTGTCCAACTGTATCTACTGTGTAGGAATTTTCTTTGATGGCTTTAGCACTGTCTGCCCATTTTCTTGCTTCTTCAAAGTTCTTCTCATTCAGATAAAAGTGTCTTGCTAGAGCTTGAGGAATTGTAAAGTCTTTATTAAACCGTTCCGAAGCTGCAATAAAGATTTCTTGAATTGTATTCAGCCCATCTTTTCCTGAGTTTATGTGTTCTATCAGTGGAGAAAACAGAGTGTCTTTTTCATTGTCTTCTGTCTTGCGTTGTCGAGTGATGAGCATGCTTTTCATTGATTGAACAAGAACATTTTTGACTGCAAATGTTTTAAAAAGGACATCACAATGCAACACGTTAAGAACTGTATCAGCCCTGGAGCAGTTATGGTTCTCCTCTAGTTGTTTGACACATGCTGTTGCAAGATGCGGATGAACAAAACGAATTGCTTTGAGTCCCCCATATTCATCAGCCCCATATTCAATCAATAAACAGGCGTAAGGCTCCATTTTCTCCAACACAGATTCTCTTCCCCACAATGCACATTTGATGCCAAGAAAATCTTCACATAAAGATCTTGAGATGGCTGGTTCAGCCACATATGAATTCAATAAAGCCAGTATACAGAAGAGCTGTGCTTGTTTGCTTTCAACTTCAAAATCCTTTAGAATGTTAGATGCAACATTGTCAACATACTCAGGGTCAAAATTTGATTTCATGATCATAAAACTGTAGAAGTTCTCAGTTGTGAAAGACTTTATTTCTTGAAGTTCTTTAAGCTTCATTTCGAAAGCATGTTTTTCCTTGTCAGACAGTACTGCTGTAATGAACTCACTCTCAATGACAGTTTTGTAGTATCTAACTTTTGGGGTTTTTGTACGTATGCAGTTTAATATGACAACAAATGCACCTGTTTCTCTCGTTAATTTTCTCAAAGAGTGCTGGAGTTCAAGTGTGTTTTCTGTTTCCTCTGAGTCTTCCACTAATAGCAGGACTGGTGTTTTTGATGAATGCTCACTTTTCCCACACTTTATCAGATAAGCAACATGTTTGGCTACTTCTTCCTTTGAAGTAGTGTTGTCTTTTAACACGGCACATCTGAAATCTTTTCGCAGATTCCACATCACATGCATGGCCATGGTGGTGCCGCCACACCCCGGGTGATGAAAGAGATTCACCATGACACAAGTACTTTTGGGATCTTTGGTCTGAGATTTGATGATGTTCTCTAGTTTCGAATGTTTGTCTCGTTTTATAAATGGCTTTGCTGCTGTCTGCTCTGAGAAATAGAAGTTCCACCATTTCACTTTGCCTCCTTTATAGAACTCAGATTCAGTTTTAATTTTGAACTCTTCAAATTCTGCAGAGCTCTCTTCATATTCATTTTCACATTCGTTTTCACACAGGATATCAAGGGATGTCATAAGGTCCTCATCTTTCTTTTGAAGAATTACAGAACTTCCCTCAGTAGATGGAAGAAGTCTCTGAGCATTTTGCTTGTTCTGTCCCAGTTTCAGTATTGTCCCATTGATTTCACTGAGCTCTAAGTCATATATACTCCACTGACTGATGTCATGTTCACATCTGGCTTGAATGAAATCCCTCCATTTTTGGAAGGAAGGATCTGAAGTGCAGATACTTAAAATGTTCTCTGTACCACCAAGGTTTTTATAAAATGACATAAATGTTTCAAAAATTGGGTCATTCATGGCCTCAACAGTGGAGAGTAGGAGGAATATGACTAAGAATCGTCCTCTTGGAAGAGTGTCTGGGTTGCAGAGGAATGAGATCATGTCTTGTACTTCTCCTGCTTTTTGTGTTAACCATTCTCTTGGTCTGAGTGGTTGGTCAGGTTCAGTGTTCAGGTCTTCTCTGCCATTACAAAATACCCAACTTGTTTGTTTGTACAAGTTGAGATTGTTGGCAACAGTTCCTGGATCTCCAAGGAACTTACTTGGTTTGTGAAGGTTTGCAATTCGAACATCTCTGTAGTTGTGGCAGGACCCATTTACTATAGAGTTTGGATCAAAGTCCAATACACAGAACAATTTAAATGTTGTCATGAACTGAAGATGCTGGAGTTGTTCAGGGTGGCTTTTGTTTGTTACTATGATGAAGTATTCATAATGATCCAGTCTGCTTCCACCACATGTCAGTAGATTCTTCAGCTTTTCCCCCTGGTTTGATGTTCCTTTGCTCTCTTGCCTCTTTTCTGCCTCCTTTCTCCTGTCATCCAGAACATTCATTTGGTCATTCATTCGGGTCAGTTCGTCATGCAAGTCTTTTGGATTACCTATTTTATATATATCTCGGGTTGTAGCTCCCTCTCTGATGAAGAGTGATTTTCCTTTGCTCCTTTTCCATTGATTGTCCTCATCTAGAGTCTGGGTATAAAACAGCTTACCATGAACTATGCTGTGGGATGGAACAACATCCACCTCTATGACATATTTGCCAGATAGAGTGCCGTCAGGACAGAGCACTTCAACAAAGTGTGGTTGTCTGATGCATGCCTTTGCTTCATCTGTGTGCTCTTCAAAGTATGATTTAATACCTTGATTAAAGTGATCAATGATAGTGTCCTTCTTGTCAAGACTGACCCCAATGATCTCAGCATGAGCGTATTGAGAGTCTTTGGAGTCTGCTACACCAAAGTGGATGGTTCCATTTGTACGGCTGTTCATACAACCCACAGCAAAACGAAACACCTCTTTATTGAACTTTTTCTTCATCACATTCATATCATCTGTTCTGCCCATGAACTTATACTCATGAACTGGATCGGTCAGGTTACCGGGTCCGGTCTCTGGTGGTAAAGTGTAGTTTTGAATATATCGATGAGAGGCAGAATTCTGATCAAATGGATAGAGAGTACATGAGTGCTTTAAGGATCCAGACTTCCTCATGTGCTTTTCTGTTTCAGTTACTTTATCAGCACTGATGTCCAATGTTTTATGGTCAACTGAATCTCTTGGTTCAGTTTCTTTGACAGATGGACAATTTGGTTGTTCATTTGGTTGCAAATCTTCTGTTGGAGTGCTCATTTGGTAAATGTTAGCCATTGAAATATTTTCCAATTTTGGTGTTCTGTCCATGTAATCATTTATTCCCAATTTGGATTTTCCTGTTTTGCTAGATTTTTCCTTTAAATTTTTATTTTTATGGCCAGATATTTTTGTTTGATCTGTTGAATTACTACCTTTGTTTTCCACTGTGTCTAGATTGGCCTCTGCGTGCTGTATGTTGGAATTGTCATTAGAATTTGATCCATGTTCTTCCATGTTTAACTTCTCTAACTGGGTGATAATCTTAACCGCTGGACCATGCTTAATACCAAGTTCTTGAAGATGCTTGGACTGGTAACAAACTAGTTCTTCCCCTGATACGTCTTCCTCACGCAGCTTGTCTGCATGTTTTTTATCCACTTTAATCACCTCAGTCAGCCAGTAATACACTTGCTCTCTTGTCCATTCCTCCACACGATGAGGAAGTTTTGTGTTTTGACTCATTGCCATACTGAAACACACAAATGAATATAGAAATTGTAGTTTTTACACAATATAAAACAATCAGATCCGCAGACCAAAGCAATGTAATCTCATTGTACACTCTCAGAAAAAATGGTACATAAGCTGACACTGGGATGGTACCCTTTAAAAAGGTTCTAATATGTACCATTTAGGTACTACTATCTACACATTTGGTACCAAAATGTACCTTTGATGTACTAATATGCACTCTTTATGTACGAAGATGTACCTTTTGAAAGGGTACCACCCCACTGACAGCTTTTGTACCTTTTTTCCGGGAGTGTTATTCATTGATTCAAATAAAAACTGGGTGGAGTGCAACAGAATAGAAAAGAATGCAAGTCAAGAACATCATAGCCAATATAGGCTATACAAAACACACATACACACACACACACACACACACACACACACACACACACACACGCACACACGCACACACAGAATCTGATATCACAGCTTCCTCATCATAACACTAAAATGCAGTCAACGAAAAACAGAAAAGGTTACACAGTTCAGTTTAAACTGACTGTTGTACAGTATGCAAAGGAAATCTCAATCGTGCAGCAGAATTTGGTGTAAGCGAAAAATGGGATACTGGAGAAAAGGTGAAATGAAATGATTAAGAAGACTATACAAGCTAAACATGGACACAAAACCGGTTGGCCTGAGCTGGAGGAAACAGTTTACAGATGGGTCTTTGAAAAGCGCCTAGGTCTATTCGCTGTACAGTTATGTATCCGTGCACAGTCAATTTCATTTCGTAAATTAGTGTAGGCTTGGCCTTTATAATAAGTGTTGTCTATATGAGTGGTATACAGTGGTGTAAGTTCTGTAATGCACTGGTATTTGGTATTTTACATTATATCTATCTAAATTTAATAATAAAAAGTGACTTGTACACTGATAGGACTTATCTGTGTATTTTTTTCTTCTTCTCAAGAATGCAATTTTCCCCCTGGTGCAACTTATACTTGGGTTCGACTTATTTTACTCGGAGGTCACCTACATACTAGAGTTTACGGTGCAACAAACACGCTGCATTTCTATTGATATCAATAGGAATAGTGCGCACACTGTGCTGTAGAGACACATTACTGAAACTCTCAAATGCTCTGTCAGTGTTCAAGTGTAGGTGAGTGAAAATATGTATTTGCCAAATTCTTAGCCTTGAACTTAAACAATGGTGATTGAAATCTAACAATTTATTAGCCAGTGGCTAATGATAGACATTATTTAGAGGGTTGAAAAGTTTCATGGATCAGTGGAATATCAAAATAGAGATCATAGTATGTTCGGTTGTTTTTCTGACCTCTTGTGGAGTAATGTACTCCTCTGTCCATTCCTGTTTTTTTCTTATTCTCACCTTGTGTTCATCCAACTGTCAAGAAAAGTGAAGAGAATCCACAATCAGTAATTCACTGTTTCAGTATAGGTCAATATCACTACAATACTGTCAACCTAAAACCTGTGTTTAATGGTATCCTGAGTTTAATTTTTCACTTGTATATGGGTGTAAGCCCGGCTTAATCGACCCAATGGAGGCATTCGATCAGCGGGTGAAGGTCTCTGTGCGTTACTGTCTTTCCGTGTGGCAAAGTAATTGGATTAAATAAAATAAAATTTTTCATATGTAGTTACCTCGTTAATTCATCTGACTCTATAAATGAAAAAGGTTTTAATGATATCTGTGCATCATTAAATGTGAGCGAATGTTTGATTATTCTTTTTAACTCTTTACTGAAAACAATCTCCGACCCAGTCAGAATATAATCAAATGTTTACAATTTATTATGTCATGTAAATGTATCATGCCAATTTTATAATCGGTTCAAAGATAATAGATACAAAATATCAAATGCTCTACAATAAGGAGAGAATATGCGAACCGGACATTAGAAATACATGATGCGAAGTGTTTTGCTTGCACTCCACATCACAGGCTAATTTGAGTCACAAATCGCCAAGCCTTTCATTATATAGACAGAAACTTCTTTCACATGGAAACATGTGCTAACAATGGAGATTTGCATTCAGAGGTTACACCTTTTGAGAGCAGGAGATCAAGAATGCAATCGGCTGACAGTTGCTAAGCATCTAGCCTGAGTTTCACAATTCACGTTTTAACTTGAATATAAAGAATGCAATTGACAGACAGTTGCTGGCGTCTAGCATTCTGACATTCTAACACGCATTGTTTCACAATTCACAAGTTAGGCAAGTTTTATAACTGCTGGTAAATAACCAACTTTTAGATTACAAATGTGAAACGTTCCTCTACTCTGTGTTAAAAGCAGAGTTTAGAACGTTGATAATCCGTGGTTAAGCACGTGAAACGTTTTTTTTTTTTGTTTTTGTTTTTTAAGCCATATTTTAAGTGTCTGGTATTTATAAAAGAAAATTATAAAGATTATCAACTCATTAATTTTAGAAACTGTTAATTTAGGCCATAATAGACTTTATGTAAATACTAATTTCAAATACTGTATGTATATAAAATGAGCCTTTTGGCAATATGCACTGCAGAGCAAAATCTTATGTGTGTGTGTATTTTTGTTTATTTGTGATAATGTTGCTTATTTTATATATGTAAAATTTTTAATGCAGGTAAATGAACAACTAAGAGAAGTTTTGGCCCAAGAACAGAGAGTTAAAGATATAGGAGAGCCCCGCACAGTTCAAAAGGTGAGGAGATGTTCAATAGTCTTTATTTATTTAAGATTTGATATTTTTATTGAAATCAAGTCTTTAGAAATATACACTCATATGATTAAAATAGTTCATTAAATACTTTTCTAGATAAACCTACACAATGCTATATTCTTTACAATAGAATTGAACTGTAAAAGGACATTTTGGATTTAATATTTCACAGATATGTGCCATGTATCGTAAATTATTCTATGATTTACATATGTAACACCTAGCTTTTCAATGGAGATTCCACATAACCCTGTCATAAATGCGACATCTTGCAGAAAAGATGGTGTGATTGGTATGTGTCTGTCTCTTACTATATTTAAAGAAATAACAGGTTGTAAAAAAGGTTATTTTGGAAATTCAGCTAAACATAAATACATCATTGTATATCATGAAAAAGATCAGTACTTACACTATAAGTCTTCTGTTTGAGTTATTATCTGTACTTGTGCTGTAAGTTATCTGTAAGTTACTCAATAGGCATACAAATACAAATCACAGTGGAAGCACTGTGTTGAGAAAAACTTCCGTAAAGATTTGTTGTTCCTCTAAGTCCACAGACCAGTTTTATTGTGTACCTGCCTTTGTGATTTTGGCCCCACCTTAACCACTCCCAAGTCAAACACACCCACAACTTTTTAAATCCATTTAGCCAAACACAAATATCAGGATGTCAGAAATCATAATGCACTAATTGATTTAAAGTTTGCGTCCACGGATCGTTATCAGATTTCTGATCTCATACTCGTTGCATTCATTTTGCATGTAGTTAGCTGAATCATTACTCGTCATAACTGGCTCTGGTTATTATGTATGCATTAAAACAATCTTACAGTAAACGGTGGTGTGTTTGTAATCCACAGGGGCAGTACAGGAGAGACTACTCTAAAACACTTCCTGCTCTTTATCTTCCCCTGCTGGACAATCTCCTGAAGGACAACACAGACGGCTGCGCACTGGCTGGACTGCTGCACTTCTACTGTCCTGATGCTGTGCCACTGGAAGGTACTGCTGCTGAAACTCTTCTTGCTGAAGTGTACCACCTACCAAGATTCAACTTTCCCATACTTGACAGAGAATATATTTATTATATATATATATATATATAGGGCTTCCACCGACCAAATATTTTTCTATCCAACTGGTAGTCGTTTATTTAAGCCATTAGTCTACTAGTCGCATGTTTATGATAATGATATTAACTTAATTACTTAAACATATCAGCATTGTCAGCATTGTCTAGAATAGATGAAGTTATATCTGTGTCATCAAGATGAAGTTGACGAAGCTGATTCATCATTTCTGCAGTATAGTGGATGTGCCTATAAGGAAAAATGCATGGTAAAGGTGACATATTTCACTTTTCACAAGATGTAATATAAATCTATGGTACTGTCCCCAGAATGTGTCTGTGAAATTTGAGCTCAAAATACCCCCAAGATCATTTCACGAGTTCACTTACATATAATTAGAGTAAAAGATATGTGTATTTGGTGTGCTGTCCGCCAAACATTTGCCAAATATCTTCGAAACCGATCGAGACGAAACCACCGTAGGAAGTTTGGAAACATAGGTCAAAATACCCAAATGTCAAAATATTGATATTAAGTGGCAAGAAAATGCAAACAAAGTCAGGTGTGGGTAATTTTTTTTTTTTTTTTTTATACATTAAATGTCTATATTTCCAAAACGAAATAAGATATTTTCACCAAATTTGACACACACATGTATGGGCTCACTCTGAGGACACATAAAAAAACAGTGGGATTGTGCCTCTTGTTGGCGCAATAATAGAACAAAACATGAAATTGCCATTGACTTCAATACAGTATTGTCATATGAAAATGTTATACTTTATGAACGCATTAGCGTCATCGGCATCATGCCTTGAAGGTACTCAAAAAGTTTCGGGGCAGTGCCACCTTGCGGTAAAAAAGTTATAACAAAATGTCCAAAAATGTCCAATAATTTTTGAACAAATTTACCTATTGTAATGACACTGGTCTTAATAGATTAGAATAGATCATATTATTAGTGACTGTATATATGATTATTCAGCCATTTTGCCTAAAATCCTCTTAAAATGTCTTTAAAGGGTAACTAAACCCCTGGTCAGAGCCTGACTCCACCTACTGGCAATATTTGAAAAATGCTGGAAAAGTGGGCGGAGCCCACCGGAGATAGAGGGGATGAACGGATACTCTATCCTGATCGTTTTCAATACTCGCAATTCCAACTCCTGACTCGCTACAGTGGTTTTGACTAAACAAGGTGGTTTTTATACTGCCATGGACGTGGTAGCTCGTACCAAGGGCGTGGTAAGCTGAAACCTGCTTACGTCAGCTCTCACCGCTACCATCACGAACTACCGCAAACATCCAATAGGAGAATTCAAGTGCAGTAGTAACCGTTCAACCTGAAGAGGGCAGCACTCAGACGTTTTTACACCATATATTGTAGAATTAAAACACTTTATACCCAAATGTCAAAAAAGTTACTCGAATTAATGAACAGCATTAATAAAGCCCCAGTCTTACAGATCATTAACTAAAAAAAGTTGGTTTAGTGTTTAGTTACCCTTTAATTGCTCCTTGCTGCAGTTGGTCTGACACTCCCAGCCATGTTGGCATGCGCCTGTGCCCTGTGTGCTTATCGCCTTTGCGCTTGGCCCCGATAATTGCTGCTTGCAGCTATATTATTATAATTAGATCCCTTTCCTACTCAGAAGGGGAGCGAAATCTAATCGGCTTATTTTTTGACATGCTTGCAGAGAAAGGCTTACCAAAACAAAGTTACTGGGTTGTCACTTTTCACGTTTTCTGGTTTGGTAGATGCACTGGGGACCCGATTATAGCACTTAAAAAAATGAAAAAAAGGCAGATTTTCATGATATGTCCCATTTAAGTTAAAAATGGGGTACAGTAAGCGTGGTACTAATTTAGTATGTATCTTGGTTAATGTTAGAGCAAGTGGCCATGTAAAGGGGCGACAAACACGCAACGATGAGAAAAACTCATAAGCTGCGTGTTCACACAAAATATAACACGAATTGCAGCCAGTGAGCACACTCACAACGTCATGAAAGCATGCGGCCGGTGTAAACAAACCACGTGCTACACAGAACACGACAACACAAGAGTGCCTGGCCAATGAAAACATAAACCAAGCGCTCACAAAACACACAAGACAAGAGCACATGGCAAGTGAATGAACACACAACTCGTGCGCTCACATGAGAAACAAGACATGGAGTGTGAATGCTCGAACCCGGCACTGGACCGAAACCGAACTAGACATGAGTGCCGGAATCCGAACACCACGCTCTGAACATAAAACAAGGCACGCAGACAAGAGAGCGCACGGCTCAAGCACACTCGAGGCCGCACGTTCACACAAATAAAAGACAATAGGCCTACAGGAGTGTCAGGGTTCTGGCACAGAACCAAGGAATAAACTAGACCGAAGTGACAGAACCCTGACAGGTCTCTGGCAACTTGTGTATATGATCTGCTCTGAGTTTGTGTCTCTGGACTGTGTGCATGCTGCAGCAGTTCATGTGAAACTGATACGAGACTAGACTTCAAATAATCTTAATGCTAGAAAAGCTTAAAGGGTTAGTTCACCCAAAAATGATACTTTTTGTTAATTTGTGTTCCGAAGATGAACGAAAGTCTAACGGGGTTGGAACAACATGAGGGTGAGTAATTACCGACAGAATTGTCATTTTTGGGTGAACTACCCCTTTATTTTTCATTGAGAGAGCACAACCCTTCAACAGAGGCCTGTACAGATAAACCTCCAAGAAAATACTCTGCCCCTAATCTGGCCTCATAGATAAGAGACACACAAACAACATCATCCATTAAACTTTCTTTGAAGTCCCCTGTGTCAGAAAAACAAAACAAAAATAACATTCAGATATTCAAAGTCACAGAATCGTTGTCCTTCTTTAAAATTGTCTAACTGATATAATGGCAGGGCTTCTACTAATATTTAATAGAAAATAACCTGTTTGTACATCAAAAGCCTCTTAATGAAAATGTTATCTGAGATAAATTTGAGTAATCTTAACAGACTGTTAGGAATGGGAGGAGAGTTATGAAAGGAATAGACAGAGTGAGTAGGAGTGTGTGAATGAAAGTTTGAGAGAGAACAGAAGAGCAGTTATTCAAACATAAACACATCCCCACCCCGTGACTCTGAGGATTCTGTTTATTACATCACACATTCTGTTCCCGCCCTCAAAGACTCCATTGGCTTCTACTTGTGTTCTGTCTCCACCCCCTCAGATAAATTCATAACGTCATTGGCTGTTATGTGGTTTGTTCCCTCCCTATCCAGATATCTGTATCAAAGAAACAATGTCATTGGCTGACAGTCTGTACAATCTCCAGCTGATCCAGGAGTTCTGCAGGGAAAACCTCAGCAACTGCTGTCACTTCACCTTGGAGGATATGCTGTACGCCTCCAGCACCATCAAGGTAAAGCCTGACGTCCACGTGCAGCACTTCTTCACTTCACTTTACTGATACCATTTTACTGAAAGATTGATTTATTTCGATCGATAGATTCTCTTGACATGTTTTTGCATTTGTTTTTGCACATATTTAATGTTACATCACTATTACTGTTTAACATACTAAGAGGTATGGATTTGAACAAACCCCTAACTCTAAATTTTAAACTTCTTGGCACGCATCGTTTATTCTATGGACATGAACCTCAAATTGTGTTGCTTATTGTGGAGATCTGTGCTTTCTTAAAGGGATAGTTCACTCAAAAATGTTGTCATCATTTACTTATCCTTATTTCATTCCAAAAATGTATAACTTTCTTTCTTCTGTGAAACATAAAGATATTTGGAGAAATGTCTCAGTGTTGTTGTTGTTGTTTTTGTCCACTGTCCATACTATGGAAGTCAGTGGTCACCAAGACTATTTGGTTACCGACATTCTTCAAAATATCTTCTTTTGTATTCCACAAAAGAAAGAAACTCAACATGAGGATAAGTAAATGATGACAGTTTTTATTTTGGGTGACCATGTTGGTGGTGTGTTGCATTACATTTTAGTTTTGTGTGCTGATTTTACATTACTGAAGACAATAATATGTAAGCTGACTAACCAGTGGAAAATTGTATTGCTTGTTTTTCCTGGTATGATTTAGTATCTGAAGTTTTCTCAGATGTTTCAACACAATGAGTAGGATGCGTGTTTCCCATTTGGTTCAGTGTTGCAAACTTTATATGGTTTCTTGGATACAGAATCTGGGCACTTTCTGTGGTGATTTTCCACTGAATATCCTTTTTTAGTTTGAGACCATGAATGAGTGATCACTGGAGTATTACAGGGAATTTCAGCAGGGTTGATGCAGGATGGGAAAAATGACCAGTGTGTGTTTTAAATCTGACCGTTTGGAATGACTGAGTCATAGTTTGTGTGTGGGAGAGCGCTGCCATGTGGATCGCCTCAGACAGTTATGTTAGTGAAGCAGTTTGTCTAGATAAACACACTCCATGTGTAGCCTTTACCTCACATAGCCATCATTATGACACCAGCCAATAATATTAGCAAAATGTGTTACATTTTCCAAACCGGCAGCCGTGGATTTGCCATTATGTCAGATGAGTCTGTGGTCGATTATGTAAACCAGGTCAAAATGCTTGTCGGCTGTTTCAACTAATCACATACTCTCCAGTAAAACAAAGGTACGTCTGATTTCTTTGGTCATTTAGGCCTTAAATGTTGTGATTACACTAAATGAGGCCTTTTTCATGAGGCTAACAGCCCTTAACTGTGGTGAAATAAAGGTGTCAGGACTGAATAAATCTGCAGAGAGTTCTGGGTCTGTTCTGTTCGTGTCAGGCTGCCCCGGTTGCTTTGTTCCTCTTGTCGGGTCAGAAGACCCTTTAATGCACTGAAAGAGTCTCTTCTCATGGCTGCTGTGCTTTTTCTTTCAATAAATACACTATATTAGGCTATACACTATTTAAAGTGCATTTTGTTTCGCTATTATAGTATTTCAATAGCTTAAAGGAGCTGTATGTAAGATTGTGGCCAAAACCGGTACTGCAATCACTTTCAAATTACTGTAGAGCGGTGTATCCCCTCCCCCTCCCCCCTGACTCGAGGTTGCCAGATCGGCTGCATTTTTTTATCCGACACATGTGTAGCTGCAGCTGTGGTAACTAGAGCAGAGCTGGCAACCCGGATGGCGCAACACTACTGACTTCGTGATTGGTAGATAGGTGGAGGGTGGAGCATCAGACCAAAACACAACATGACAACATCAACATCAGTTGAGGGCTGCAACTTCACTTTTTAAATGACAATATCCTGGCCGGACTACTGTTGTCAGTGATATAAGTATTTGAAATGAACATGATTTCTCAATGTCTTGTGACATATCAGGGCCATTTTATGATTAATTCAAATAAATTTCTTACATACAGCTCCTTTAAACTTGCACAATTCTGTTTCCTTCACAACAGAATGTTGATGTCAGATGAATACATCAACAGATGACCCTCTAAATTGATGCATCATTTACACAAACCTGGATTAAAGAAAGCTTTTTTTCTGAAATAATAGCTGGATGCCATTTGTTAACTCAATATGCAATGTACAACGACCATGGGACAATGTGTTTACATTTTTGAAATAGAAGACAATATATATTGTATACCCACACCCATTAGTAAGCAGTATGCTATAATTTCATTTTGAATACACTAGTCATAAAGTTAGTAAAGGTTTGTAAAGGCTCAATCTCTATCTAAAGGAGAACAGTGGCACCTTGTGGTTATAGAAAAACATTCCATGAGCAGCACTTCACACACACATCAGACCCTTTATTTCTTTCTTTTTGCAAGATTCAAGAGATTGTCCGAAATTCATCCATGTAGGTGTCTTCAGTTCTCCTCTTTCTTCGATCTGTATCTTTTTCTCCTGATTAATATTTCTATCTGTTTATGTGTTTCAGAGTAACTACCTTGTGTTTATGGCAGAGCTATTCTGGTGGTGTGAAGTTGTGAAACCATCTTTTGTTCAGCCCCTCACAGTCAATACCAAAGGTAAGGTCCGTCTCATTGGGTGATATGTTTGCTGTTCAATGCTATGTATTTGGTTAACGCCAAGTTTAATATATGTTCTTTTTTAGCTTTTGATCCATCCCAGTTCAATAATCTGGCTCCCATACCCAAACAAAACCTGATCCAAAGACCAGGCAGTCCAGAGCAGTCTAGGTTTGTCTTTAATACAATGCAAGTTTGAGGTTTCATTTATCATGATTTTATGCAAGAATTTATACTTCAAACAATTTCGTCCTATAGGTCACAACCTGAAAATGACAATTCAGGTAAGACTTTAAAAAATGAGTCATTCCTTCATAAAACTAAAAAGAGATTTTGCTTCCCTCTTTAATTTTACTGCTCAACTGGTAAAACATGGCTTTAGCAATAGGTTCCATTACCCGGGATCACACACATACTGATACAATTTTTAGCTTGAATGCATGGAATAAATGTAGATTAAGCTTTTATTTAGTTGTAAACATTTACTTGGTGTTGCAGGAAAGTAAATGGGTATTTCTTTCTTTCACAGCAGTTATCAGGCAGTCATCATCCATGTCATATGTGGATGGATGTGTGGGGACATGGCCAAAAGAGAAACGGTCTGCGCCCTATACTAACTCTCTATCCCGTTCACTCTCTTACTCGCTCTTTACATGCTCCAGATATATAATTCTTTCTCTTCACCTCAGGTCTTCAGCTCATGGGATATCATTTGAGATTCCACTTGATGACAGCTCAAGTTCATCTTCAAGACGTGCACTGAGTCGATCAGCAAGCACAGAAGGTTTGTGTTTTAAAGTCCACCATGCAGCTCGAGGAATGCGGAGGAACCTTTCTTTCCAGCCCGTTAACGGGAACGCCAACAGCAAAATACATGAGGAGGATGGTGAGAAATCCAGCAGACATCGTATGGGAAACTACACTGGGTACACTTTTTTATTTATTTATTTGTATAATTACTTTGCCCTTTATTTAGCATTTACTCACCCTGATGTTGTTTCACCCTTATGACTTTTAATTCATGAACTCAAAAGGAGAGGTTTGGGCGAATGTAAAATAAGTGAACAGGAATGGATGTTGGATGGTCATGTCTCATACGCTCACATGTCTTCAGAAGACATTAAATATATTGTTTCATTTAAAAATAGTCATTTGAACTACTTTTATGGTGACTTTTTTGTCATTTTTGTCATCATGTGTTTTCTTTTCATCAAAAATTCTATTAAACTTCTACTTTTTCTATTTCTTGGAAGAAAGAAAGTCATAAGGGAGAGAAATAATGACATAATTTTCGATTAACCATTAACCTTTTTCTCTTATCTATTCCTTTAATGATATTAATCTTTAAAAAAGATTGTTACATTTTTATGGTCAACAATAAACATATTAAAGAAATGTTAGTTTTATTATGTCTCAAGCTGTTTTATTTCAAAGTTATCTAAATCTTCAGAGTTCACTATAATTGAATGAAAATCCCATGTTTCAGGTACTCAAATGGCGTGTCAGCAGATAACCTCAGCCCTTCGTATGACCCTCAGCCCAACACTCCTAGTATAGAAGAAGCCCTGAAGATCATCCATGACTCTGAACAACCCCACAGCAGCTTCCAGCCCCCATCTGGAGACAATGCCTTTTTCCTGCACAACCCATCTTCCCACAACTCCGGCACTGACTCGAACGATTCCGAGGACTCGCTTTCCAAGGTCAGAGCAGACGACGCGGACCTTAATTCCACCTCTACTGACATGGACACTGGAATCCATGTCCGTACCGAGGACATCCAGGATGGACAGGATGAGGATTCGTCCCTGAAGGACTACTCGGACATGGACCAGGACCATGAAGCTCGTTCCTGTCCACTTCCGGAGACTGTCGGCAGCCCGTGCCCAAGCCTTTTGGGAATGCATTCCCTGGCCACCAGCATGGCCTCCTCGCTGGGTTCTGCAGTGCGCATGACCAGCTTCGCCGAACAGAAATTTCGTAAACTGAACCACGGCGATGGCCGTAGCAGTGGTAGTGGCGGTAACACCCCTGAGAGTGGCGAGCTGAACGTCTCAACCTCAGGAGCGACAGGAATGGTCCGCTCGATTACTCCTGACGCACGCAGCCCTGCTCGCATCACCTCCCCTCGCGACCCCTCACAACTGCTGGCGTCAGAGATGGTGCAGTTGAAGATGAAGCTGGAAGAGAAACGCAGAGCCATTGAGGCGCAGAAGAAGAAAGTCGAAGCGGCTTTCACACGTCACAGGCAGCGCATGGGCAGGACGGCCTTTCTCAACGTGGTCAGGCGTAAAGGAGTCGTGTCGCCAATAGGGGGTGACAGCAAAGGACCAGATGGTCAGGAAAAAGAGATCAGTGACTCTCAACCTCTGAAGACACCCTTGAATTCGAATGACTCCAATTCCAGACTTGAGAGATGTCTACCAGACGGTGCACCGCCGAAATCACCCCTGGAGGAAGCAGCCGTGGAGGTGGACTTGGCAGAGTACAATCGATCCATCGAGCGCCTGAACACGTCTTTGAGCTTCCTGCAGTCGGAGATGCAGCGTTTGGCACAGCAGCAGGAACGCATCATGCAGATGCGCGATCACCAGAGTTGGGTGATTCCGCCGCCGGACCCGGCGCCACGCAAACAGCTGCGTGAGTTGCGCAGCAGCAGTGTAGTGGGCCGAGGTTCGGTGGGGTCGCTCTCCCCCATTTTGTCATCCACCGGCTCGCCACGCACATCACACCGTTCGCCCTCTATGATCAAAAGGAAGTCCGCGTCTTTCCATGCAAGGACGCCACGAACGCCAAGGCCCAACGACCTGAAGGTCACACCTTTCAGCCGCATACTCAACACGCAGCAGTCTGTGGACAGCCTGCCTCGACTTAGACGTTTCTTGCCCAGCCAGATGCAGACCAGCTCATTTGCATACTTGGGACATGACGAGGGACCTTCAAGTGAGGACGCACAGAAAGCAGCTGCAAATCCACCGTCTGCTCAGGTGAACGCAAAGCAGGAAGAAGCAAAACATTATAGAAACATGAATGCGCCAACGTCTGAGGTTCTGTCTCAGCCGACAATGGACAGTTCAACGGAAACGGCAAGTGGGAACACAAATGAAGAACAGTCGCAAGAGAAGAAGGATCTGATTGAGGTTCCTCTCTCTATTCTAAAGCCTCTAGATGGGCATGACCTGGAGAGCAACAGAGAAACAGAGACTGGACCAGACCAGAAGATGTGCTGCGGCTTCTTCTACAAGGTGAGACTTAGATATTTACATACAAAGTAGAGAGAGCAGAAAGAACACACATATAGAGAAAAGCTGCCTAAATAACTAAAGCTCAAAGTATAGTTCAGGTTTGGCCCAAATGCTTTGTATACGTACTGCCAAACGCACCTTTCTGATAGCATGCTAGCTAGGAGTACATTGCATGTCCAGTTAGAAAAATTTGACCATCCACGTACAGTAAGCACATACTATGCTGATGATGAAATTGTCACTGTACTCTATTGTACACTACACTGTACTTTATTGTACGCGTAAAAACTAGGGTTGTCCCGATCAAGTTTTTTGTGCCTACGATCCGAGTAATTGAATATTGAGTATCTGCTGATACAGAGTCCTGCTCCGATACTTGTGTTTTCTTAGTGCTTGGTGCCCACTTAAAAGTGCATTACATTTATTAAAATCAATCCAATGTATCCAGGGATGTGCAGTTTCTTAGGGGCTCAAATGTAAAAAAAGGGCATCCTATTTATAATTTAATTCCAATATAACAATTACTACAGTAATTCTCTCTCTCTCTCTCTCTCTCTCTCTCTCTCTCAGTTATATATTATATATGTATATATACTGTATAAGGACATTGGTGTAGGGCAAGGACATCTGATGTAAACAGACTGTGTGGTCACAATTATAAATACTTCTTTTAACTTTTTGTTTTTTATATTTACAATAAGCAGAATAATTGCAACAAAAAAAAGAAAAATAAGGGGATTTAAGGTTTAGAAAGCATGAAGCTCGCGGTGTCAGAATGCCTGCCTCTCAATCAAGTCCGAGGCTGGACGCAACCCATAGCTTTAGAGTGATTTGATACAAAAGTAATATCGCATCAGATATGCTAAACACGGAAGGTCAAACGTGCACGTGTGACACGCTAGAACCGACCTCATTGGTCAAGCATGCACAATTTAGCTTCTTTTTTGCCTTTACTGGTGGTTGGCAATCCCAATTGAAGGTGCATACCGCCACTTACTGTGCATGACAGCTGACATAAAATGAATGATCAAGCTTAGGAAAGCCAATACCGATCAGTACAAAAAACACTTAATCGGCCCCAATACCGATCCTTGAGATAGGCTTGGGACATCCCTAGTAAAAACCAATGTATGCTTTGGGCTTGAGACATGAGGAATAAATTACAGATTATTTATTTATTTATTTTTCTCTAAGGGTACTTTCACACTAAAACTGTGTTTGTCTGTGTTCTCACTCATTTTTATTGACAAGCGTGACTGATGCAGTGTGAGCAGAGAGAATGTATGGCTCGCCTTTAACAGGAATGGACTTTTTTAGAACATGTTCAGTACATTCGAGGCAGATAGAGGCAAGTGCCGTTATTTGTTAACGCTTTGAAAACAAAACCAAAGGTTCAAAAACAAAAATATAAAAGTGAGGTGAGCAATGCAATGCATTTTGCTGCCTTCTCCTGCACCATCATTACCAAGCAAGGTAAACAGCTGCAACTTTGATGCAAATGCACCACGGTTCAGACCAAATAATAGACCCATTTCACATTTCAGGGGTTCTCAGAAGCAGAAGTTGTCATAGTTGGGTAAACTTCTATAAAAGTGAACACAAGACGACGGCTAATATAATTTTTGTATTCCCAATCTCTCCAATAGCAGACTTTCCAAAAGAGAATAAAAAATATAGAGAGACTGATTACATTGGTTAGAGGAGAGAAAGATGTCATATTAGCCGTCACTCCCTCAGCCGTTGTATTATAAACACGCTCGATTTGTGATGTTGATGTCATCACAGTATGTGAAAAGGGTCCATATAATGTGTATATATTGATATAAATGGTCGTGACAGCATGTTTCTCTGTTCAGGAGCTTCAACAAGTGTCTTTGTTATTCTTTTTAATTCATCTCAAGTAAACACTCCTTTTGAAATGAACATTTTGTGTTTTAAAAATGTGTTGTTTTTTTCTTCATGAAGCACATCACAATGTTCTGTGAGAGACATTGTCTCATACAGCCAGCTGCACATGAGCTTCAGTGTCAGACTGAATAATTGTTTGTTTGTGTTGCTGTGACTCAGGACGACCTGAAGGGAGAGGAGGATGTTGCCCAGAAGAAAGCAGCTCTGATGGAGAAAAGGCTGCGGAGAGAGAAAGAGATGCAGATGAAGAAACAGCAACAGGAGGCCGAGATAGAACAGAAGAAAGAAGCAGCACGGTATGAAAAACACCACAAAAAACACAACACAATAATAGAAAAGGACATGATCACAGAAAACAAAGCCACACAATCAAAGATAGCACAACTAATGCAACATGTCATGTTCACAGAAATCAATATACACTAGAGCAATTTAAAATATAATATAAATTATAGTTGTAACTATTCAAAATATTAAGTCTTTATATGTTCAGCATTTATTCAATATATAACTTTAAAAATGTTTTTTAAAGTAGGGGACCTTTTTTATTTCATTTACATGCAGCAGTATAACAATACGTAATAATATAATGTAATAATTACCTATATTTTTTACTAAAACTCCATGCAACATTCACCTGTTTTACTTCTGTATTTAAAGCAATCTTAAATGGTTTGTAAAAGTCATTATACTTGCTCGAAATGCATGAAATCTCTGCTTCTTTGATCAGAATGAAAGCGGAAGAGGATCTTGTGAAGAAGGAAGAAGAGAAGGCAAGACGAGAGTTTATAAGAAATGAATATATGAGGAAGAAGCAGCTGAAACTGATGGATGACATGGACAGCGTCATTAAGCCCCGCCCCCCTGGTGTCAAGCAAAAGAAACCACGGCCCAAATCTATGCACAGAGACATCATGGAGTCTCCGAAACCTCCAGCACGGGCAGCCACAGGTGCGATGGGGAATCAGTGTTGCTGTGACAGAGCCACAGCAGTTGCACTTTATAGAGATATCAACCTACGAATGGCTTACTTCTTGTCTCTGCTTATTAAACTTCAATATATTAATTGAATCATTTAAAATCATTTTAATAATAATATTTTAATTATATTTATAATATTAATATATCTACAGTATATTTAAAAAATAAAGAAAATATAAAACATTTATTAATTCTAATTATTTTATATTAATTATATTAATAATTATTAATATATATATATTTTTTATAAAGTATTTATGTTTTAATAATATATATTATTTTAATAATATTGGTAAATGAATTCTAATTATTTTATATTTTTGTTATAATATTAATCATTCGTAATAAACCTATGTTTTTTATTTTGTAATCAAATATTTATATTTTTAATCATATTAAAATTCCACATTTAAAGGGTTAGTTCACCCAAAAATGAAAATTCTGTCAGTAATTGCTCACCCTCATGTTGTTCCAACCCCGTAAGACTTTCGTTCATCTTCGGAACACAAATTAAGATATTTTTGATTAAATCTGAGAGCTGGATCACTCCTCCATAGGCTTCTTAAGGGATCGAAACTGACCGGCCCAAAAGTTATGAAAGACATCGTTAAAATAGTCCAAGTGACTACAGTGGCTCAATCTTAAGTTTATCAAGTGACGAGAATACTTTTTGTGCGCAAAAAACAAACAAAAATAATGACTTTATTCAACTATTAATTTCCTTCCCTGTGGGCCTCGAGTGAGTTCACGTAGTGTAACTGCGCAAAGGTTCTGTGTTGCACGTTACACGTAGGCTCACTATTGGCCGACGCTGGTCATGTGTGTGATGCGTGTGACGTGCAACACAGAACCTTTGCGCAGTTACACTACGTGAACTCACTCGAGGCCCACAGGGAAGGAAATGAATAGTTGAATAAAGTCATTATTTTTGCTTGTTTTTTGCGCACAAAAAGTATTCTCGTCACTTGATAAACTTAAGATTGAGCCACTGTAGTCACTCAAAAATATCTTCATTTGTGTTCCTAAGATGAACGAAAGTCTTACGGGAACAACATGAGGGTGAGTAATTACTGACAGAATTTTCATTTTTGGGTGAACTAACCCTTTAATTTGCTGTTGTGATATCCAGAGAGCTTTTGAAACTGGCTTCTAAAAGAAAATGTATGCAAATTATGTGTATGCATATGCAAATATGTGTATTTGTGTGTCCAGGGTCACGGCCTCGTGGATATTCTGTGTCCAGCTTATCACTCGCCTCCCTTAACTTGGCAGACAATGAGAGCGTCCAATCAGATAAGAGGACATCTAGGTGAGACCATGTCCAATTCACTATTACCTTCCCTGTTAAAGATCATTCAAAAGCAGAGAAAATAATGAGTTATTGTCGTGATCACAAATGGCACGCTCTTGTGTTAATCAAGACTGACACACATCTCTATTGCTGTGAGACGGGTCTTGTTCATAACCTTCTGTCCTCCCTCTGTCTTTGGTATCTCTGTGTTTTCTCTGTGCTGGTTGCTCAGAGGAAGCAGACTGTCTCCTGGCAATCTGTGTTTCTTTCTGAGCTCCCCTAAAGGGAGAAAGGGAAGGTCAGTTTGCAGACAGCATCACAAACATGTCATTGCCTCACAGTGCTGACGGTCATTTCAGCTTGGGCGCTGAACAAACTCATTCGCTTGGACAGATCAGTTCACTGGTTCATCAGCATATAGGTGGAACATAATAAACTGTTATATAATTATCATCTTTGAATCATATATGTTATAGAACGGTCAATATTTTTAGTTTACTTGATTTTCTTGTGATTCTCATGTTTCTTTGCAATTGTGTTTATTTATCAGCTACTTTATCATTGCAGCAACAGAAAATGGCTAATTTTGGCAATTGTTTATGAGACTCAGGCCCTGTTTACACCTGCTATTAAGATGCGTTTTGGTCGATCGGATCACAAGTAGACGAGGGAGACACATTCCTGTTTAACCTGGTTTTTTAATCCATCTCTTTTGTCCACTTTCAACCACTTCTCTCCTGATTTCTTTGAGGGGAGGGACTATGGGCAGGTGAATGGGTTTTTCAGATCTTTCAATCTAATGGACAAAATAAGCTCAAGCAATTTACATATGAACGCGCAAAGAGACTACGGAAAAACACACGGAGTGCAGCAGCTTTTGTTTCTGCTCGGACACCCGCAAGTCCATGGCGAAAGCTGTGAGTGTGTGTTAGAAATAAGGAACGTGAGAGAACATTGTGCTTGGTACATTTTCCGTCTTCAATCCAAACTTGGGTCTCCAGCCGACAAAGTTTAAATCCCGTCTGGCTAGCGTGCTTGCCATAATGTTGAAGCATTAGGTCAGTAGTTGGTCTTTTGTGGCTGTTTGAAAACATACGACCACATGAGTGTTTACACTACGAAAGTAATCCGGTCGAATGCGTTTTTTAGACTACCTCTGGAAGTGGCCGAAAGTGGACAAGCTCAAAACCCCGTTAGACCCCGTTTATAGTTTATAGTCACATTTAGTGTCGTCCACTTGTGATCCGACCAAAATGCATCCGAATACCAGGTGTGAACAGCGTAGCATTGTGTATTAACCAGGTGCAATGTCATAAACAAGTGAGACTGTAAATAATGTCTCCTCCACTCCATGTTAGTTTCTCCCCAATCCTGCCGGAATTGAAAAAATGACAAGCAACATGGATTTGTCTATCCATTTGGTTGACATCTCAGTGCTACAGAAGCATGCTCAGCATCACTGTATAAAAACTTCACATATGTTCTGATTGGCTATGACTTCTATGACAAGTCGTGCAGCATTTTTTGCTTTCCCTCTGGGCTTTATTTGTCGCCGGAAACTTGATGCATGATGGAATGAATAGCCTATGTCTGCTGCATCCATGCTTCGCTTCTGTGTTTTTCCAGCCTTCAATAAGGGCCCACCTGTTAAATTAGTACCTCAGTCTTTATTAAAGAGATGTTTGTAGTGTGTATGTTTGTTTATTCTCAGGCCGGAGTCTGCAGAGGGCTTTTTGTCACCGTGTCCATCAGTAAGTGGAAACGGGGAGAACTGGGAGCTCGAATCAACATCATCTGCAGCATCTAACACAGAATACACAGGTGGGCAGGTGACATGACAGTCCTGTTGTGTCACATTCTATATTCCAAAACTAGTTCAACTTTTTTCATTATTATGCATGCATGCACTTTGTATGACTTTGCTCATTTAGATACTACACCACTGTTGAAAAGATTTTGTAATGTTTTTGAAAGCATTTATTTGATAAATTTTTTTGAAATATTATTAATATTCAATATTATTACACTTTAAAATAACTTTTTTCTATTTGAATCATTTTTTAAATGTATATTATTCCTGTAATGGGAAAGCCACATTTTCAGTTCAATAAAAATTTGGTGCTCAAGAAACATTTCTTATTATCAATGTTGAAAACCGTTTTGCTGCTTATTGTTATTTTTGTGGAAATCGTGACACTTTTTTTTATTAAACAGTAATATACAGTATATAAAGTGTTTGTACATTTTGAAATTCATTTGTTTGAACTTAATTTGTTTTTATGAACTGCAAAAACAAACGATTTACCGATTTGAAATGTTTGAATGATTACATTTTAACAAACATTTTGATGCAGAAGAACGTGTTTACTGTATTTTATCAGCTGCAAACAGATTTTATGCAGTAATATACCATTTAGTCCAACATTAAACGGAATACACCAAACTGTGGCATTTAAAATGGATGAAATTACATATATAAATGTACTGACCCTTATAAATGTCATAACTTTGACCCTCAACAGTACACTGCTCACAAATGTTGATCGCTTCCTCTAATTCTTATTTCTCTTCCTCTCTAGGGCCAAAGTTGTACAAGGAGCCCAGTGCTAAATCAAATAAATACATCATCCAGAACGCACTGGCTCACTGCTGCCTCGCGGGCCGCGTCAATGAGGGACAGAAGAACAAAATCCTGGAGGTGAGGGGAAAATTTTTACAAAAAAATTGCTGTAGAAAATCAGTTTTGATCTGCGTGCTAATCTAAAAACTGTAATCTTTTGTATTTTAGTTTAATAGATGTAGTGAATTATTATTCTTTACATGAAATTTAACTATATTTATTTAGTTATTTATTTTATTATAATATTTATTTATTTTATATTGTTTTATTTAAAACAATTTTTACCCTAGAACTGTGGAATATATAGAAATGACACCAATCCGTTTTAATTAATTCTTGTTTTACTTGGTATAGAGGTATAGATTATCATTTTAAACCTGAAGGGAAATAATAAACATTTCATATTTGTAAATATTTGTTTTATTTTTCCCCAGGAAATGGAGAAAACAGAAGCCAACAGCTTTCTAATTCTGTTCCGAGACTCTGGCTGCCAATTTCGCTCTCTGTACTCATATTATCCAGAAGCGGAGGAGATCAACAAGCTAGCTGGCATCGGGCCCAAGACCATCACGCCCAAAATGATCGAGAACCTTTACAAATACAGCTCGGATAAGAAACAGTTCAGCAAAATCCCCGCCAAGACCATGTCAGCTAGTGTGGATGCCATCACCATCTACAGCCACCTCTGGCAGAACAAGAAACAAATCACACCCAAAAAACTCCTCAAATAAGTTCACAGCTCACTGAGTGTTCCTGCCCATCGGACATTATAATGCACATCCTGAATGTAACGAAAACACTTTTGCAGGCTTTGTTGGATGGTCATTTGTGGCGAATTTGAGACCCTCTGTTCTACAGTCTTTGCAGCACTGACGGATGCGCTTTTACCCGATTTTTATTTCAAACATGTTCAATTTTGTGGCCTTATGCTTGTCTTGTCGTGTCTTTTATGCAATGCTTAACGCACAGTTACTGAGTTTATGAGCAAGTCATTTCGTCGTACACAATCTGCTTCTTTTGTGTTTGTGGAAATGCAGGTGTAAAAGAATATTAGGGACATACTACACTTGAAGCCTAACTTTTCAGAAGGTCATGCAGTTGAAGAAGCATTTAATGTACTGGAACCTCAGAAACTGACTTTTTTTTGTTGCTTTATTTAATGTCTGTGTTGTTATATTTTGGGTAGGATTCGTAATCCTTGTTGCACATCTGCTACTCCAGAAGAACTTGTGTAAAATTAGCTACAGTAAGAGTGGTTGCTCAAGACTCTTTCTACAAAATGAACACTCGTGTTGCTCTATATCTGTCATGTAAAAGTAATGATGGGGCCTTTAACTGATGAAGTTGAGGACCAAAACTAAACATTATAGCTTTAGAATTATACGTCCCTAGACATGTTGCAATCATTTGTGTCACGGTCCAGAATATCTGTGTGCCATGTATGTTTGAAACATACATTTTAGAGAGACAGATCTGTTAACTGACTGAGTAGTGTAAAAATCCATATAAATAATACAGAGGAAAAACTGAGATATTGAACATCATATAATGAAGCTTTCAAAGAAATGATGAGTATTATTGCTAAATGATGTTGTTACTCATTTTTAATTATGAAGTGCATTTTAAAAAAGCTGGGATGTTTGGTCAGGCAGTTGTCTAGTAAGACATTTTGTCTTCTGGTGCAAAAGAATCGAAAGATATTTGTTATTTTTACTAAGTGAAGTAAATCATTGTTTGAATTTATTGATGCTGTACAGATATAGTT
Source organism: Rhinichthys osculus (assembly GCA_029959095.1). Lineage (NCBI taxonomy): Eukaryota > Metazoa > Chordata > Actinopteri > Cypriniformes > Leuciscidae > Rhinichthys > Rhinichthys osculus. The sequence continues at coordinate 8,993,540 of JARWKJ010000007.1, read as the reverse complement.
TTACATACTAAGCATATTTTTAAGCCATTGAATATTACTGATATTTTTCATATGAAAAAGATGATGTTTAACAGGTGCAAGTATGGATCAGTGATAAAAGCTGTTCTGAGAGATGTTCATTTCCACACGCTGTCTAATCTTTTTTTCAGGTCATGTCCGCTGTGTTTGTTCATCAAACGCTTTGTCTGTTTGTATTTGAATGTTAACCTTAACATAAATACAGATTTACATCCAAAATATTGACCTATTTGACCCCTTTTTCCTTTGTGTTATGATCCAATATTGTTGTCTACTTATTATAACATCATTCATGACTTTGTGAGTAATAATGGGCATAGAAGGGAATTGAGAAAGTTATTTATAAAAATTACTGAAAATCATATTGTGTTTATTTAAGGTATGAAAATTCAATAACAACAGTTATATACATCGAGCAATGATAGCGTTTGACTTGTGTTTGATTCACTAAAAAGAACCAGCTAATAAGAGTGATTCATTAGAGAGTCGAACTTCACCGGTCGCGCTTTGATTCACTAAAAAGAACTGGTTCAGAAGAGTCATACGTTCAAGAGTCAGATTACAGTGGCCGTGCTGTATGCATTTTGATTTTAACTCACAAGAATGATTCACTAGGGAGTCGGACTATACTTTATATTCAAAATAAAAAGTAAAACAATTATGGAACACAATTAAACATAAAAAAAAGGCAAATATCAAAACTATTGTTTTTGGAATCGTCAAAGTTGACCTTGGAATTAATTGTTTAAAATTACCACATAAAAAACAATGAATTTTGCTTCAAATATCGGTATTTTATTTTGTGTTCTGTAACTTGTATTTTCCTGCTTTTTTTGCGTGTTATTTGAGAATTGTTTGTAATAATTTACAATTCATTAGAAGAACATAATAATCCTGACATCATTCAAAGCCCAAACAGTCCCTATAAACCGCTACTTCCTCGGCTTAGTATACGTTTACACACATAGTATAATGCGTATATAATGCTGCTAATCACAAATCCGCATTAAGCCTCAGTTTGTTGAATAACACACAGACCGGTGCGGGCCGGGGCGGGTTTTGCGGGGGTTTGTGTGCGTGAGCGAGGATTGGTGGAGCGCGCAGAGGAAGCTTGTGCTTGACAACCAGCGAGCGCCAGAGACAACAAGAGCCTCTCGCCCCGAAACACGGAGGAAAAAACACCAGACAGTGCGTGTCGACACACCCTCGGTGGACCCACAGAGGATTTCTGCACTTCGCGTATATGTAGAGTTTATCAGGTGAGATTTAAATCGCTCTTCGCGACGCTTATCGCTGTTGTTTTGAGGATAGGCGAGGCCGGAGAGGCTGCTGCTGCTCCGCCTGGATGACACACTCTCCCCCCGCAGCTTCAGAATAATGTAGATATGGGTGGATGTCCCCTCTCACTGGTGCTTAAAAGGATGTAATGTGGCTTATCTAAGAAATGATTAATGTAAGCGGTGAGATAAATACATTGCAATGAGTTCATCCCGATCCAGCGATGAGAAAGCATGAGAAAGCAAATCTGCGTTGCCCATAGTGCAAGGTTGGGGCCCGGTGGTGTGGCTTAGTGGTTAAAACTAAAGGGTTTAAAGTTAATTGCCCCAAAAAGGGTAATTCGTAAGCTACTACCATTGTGCTTCTTGTAAAACTGTATTTTTCTTCTTCACATTTTCCTTCGTTTCCTATGTGTGTGTTAGAGCATCCTCAAATTAATAATATTATTGTTTAATATTATTATGATTAACATTAATATAGTTTTCTCATGTGTATGGTTGTAATTCTTTTAGCTTTCAGCAATAATGTGTAATTTTAAAGCATACGTCTAACTAGTGTTTTTATTACAGTTATTTGAAATGATTTAAAACAGGTTAAGTTGGATGTGAAAACATCTGCTGAGAAGAGAATAGTATTGAGGAACAGGCTGTTTTGTTTTTGGGTGTAATGTCACCACCCATGTGTGTGTGTTTACATCTGCAATTTCTGGCATGATGACTCTTCTTTGTCACAACATGGTCTGGTATTTTAATTAGAAGGTTGTTGTCACTTTTTCACTTTGCAGTCTTCAAGCAATACAGTGTTTTAAACAGTTGCTACTTGCTACATCATATTGGTAACACTTTACAATATTTTCAATTAGTCAGTGTTAATTCAATGACTAACATTAACTAACAATAAGAAATACATTTGTTACTGTATTTATTAATCTTTGTTAACATTAGATACAAATAGCTCAGGTCCATTAAATAATATTAACATATACAAGTTTTGATATTAATAATGCTGTAATAAATGTTCAAATTAACATAAGATAAATAAATGGTTTAGAAGTATTTTTATTGTTCATGTTACAACAATAAAAAACAAAATATAATGTAATCAATTATTAATAATAGTATCCATGCCAAATGTTTTTTTTTTTCAATCTAAATGATCGCAAATTGCTTTTCTTTGTTCATTTAATCTGTTAATTTGCATGTTATATCTTATTATGAATGATTCATCCATGTGTTTAATGTTGTTGTTTTTTGGACCTTGTAATATTTAATCAAATCTTCTCCAATCATTTAACCCGTTGATTGCAATCATCCTCCCCTTTTTTAACAATAAACCACAAGCGTGGATTCAGATCTGCCTCCATCCAATCAACAACTGATGGATAGAACCAAGACCACACCCTACAACTCTGATGTTGTCACAATACTGTATGTCAAAATAAAGTTACAGTACTACTTCCGTTACATTGCGATTGCCACAAAAATAGTTTCACGTCCCTTAGTAGTGGGTCCTGGTTCAACCCCTACAAGGCCTGAGCACCACTGGTCGCTTGAGCAAATGTGAACTATAACTGTTTTTGGATAAAACCATATTCTAAACGAAGTGTTCATTCTCTCATCCTTTCTGTGAAAGCTTGCCACCATGACGGCTGAGGAGATCATAAATGTAAAGGAAGTGGAGATCATCAAGGTGATGCTGGACTTCCTAAACTCACGCAAGCTGCACATTAGCATGTTGGCCCTGGAGAAGGAGAGCGGGATCATCAACGGCCTCTACTCAGACGACATGCTCTTCCTCAGGTATGATCTAAACACACCTCAGGCAGAATTCAAATGCTGGCATATATGGGACACCTAATGTGGCGTTAACATGAGTCGGTAATATAATGCTTATATTTTTGCCAATTTACATCAGTTTTACTCTGCATTGAAGCTAGAAAATCAAACATTGGTTTTACTAGAGTGCTGCAGTGATGCCACATTTTTGCAGGCCAACCCAGAAGTTAACATCACACTCGTTTCATCGACAAGAACCCATTTGGATTTTTCCATTGGCTTTTGGATTATTGCAGAAAATAATCTCTGTGACCAGCAAAAGTTTATGATACTTGCACGTTTTGTTCATCATGATTATATTCGCAAATTAACAAAAACTTTATGGATTTGGTCCCATCGACCAAAACGCATCTACCTGGTCTAAACAGGGCCACAGTCTGACTGATAAGACAACTCCAGAGTTTTACCACCAAGAATTTGCATATAGTTTGTCTCTAGTAATTATTACTATTTAAAGCAGCGTAAAATAACATCAATTCAGATGGTAAAAAAGTTAAATTTTCCTTTAAATATAGTCTAAACTTGTATGTTCTTAGTTTGAAACTGGTACTATTATTGTGCTATTATGAGTCAAATTGTCTAGGCTAGACGCACTCTTTTTCTCTCTTTCTCCTCTCTTTCTCATTCATTCTCCCCCCTGCAGGCAGCTCATTCTGGATGGACAGTGGGATGAAGTGTTACAGTTTATTCAGCCTCTTGAGTGTCTGGATAAATTTGACAGGAAAAGGTGAGAGATCAGCTCAGAATCTTTCCAGAATTGCAACCCAAATAATAGGAGCTCACTTGCACTTAAATGCACTTAAAATAAATGAATAAGGCATCTTTTACCCTTTAGAATTGTATCATTTTGTACATAAACACTGATTAGGGGTTCACTGAATATTACATTTAATGTAAATGATGTATATAAATATTTTAATAAAACCAGACACTGCTGGTTTAACTTCACATATATGTGCATTTTTCCATGGCCTCTCAGGTTCCGCTACATTGTTTTGAAACAGAAGTTTCTGGAAGCTTTGTGTGTGAACAACGCCATGTCAGCCGAGGATGAGCCACAGCATGTGAGTAACATCTATTCATCAAAGAATCCTGAAAAAAAAGTATCACAGTTTCCACTAAAATATGAAGCAGCACAACTGTTTTCATTTTTGGTAATACGAATAAATGTTTTTTTTTTGTGCACCAAATCAGCATATTAGAATGATTTCTGAAGGATCATGTGACACTGAAAACTGGAGGAATGATCCTGAAAATTCAGCTTTACTATCACAGGAAGAAATTACATTTTAAAATATATTCAAACAGAAGACAGTTATTTTAAATTGCCATAATATTTTACAATATTACTGTCTTTACGATATTTGTCATTAAAATCAATGCAGTTTAGGTGAGCATAAGAGAGTTTCTAAAATATTAAAAAACCTTACCAACCTTAAAGTTTTGAACTGTAGTTTATGCATAATAATAATCTTTATAATAATCAACAGTAATGTGAACCAAACAATATTATATTATATTATATAGAAGATAAATATATATATAATATATTATATAGAAGATAAAGGAATATGCATGTAGTCATTTTAGTTTACTTTGTTTCTGCTAAGCTTATTTTACTATCATGTAAATTTTGAAAGATTATCATGTCCAAAAAACTATGGTAACACCATTTGAGAAACTGCATAGAGCTTGTTTGCAAATGGCTATGACCAGCTTTCTTAAGCTTCTCTCTCATTCTGTCTATGTTCAGTTGGAGCTAACCATGCAAGAGGCTGTGAAGTGTCTTCATGCTCTGGAAGAGTTTTGTCCAACTAAAGATGACTACAGCAAGCTTTGCCTTCTCCTGACGCTGCCCCGCCTCACCAACCATGCCGAGTTCAAGGACTGGAATCCGAGTACGGCACGCGTGCAGTGTTTTGAGGAGGCCTGTGTCATGGTGGCGGAGTTTATTCCCGCTGACCGAAAGTTGAGCGAGGCGGGGTTCCGCGCCAGCGCCAACCGTCTATTCCAGCTTCTGATTAAAGGCGTACTGTACGAATGCTGCGTGGAGTTCTGCCAGAGCAAAGCCACCGGAGAGGAGATCACAGAGAGTGAGGTTCTCCTGGGTATAGACATGCTGTGCGGGAACGGCTGCGATGATCTCGACCTGAGCTTGCTTTCTTGGCTCCAGAACCTGTCGCCCAACGTCTTCTCTTGCGCCTTTGAGCAGAAGATGCTCAATATCCACGTGGATCGGCTTGTTAAACCTGCCAAGGCCACTTACGCCGACCTCCTCACTCCGCTCATCAGCAAGCTCTCCCCGTATCCCGCTTCCCCTCTCCGGCGCCCGCAGTCTGCAGACACCTACATGACCCGCTCTCTGAACCCAGCACTGGACGGCCTGTCCTACGGTCTCTCTGGCCAAGAGAAGAGAGGTGCGGGAACAGACGGAGGGAAAACTTCTCCCATGTCACACTCATTTGCAAATTTTCAACACCTGAACCGCAGTGTGATGATGGAGAATTCAGGATGTCACAGCATCTTTGAGGAGTCACCAGAGAGGTAAACATCATCTGATACACCTGTAAATCTGCATTCGAGCTCGAGAAGCGTAACCCATTTAAAACAAACTCCAGAATACTATAAATATTTATTATGTGGTGAGCACTATCACAGATTGAATTTGCTGATTATTAGCAAATTACGTGTAATTATTCAAATGACAATGACTTAAATAAATAAAGATAAAACTTTCTGGTATATTTTAAAATATATTATAATAGAAAATAGATATTTTAAATTGTAATAATATTTCACAACATTACTGTTTTTTCTGTATTTGTGATCAAATAAATGCAGCCTTGGTGAGCATAAGAGACTTCTTTCATGAGCATTATATAATCTTGATTATTCCAATTTTTTGTTATTGTTTAAAACACCCTGTGAATAAAATGGCAATGTTTGTTGCATATTCAAGGCTTTTTCAATTCAGAGAAATTTTGATGGGTGTGGTAGAGAAGAATGACTTGAAAGCAGAATCTTTTCAGAACATAGTCATTACAAAGGTGTGTACGGTGTGCGTCTGAAACAGTAATGTGGACTCTCTGGTCTTGCAGCTCCAGAACTGAAACTCCATCTGATAAAATGTTGAGCTCACCTGGTCCTCAAAACTCTCGCCCAGCCTCTGCCCCGGGTCAAGATGCTCCAGCACCTGGTTCTGCAGAGAAGAATGAGGTATTTTGTCAGTCAATGGATCCATTGATATCACCTGAACATTAGATTCAACGATACTTGGCTACTTAACTGAATTATTAGGCATGTTGCTTTTCCAATTATTAGTTATGTGACTATAACTCCCACACACATAAAATCTCACCTTCTCTAGCTTGCTTCCTAATCTAGTTTTCAAATAAACCTGGCATTGTATTTTACGAATATTGTTGGCTCCTTGACGAATTGCTTTGTTCGTCTCTTTGGATAAAGAATCTGCTAAATGCATCTAGATGTAAATGTAATAAAACTTTAATTTAGCATTCAAATTAACATGCCTTGCAATTGTTTGTGAGCAGTAGAAGTTTGCATGTGCACTCTCTTCTCTCTCATAAACAGCCCAGGCAAGCTCAGCTACTGCTTGCAATTTATCACTGCATAGTTGCAGAGGGCTTGGATTGGCTGTTTCCCAGCTACAGTTGCTAGGCATGTGTTTGTGATGGGACTGTATGAGCAAACATTCTAGAATGTTTAATGATAAAGTTTGTTTTTGCGTGAAGAGTTCTAGAATTTTGACCTTTATAGATCTCTCTTGTGTGAAGAGTTCTAGAATGTTGACCTTTATAGATCTCTCTTGTGTGAAGAGTTCTAGAAGGTTGACCTTTATAGATCTCTCTTGTGTGAAGGGTTCTAGAAGGTTGACCTTTATAGATCTCTCTTGTGTGAAGAGTTCTGGAAGGTTGACCTTTATAGATCTTTCTTGTGTGAAGGGTTCTAGAATGTTTACCTTTATAGATCGCTCTTGTGTGAAGGGTTCTAGAATGTTTACCTTTATAGATCTTTCTTGTGTGAAGGGTTCTAGAATGTTTACCTTTATAGATCGCTCTTGTGTGAAGGGTTCTAGAATGTTGACTGTCAGAGGTTGTGATGAAAAGAGTTCTAGATTGTTCACCATTAGTGGCTGTTGTCTGGAATGCTGATATTTAGTCTGTTGTACGAAGGGTTCTAAAAGTAAATTGGAATGTTGTGCTATAGAACAGTGTTGTTTTAGTATCATTAAGATACTGTTACAGTGTCTACACAGGACCCGAACCGTTGTTGCATCGCACCGTGCAGCAACAGCTAGGAGATGTTTTATCTAAAATAGTGCCCAAATACTTATACTGCTCAACACTCTCAACACCCATTCCATTTATTGTTGTTTGTTTATACTGAATCGATTGCTTCCAAGAGCTAAAGTCAATAATCATCTCTTTGGTTTAAAGAACATTAAGTTTAAAAAAAGGCATCCTGACTCCAGGTAACGAAATCATCAAACACAGGTCCATGTGTTGTATCCTCCACACTCAATATAAAACTAACAATTACAGAGTAGTCTGCAAATTTTATGTCTAATTCTAAAATTCTTTTGCAATCATTTGTATAAAATAATTAATAAAGGAGAGAGGACACATTCAGAAAGACAGCCATTTACTTAACCTTCTGTGTTCTCTGCACAAGGAAATCTAAAACAACCTCACAGCACATCTCCTCATGTCCTTCCAAGTTCGTCATCTCCTCATGTCTTTCCAAGTCAAATTCGTTCTTAGAATTGAGAAACAGCCAATGTATTGATACCTCTGATTGCAGAGACTCTGAGCTCTGTCACAACGAACACAGTTTATTTCCTGTCTAGGTTTTTAATCTGTGGTTGTAATCACTGTAGAGCTGTGATGTATTAAATCTGTTCACCAGAACAGAAAGTGACTCCCTTTCAGCGTCTGTCTACTCATAAGCGTTGAGGGTGAAATGGGAGTAACTTTTCAGCATTAAGGTCCTTGCGCCCTGAGTCCAAAATTTTCGTATGCGTTTTTTCGTATTCGTGATTCGGTAGCTCTGAATTGTCAAAACACCATTCAAACACCATTCAAACTGCTTGCCACGGATGCGAAAAACGCAGAAAATCGAAGCCGATCAGGTTTTTTTTATGACGGACAAAAGGCAGTGTGCAAGCGTGATTGACATAACGACATAAAATCTACCGGTAATCGGGTTCAATTTTCGGCGTTTTTCGCATCCGTAGCAAGCAGTTTGAATGGTGTTTGAATGGTGTTTTGACAATTCAGAGCCACCGAATCACGAATACGAAAAAACGCATACGAAAATTTCGGACTCAAGGCCCGAGTCCAAAATTCGCGTCCGAAATTTTCGCACGTTGACAAATAAATACGACCTCACGTTATGTCAATCACGCTTGCACACTGCCTCAGAAACTTTCACCCATCCAAAAAAAATCGAATTGGGTTCGATTTTCTGCGTTTTTAGCATCCGTAGCAAGCAGTTTAAATGGTGTTTTGACAATTCAGAGCCACCGAATCACGAATACGAAAAAACGCATACGAAAATTTCGGACTCTGTGTGGAAGGGCCTTTAGGCTTTAAAGTCAGAAATGGAAAGTTGTGATCGTCTTTTCTTCCCTATTGTGATGTAGTGAATGGTCTTCTTGAACAAAGAAAAAGTTTAGGATGTGGATTTGATCGGATGGTTGGTTGTTGTTTGCTATTGCTGAGATGTCATGTGAGTGACAGGTTGTCCCGCCCTCGTGTCAGTAAACACGACATCAGAGAAGAGATGTCGCTGCCAGAAGGAAGGGACATTATTTTGGTTAAAGATTACGAGGGCACACGAATAAAAATTAAAATAATGATGTCCACGAATAAATCATTTAAAATAAACACTGTTATATTCCATAAAAAAAATAAGAACTATCCATTTTCATTTCATGGTGACTTTAAGATTCTCTCTCTCATCTCATCTTTGTCCCCTCTGTTTCTGTGTAGTTGTGGGACTCCACAGAGCAGTTTCAGGAGTACTACCGCCAGCGTTTGCGTGTCCAGCAACATCTGGAACAGAAGCAGCAGCAGCGGGAACTCTACCAGCAGATGCTGCGAGAGGGCGGAGTCCAGCAGCACGAGGCTCCGCCCACCGCCAAGCACAACCTCACAGAGGCCTTCCTTACCAGGTCAGCCAAGCTCCACGTCACCGCTAACATCACATCCAAAGGTCAGCTTTTGTGTCTAGAGCCACACTGATGTACAGCAAACCAGCTGAAGTTTACAAACACAAAGACGCAAGGTGAAATCTGATGCTGCTAGAAGCAAGAGGGTGGGGTGCAGAGAAAAAGGCATGGCAGGTTCAATATCAAATGAAAGACTAATGAGATGTAGATGAGAATGACCTCAGGGTTTTACAGATGGTGCAGCGAGCAGCCACAAAACTTGAAGTGGGAGGAGAATTCCCTAAGGAATACAAACACATATACACACACATGACCTGTTTTACATTTGTGTGCCTTCAACTCACATTTACATAGTGTTTTATTTAGTACCAGACAGGGTAGTAGCTTGTATTCATGGTTTCCAGGACAATTTTTTATGGGTGGCCATGCTCCTCCGGTCTGACAAGTAGGCAATACCATCCATGACCCAACCTTTTTTTAAATAATACATGAAATAGTCACTTTTTTCATTACAAATTTGATAACAATTTGAATGAAAAATATAAAATATTAGAATTTTTTATTTGGTTTGTCTTCTTTTGCTTCAATGACAGCAGAACTCAAGCTGACATTAGAGTGTTTTTTTATTATTATTTTTTATTCTTTCTAGTTCCAGCTTTAGTGTTAGTTCACCCAAAAAATGAAAATTCTGTCATCTAATATTCATCCTCAAGAGTTTACTTCATCTTTGGAACACAAATAAAGCTATTTTAATGAAACTAAAAGTTTTTTCAAAATGAGTGTGAGTAAATAATGAAACAATACAAATTTTGGGTGAAATATCCCTTAAAGTTATATTTGGAATTCTGAATATTTTTGAGGCCTACCTTTTTGTGAGTTTTTGGTGGACTGTGGGCCTCTCTTGCCATAAGGTCCCGCCCCCTATTTGATGGCCCTTGTAACGGGGATGTGTGTGTGTGTCTTTTTGGCTTTGATACTTCTCTAGTTGTGTTGCTGTGGTTACGGCACAATTGTAACACAGAAACATAACAAAGGGAGGTTTTGGAACTCTGCCGTACCGTTCCACTGGTGATGTCATCATTAAAGGCTACAACCATAAATAATGCAGTGTGCCAGAGGGGAGGGCAGGGCAGAAGAAACATTCATTGTTCTGTCAACAGAAGCCATACTTGTCTTGAGTTATTAAAGAAATTTAGGATATTAATTTGAAAATATATTAGGACAATATATAAGTATAGCTTATTAGGACAAATAATCTAAAAACGAATAAAAACCTATTCTGTGTTCACACTGGCATCATGCCATCTGCTTCAGGGGATTTTGAGGGGGAAACCCCCCCTTGGCCTCAGGGAAATGACCAATTGTGTTAATCGTGGCCTGTGTTTGGCAGAGATTAAGAGGAATATCAAATGAAAGGCTAATGAGATGAACCTCAGGCTTCTACAGATGGTGCAGCGAGCAGCTATGGATCTTTCAGTGCGTAGAGAAATCCCCAAAGAAAATACTAATACATTTCATAAGCTATATGCACTTTGATGTGTATGTTATTAAAAAAGCAACTGTGATCATCAGTAATCATGTGAACTTAAAAATAAAATCTTTTGAGCAAGCTCAAAGTTAGTCCCATTTAGCCAGGCATTTAACTATTAGTATTAGATCATTCTGGTCACTTTGACAGGAAGCAATAGCCTGGCATGCCAGACCTACATCAAGATGTTAGGTCTGGGAACTCTCCATTGACATACCTCAATCCGAGGGGCGGGATAAACGGTTACCTTTCAAAATCCCTCTGCACGCAATAGGACAGCGCTACAACCAACCAGAGCAACGAACGGTTGTGGATGAGTGAGTCCCATGCGTTTTTCCACCAGCGGAGCTAATTGATATATTAAACTTTTGCCGTATCAGGTCGGTAAAACTCCGAACACATCTTCCTTTTTTAAGAATGACTTAAGTGACGTTCTCTTAACTCCAAGTCCTCCAGAGTCGCGGCCAAAGCCGATTCGAAAGACCGCTGCATCTTCATTGTTTTCAAGTAGCAGGAAAATCACCTATGGAAATCACGCGGAACGTCATGAACTGTGCCGTCATTGTGTTAAGCCCGCCCGCCGACTCTATACACGATGTGATTGGCCTGACCAGTTTTTGGGTTTTACAGCTCAAAAGCCTATGGAGAGTTGCTAGACCACACTGGCTGCGAAATAATTTTCGCTGCCGCTAGGGTGCGTCTAGATTTCTAGGCTAAGGAAGCAACTGAATGAGCGACATGTAAAATGACCAGTGGTCATATTCACATACAGTTTACATATCTCTACAGTGTAATTGTTATTGTCTCAGATGAAACCCTGGGTCCACAAGCAGGGTCCAGAGCATGTAAAAACAGTGCAAAATACAGTTTAGTGGCTTGTAAGACATTTATGCATGGCAAATGTTCTCAGTTTACTCGCTGATAATGGTATAAAGTTAATTTTAAAATTCTACTGAAAAAAATAATTTTGTTAGTTATTGACTTACTCACTCCATAAAGCCAGTTTGTATTTTTGATTTTAATAGGATCTTATGATTTTGAGAAAGCTCTTTTTTTCAGTGAACAGTCAGCGGGCAGTCTGTGGGCACCAAGTTGGCTCTAAAGCTTCATGTTTTTGTATGTATGCGTGCAGGTCTATTCAAAGACTGGAGGAGCTGAATGTGGGAATGGATGATTTGGGAGAAGAGGTGCAGGCTCTCTCTCAGCAGTGTAATGGAGGCAGTAACAACAACAGCGAGGCGATAGATGCCTCAGCCACGCCACAGACACAGGAAGGGGTTGGAGGAGCCAGTGATGTGGTCACCAGCACTCCTCAGAGGTCAGCAGGGCAAGCAGCCCTACCTCCGCCCAGCCAGTCTCCTGTACTGCCCCAGAGGTGAGAAGAGACCAGTTCTCTAACTCTTTCAAGTCACACTCAATCAATTTATCAAAGTCATTCAAAGAGTTTCAAAATTTCTATTCTAGTGAATCCTAAACGTAAGATTGTTTTTAAGAAAAATATTAGCTTTTTGTCATATCAAATTTGTGAAATTTGCTAAATTTCTAAAAAGGTTTTGTTTTCACCTGCAGTGTCCAAACTGAAGACAAAACTGGACTGAATGACAGCAGTTTGACCCGCTCTAAAGGCCCAGAGGTACAGCTCAACCTAATTAACCCTATAAAGCCTACTGTGTCATATTTGATTCACAAATTTATAATGCTTCAAAAATATCAACATGATCAAAACATTGCTGAAAACCCTGTTTACATGCCTTCTCTCGTCTGATTGATAGTTCATACTTTTTAGCAAGTAAAAGGCCTTTTAGTGTAATTCTAAAATTGTCCATTAGATACTCAACAAAAAAAAGACTTTTGTTTCTTATGTCAGGCTTTACAAGGTTAACATTCACTGAATAAAACATTCTCCCTCTGAAGGCTTTAGTGTTAGTTTAATTACAGCTCTAAAACTTCTCAGATCAAAAACAGATTAGAGATTGTTGAGGGATTATTTGAGATTAAATGAACATAATCTTCAAATAACCCTTCTCACATGCAAAATGTGTGTTTATATGCGTATATTACAGAAAGAGACGTCTAAAGCCAAGTTTGTGATGGTCAACACCCTGGAGGATACGCAGGCGGTCCGCGCCGTGGCCTTCCACCCCACAGGAACATTATATGCGGTCGGCTCCAACTCTAAAACTCTGCGCGTGTGTGCCTACCCTGACACACTGGACACGAGGTCAGCCGCCCACACACTGCATTAAAACCTGCTTAAAAGATCAGAATCAGATACGTTATAGATGATGGGATACAAGCAAGGGCCTGAAATCCTCATTTCAGCCACCCAACTTTAATTTAAAAAACTAGAAAATGAAAAACACGATGATGTGTCTGAGAAACGAGCAAGGGGGCTGTTTTTGCCAAAGAAATTTGAACGATTCAATGATCCATTCATAAAGAGAGCCACTTGCTTTGTTCCATCCTGAATGAATAAGCCGTTTGAATGAATGAATCAGTGACTCACAGTTACTTGCCGCCGCCTACTGGCTGTTTTAGTTTCATATGTAAAGTATTGCTTGTAAAGTATTCTAGTTGAATTGAACTATAGAATGAGTCAAATTGAACTTTTTAAACAATGCATTAACGCAATCATAACTGCAGTGTAAATACATTTTAGCCTAAAGTGTCATATTATTCTAACTTAATAATATCGTCTCGTTATCAACAAAACCCCAGAATAGAGACATTTTCCTATCCAAATAGAGATCACCCTATCCAAGTCTTATTGTGAACGATTCATCAGTGCATGTTATTCCAAAGGGAAAAAAAACTGTCCTTGTAATTTTTCATACAAATGTAACTTGTTCTGGCTGAATCAACAAAGTGCAACAGTTCATTTGTAGGGAATCAGAACCTTAATAAGATGTCTTTATATAGTTGTATTGTTGTTTCTCTCAGTGGCTCGGGCACGAGTAAACCTCCTGCAATCCGCTTCAAGAGGAACAAGCATCACAAAGGCTCTATATATTGTGTGGCCTGGAGCCCCTGCGGACAGTTACTGGCCACCGGCTCCAACGACAAATACGTCAAAGTGCTGCCCTTCAACCCTGAAACCTGCAATGCTACAGGTGAGGGGACAAAGATTGCAAACCAACATTCATGAATCTTCTTAGAGGAATTGAATGTAGTTTGGTTGAATGACTTGTACTTTATATATTAAAATTCAGGTCCTGATCTGGAGTTCAGTATGCATGATGGGACTATCAGAGATTTGGCGTTTATGGAGGGTCCTGAGAGCGGAGGGGCCATTTTAATCAGTGCAGGAGCTGGAGACTGTAACATTTACACCACCGACTGCCAGAGAGGACAGGGACTGCATGCACTGAGCGGACACACAGGTACAACCCCCCATTTATATTATATATACACGGATCCTCATAAATATTTTCGTTCTTATATGTGATGTGTGTGTTTTCTCTCCTCAGGTCATATCCTGTCTCTGTACACATGGGGGGGCTGGATGATCGCGTCCGGCTCTCAGGATAAGACCGTGCGTTTTTGGGACCTACGTGTTCCCAGCTGTGTGAGAGTGGTGGGGACGTCCTTCCAAGGCTCAGGTGGGATTCACCTCCTTCACTGCCTTCATTTTACTCTTTTAGCACTTTACCTGCTGAAAAAATAAATAAAATGTGATTCTGTGTCAACCAGAGATCCCTGGCTAAAAAGGTTGATTTTAATGATTTATTTTCTGGTGAAAGACATATATAAATGAAAAAGAAAGCCAAAATATTAAATGGCATGGATGGATATTTACTGAGTAATCTGATATTTTGTAGAGGGGGTGAAAATGCCTGAAAATCTTTACCTAAGATCTGAATCTGCCAAATTACAGGGGGGTAAAAATGACTTCAGGAAGATGGCAGAATTATTTTATTTTTACAGAGATTGGTAGGTTTATTAGTTAAATCTGTTGACTTAAGCAATCGTCGTTGCATTATATGCCAATGTTGACTGTTCAAAAGTGTGAAAAAGCACTTCTTGTGTTGTTTCCCCCTAAGTTTGCGTGCCTGTAGTTTTCAACCATTGAAAATGAATAAAATTCAACAATTGACCTATGGCTAAAGCCACGCCCCCTCCACTCACTCGGACAATCAGTCAACATTCAGTGACAGGCGCTGTCACAGTAGGAGACATTTCACAGGAGGCAATTGATGATTTTTGGAGACAGAAAGATTATATATCATCTCGAAGTCACCAAAAGGGCCTTAACTATTCATTGGAGGGTTATATTAATAATTTTATTGTTGAGAAGGTCGATGAAAAGCTTCAGCTCCAGGCAAAAATGTACAGGTCACAGTGTAAACGTGATAAACCGCATCTCGTTGCCATCACCATCTCAGACAAGATAGAGGATCAGCATTGTTCATGCACTGCAGTATTTACATGAATCATTCAGCACAACATTGCTAACATTTGTTATCTCGGTTATTTAAAGATACGTTAATGAAGTTAAGTGACATGATGTACAACGCAGCTAGAAGCTAACATCAACGTTTTCTTATGTTAGGGTAACGTTAGCCTAACGTTACGTTAGAGATGTTGAACTCAAAACAAGCTTACAGTTCACGCAAGGTGAGGTGGACAATCTGAAGGAAGAGAATGTAAAACTAACTGAACGCAACAACACATTGCATTCTGATGTTTATAAAGTCTGCGACAGTATGCTCATCATCAACGATAAAATGGAGTACCTGGAAGGACAGAGCCGCAGAAACAACTTGGTCTTTGAGGGAGTAAAGGAATTGCCGGGGGAGACTTGGGCCGACGCGGAGGAAAAAGTGAAACAACTGTTGACGGAGAAGCTCCAGCTGCAGCACACTGTGGAGGTGGAAAGGGCCCACCGCGTGGGGAAACCGGACGGCGGAAGGGACCGGCCGAGACCCATTATCGTCAAGCTTCTGCGTTGGAAGGATCGAGAAACTATTTTGCTGCGCGCAAAACGCCTCAAAGGATCAAACATTTTCATAAACGAGGACTATACGGACTTAGTTAAAAAGAAGCGAAAAGAATTGATGCCAGAGTTGAGAGCCGCAAGAGATAGGGGCGATATTGCTTTCCTGCGTTACGACAAAATACTAGTTCATCGGCGCACCAGCACACCAAACCAAGTTTAAAAATCAGGATAATCGGCATAATTCTGGTATGTTGAAACATTTCCTCTCACATGGCCTCCATCAATACTTCTAAAGCAATCTCTGATTTTAAACTCTCATTAAGGAAAAATACTGAATTAAATGGTCTGGATATTGCATACTCACAATATGATTTACAGAGTACTGAGATTGACATTGACCCTGAAAATAATTTCTTTACGAGATCTGTTAATGTCTGTCAATATTACACAGAGGATGATTTCAATTGTACATTTAAGTATGTTAATACCTTCTCTGTAATTCACTTTAATAGTAGAAGCCTTTATGCAAACTTTGACCACATTAAGAGTTACTTAAAACAGTTTTCAAAATTCAGTGTGATTTTGATATCAGAAACATGGATACGTAATGATACAGAAATGGATTTTAGTATTGAAGGTTATGAGTTTATAAGTCAGAACAGAAGAAATAAGCAAGGTGGGGGTGTAGCTATGTTTGTAGATTTAAATTATGGTTTTAAAATGATTGAAAATATGACTATGGTGGTGGATGATATACTTGAATGTCTAACTATTGAAATTGTAAGGACAAAAAAGAAAAATATTATTGTAAGTTGTATTTATAGAACACCTGGGTCCAATATAGATGTGTTTAATAATTGGTTAGAGGAGCACTTTTCAAATTCAAAGCAGAAACTTATGTTTGTTGGAGGTGATCTTAACATCGATCTGCTAAACCCAAATAAACATAAAAAGACTGACGAATTTATTAATACTCTACTTAGTATAGGTTTGTTTCCTCTAATAACTAAACCGAGTAGAATTACAAACCATAGTGCTACTTTAATAGATAATATTTTTTCCAATGAATTAGAAAGTAATACTGTCAGCGGACTAATGATAAATGATATCAGTGATCACCTTCCAGTTTTTGTATTACATAAAAATGCTTATCAAAAAAATGAAGAGGAAACTATGTATTTGTCTAGAAGGGTAAAAACAGAGAAAACTATTGAAGCATTTAGAAAGGAACTATTAACGCAAGACTGGAGTATTATATACAGAGAGAATGACACTAACAAGGCATATGATGAGTTTGCGCGAGTATTTCAAAAAGTATATGATAAAAATTGTCCAAAAAAAAAACACTGTGAAAACAGAAAAGGCATAGAAAACCCATGGATGTCAAAAGGATTGCAGAATGCATGCAAGAAAAAAAATTCACTTTACAATTTTTTTTTAATACATAGAACCAAGGAAGCGGAGGTTAAATATAAGAAATATAAAAACAAATTGACAGATATCATTAGAAAATGTAAACAGGATTATTACAATAAATTGTTAGATAGCAACAAGAATAATATTAAAGGTTTATGGAATATTTTAAATAGTTTAATCAGAAATAAAACTAGAATGAACAATTATCCACGATATTTTAGAGATGAGGACAACATTATAAATAATAAGAACTCAATAGTTAACAAATTTAATAAATTCTTTGTAGATGTTGGCCCAAATTTTGCTGCAAAAATTGCAAATGTTGAGACCTATAATTGTGAGCTAATAGACACAAATCCTAAGACATTGTTTCTTAATCCTGTTGAGGAAAAAGAGATATTGGACATTGTTGGAAGGTGTAAAAACAAAACCTCAACAGACCACTATGATATGGATATGAAGACCTTAAAATGTGTTATTGAAAGTATTTGTAAACCGTTAACATACATTTGTAACTTGTCATTGCAAACTGGCCAATTTCCTGATAGTATGAAAGTAGCAAAAGTGATTCCTCTGTTTAAGGCAGGGGATAAGCATCTCTTTACTAACTACAGGCCTGTTTCTCTTTTACCACAATTTTCAAAAATTTTAGAGAAGGTTTTTAATTCCAGACTAGATAACTTTATAGAAAGAAACAAATTACTCTCAGACAATCAGTTTGGTTTTAGGAAAAATTGTTCAACTTCACATGCACTCTTTGATATAGTTGATGAAATAACGAATGCTGTTGATAACAAGAAATATGCAATAGGGTTATTTATTGACCTAAGTAAAGCATTTGACACAATAAATTATGACATATTGATTAACAAACTGGAAAAGTATGGGATTAGAGGGGTAGCATTACAGTGGGTTACCAGTTACTTAAAAAATAGAAAACAATGTGTGACAATAGGAGATCATCAGTCGAGTTGTCAAGAAATTGTGTGCGGCTTACCTCAAGGTTCCATTCTAGGTCCAAAATTATTTAATATGTATATAAACGATATTTGTAAAACATCAAAAATACTGAGATTTATCTTGTTTGCAGACGATACAAATATTTTTGCATTGGGTGATGATTTACAACAACTGTGTCAAATTGTTACCTTGGAACTCAAACGTGTTAATATGTGGTTCAAACAAAACAAATTATCACTAAATTTGAGTAAAAGTAAAATGATGATATTTGGCAACAGTAACACCAATGCTCAGGAAGCAATCCAGATAGAGGGTGTTGTTATAGAGCGGGTGCATGAAATCAAATTTCTTGGAGTTATAATAGATGATAGAATTACTTGGAACTCTCACATTAAATATACCATCACTAAAATATCAAGAAGCATTTCTGTAATTGCTAAAGTAAAGCATATTTTAAATAGTAAAGCATTGCATACTTTATATTGTTCTTTGATCTTGCCTTATTTATATTATTGTTCTATGATATGGGGTAGCACTTATAAAAGTACATTAAGACCAATAGTAATGTTGCAAAAAAGAGTTATTCGACTAATTCATAAAGTAGGGTTTTTGGACCACACAAACTCACTATTTTTAAAATCTAAGATCATGAAGTTTTATGACATTGTTGAGTTCCAATCATTACAAATATTATACAAAGCAAGGCACAAATTGTTACCATGCCAAATACAAAAAAGGTTCCAAGAACGTACAGGTTATTATGATTTACGTGATGAATTAAACTTTAGGACGCAGAAACACAGCACAACTTTGAAAAGTTTTAGCCTTACAGTCAATGGGGTACAATTATGGAATAATTTGGAGATAGTGATAAAACAAAGTTCTAACATCAATCTTTTTAAATACAAATATAAACAAAAGATCTTTGAAAAGTATAGAGAAGAAGAAATGTTTTGTCATTAGGGGTACTTCTACCATGACCAGATACTTGTTGTCTCTTTTTTGTTGTTTATTGTTTTGCACTTTGTTTCCTTGAACCATTGTGAAATGAGTCGTTTTCTTGTATAGAATTTTTTTTTGGGGGGGGGCGCATATAAGCTCTTTTGCTTCAGCTCTCTCCTTTTGAGCAGAATGGTTACTGCTCAAATAAATAAATAAATAGATGTTAAAGATAACGTTCAAATACGTTGTTGACTTAGAACAGATGTAGACATCCTTGTTTAATTCTTGTTTAATTTATCCACGTTTAGTTGGTGTTGTGGTCTACCGCATAACTTTATCCAGAGCAGACACTTATCTCGGTTGAGATGTGGCTTGGGAAAGGGTAAAAAATACACACCGTCGCCCTGCCTCTCGGGATACCTAGTGTCGGTGTTGCATGTACCCCATGCACACCGTTTGACCATTTTAAACTTAAAATGACAAGAAAAAAACATATAAAAACGAATGAAAACTGACTAACTGCAATGCATTTCAATGGACGTGGAAGCAGAGAATGTCCGAGTGTATTTTTCATTAAATGCTGGTGGGGCTAAAATCTTCTGGGTAGACCATTTTAGTCAAGCTATTTAGAAATGGTAACAAAACAGCTACAGTATCACATAAAAAAACAAAACAACAAAAAAACACCTGAACTGGTATGACCTGGTTCTTCCAGCACTGAAACTGTATATCTGACCTGATTCACTGGGAACATCGTATGGCTGCCATATCATATACTAATGCGCTTTGCAATTTTGGATATTATGTTACAAGATTTAATTCACTTTCAGGACTGTTATTTTAGCATCTTTGAGATAATATAATTTTTATTAATATATTGAATCAGTTTTTATTTTTATAATTTCTTTTTTCATTTTAGTTGAAGGGTTGGTAATTTTGTTGTGTTTTTTTTTGTAATTTTAATTATTTTCTGAAATATGTTTCTATAATTTGTATTACTCGTTATTTCTGTTTTGGTTATTTTAGTACGAGGTTAAATGAAAATGACAAAGTTGCCTCAGCAACTAGCTGAAATAAAAATGTTATTACAGTTAAAGTTTATTTTATTTTGAGTAATAAAGGTTTTTTTATGGCTTTAGTTTTAGTGAACTAATAAACCCTGTATAAAAACCCTGTTTCAAAATTTTGTGTTGGACAATTAAAACATACTACAGTGAAAATAATTACAACAGTGAATGACATTACATTGCCTCTTTATGCCCCATTCAGAAATATTTTGAGAAGTTTTTGACTAAATAAAATTAGTATAAATCTAGTCTCTACATTTACAGTCTAGGTAATCAGTTTTGGTCAGTGCTGTTGAGTTAGTGATTGTTGATGTGGTGTATATCCTGTGTGTGTGTGTCTCAGGCAGTCCTGTGGCGTCGGTGGCGGTGGACCCGAGCGGGCGTCTGCTGGCGACAGGGCAGGAGGACAGTTCCTGTATGCTGTATGACATCAGAGGCGGGCGCATGGTTCAGACGTACCAACCGCACTCCAGCGATGTCCGATCGGTGCGCTTCTCCCCCGGGGCTCATTACCTGCTCACGGGATCCTACGACACCAAGGTCATCGTCACTGACCTACAAGGTGAGATCGCAGATGCCCCAGGCCCTCAGTTTGAATTTTATATATTTATGTTTTCATTTTAATTTTAGTTACAAGTTTAGTGTTTTAAAGATTTAGTACTTTTTTTATGTCTGTATAATTTTTGTTTATTTTCATTTCAATTTTGTTTTAGTACATCAAGTTAAATGAAATGAAAGTTTTTTATTATATTTTATTTCAGTTAAAAGTTTATTTTATTTCAAGTAACACATTTTTTATGGTTTTAGATTTAGTTAACTATAACCCTCCATTAAACTTACTTTTATATTTATTTATTACATTTTAATTTATTTTACTACATTTTTACACATCCATAGACTGCGGACCAGTTACCTACTACTACAGTATAGAAATTCATTTGAATTATATACATTTTCAGTGTATCCAGATTACATGGAGTTGAGAGAGTGTTAAGAGTGCATAATGGAAAATTATTTAAATGGAAAAAACAAAAGTATTTAGTATTAATACTGTATTTTTTTGGCATAATTTTTCACTTTTTTCCCATTTATTCGGTGTGTGCCAAAAGGATAACACCATAGACTGTAAAAAAATGGATAACACACACACAAAAATTATAGTATATTTTTTTATTATAGTAAATATATATTTTTCCCAGTCATGTTGTTCTGTAAAATATTTACAGTAATCAGTTTGAAATTGCTCTTTGTGAGTTTAATCTAAATCAAATATAATTTTTTTTTTATCTGTAAAATATCCGATAATCTCAAATAACTGAAGAAGTTCATTGATCAAAAATGGCAGGAACCTGTTTATAGTTTGTGGAAGTGTCCGCCACACTTATAATGCAGTGTATAATATATGCAGATGATGCAGTGAAAATATGTATTTTAACATTTTTAAAACATTTAAAGCAATGAAATGATTTTTTTATCATTATACTGTATGTGTGCACAGGTGACCTTACGAAGCCGCTGCCGTTGACTGTAGCAGGAGAGCATGCGGATAAGGTGATCCAGTGCAGGTGGCACACACACCACCTCTCCTTCTTGTCCTCCTCCGCTGACCGCACTGTCACACTCTGGACACAGGCCACGTAGAGCCAGCTCTGGCCACTAGAGGGAAACAACACGTGCATTTATATATGTGTGGCGCTGTGCTTCTGTTTTATTGGTATGATTGTGTATTTATTTTGTTTCTGGACCTTAAATTCTGATTCACAGTGTATGGCTGAGATAAATGCAAACCCTTTTTATGTACATAGTAACTGATTGACTGCCAGTGCCATGTGTCTGTGTGTCTCATGATCCTGAGCCATATTGGGATGTGATGCTTTGCTGTAGTGTGCTTGGCTACATATGCACTTCCATTCAGTAACCTTTATCAAACACTGAACCACACCACACATAATTGGAAAAACACACACTCAGTGGTGTCATGTGATCTATTCTGTGGCCTTCCTGAGATTTTATAGCATCTCTGTGTGTCCGCTTTCCACGATCACAGTGCGTCTGTACTTGCCTGTTTGAATCTAGCCTCTGGAAATAGATGCAGTTTTCTTTATTTGAGTCATTTCTGATGTATCATTGCAAACTGCTGAGTGAAAACTGTAAGAGTGGAACATGTTCGAGTGAGATGTACATGCAGTCCAATGCTTGGCTGATATATGGATATTTTTTATGGCCCGCTGCAACTACTGTATCAAAATTCAGCTGCTCGTGCAAATATCAAAAACAAATCAATGTAAACTGCCTTTGTAAATGCTGTCAAGTAAGTCCGTCATTTAAAGTGGTTGATGTTTGGATTTCACTGTTTTTGCTTGAACGAGTTTGCAGCCCTTGTTAGTGCCTCTGAATTGATGGCATGGATCAAAGTATTGAGTTTTTAAATGTAGATTTATGAAGGGAATCTAAACTTCAGTCTATATGTAGTGCTGAAAGAAACATTAGATTAAATGTTTTGGGCATTGGCACATAGGCTTGTTAAACTTCAATTAACAAGTGAAATAGTTTGATACTATGATCTTGCACTTTTTTTTGTGTTTTATAATATTTGTCTCCCATATTCTTGGGTTGTTTATGTTGTATATTTTCTAATGATATAGATTTTATTATTTAATCTTATTAGTTTTTTTTTTATTTTTTATTAATGTTATTAATTTTAAATCAAAGCCAAACTAACATTTTGACACGTTTATGCTAATAAGCAGCCCTCTTAAAGTCATGTAGTGAAATAATGTGTTGTTCCTGTGTTCCTTTCTTAAATGATATTTGGACATCAGTGACTACATAAAGGCTCATGGGACAAGTCTGCTGCTGCTGTGTCGGAATAAATAACCCTATTCTCAAATATGGCTCCATTCATTTGCATTAAGCACTAGTAGTGGGTCAAACACTTTTTCAGTTTCTTGATCTTGATTGATTCAATTTAACGGTGAAAATATTAGATTGTTTTGTCACACCACTGAGAATGATCATTCATTTTTGGACCATTATTAGTCAATATATAATTTTAAAATGCATACACTTGAGATACACAATAGAAACTACTATTTATAAATATGGAAATTATTAGTTTAAAAAACGTTGTATCCAGACCAAGCGCAAATCATCCAGTGTCTTATTTTATTGAATAGCATATAGGCCTACACTGTAGCCTACTAATAATAGGTCTACTAGAGTGATGCATTACGAAGACATTACGTCTTATAGCTACGCCCAGCCCATATGGTTTACATTTACATTGAATACTTTCGTTTTTCACGTCCTGGACTTGCTGCAGCTCTTTCTTTACCTCAAACTAGTTCAGTTGAAAATAGACTGTATTTTGCCAACGTGTGTACGGCAGATTAAAATTTGTTTTGTTTATTTGTTTTTAATTCAAGAGTTATAGCCTAACTTATAACTAGGCAGACGTGGCGGATCATAGCTCGCCATTTCGTGGATCAAGGTTATTCAACACGATGAGCAGGATTGGTAAGTGAGAGAAACGGCGCGATATAGTTGGCACTTTCAAATAGTTGAAACAAATCTAAATCTCTATTTTGTACAAGTAAACAATTAACCTGTTTATTTTTTCAATATAATGGTTACGAGTTACGAAAACTTTTACATATCCTTGTTTCTATGATGTATAGCCTATTCATTATTTTATGTCCAGAGGCCCAGTTTGTGGATAGGAACCGTGCAGCTCTTATTCAAAGGGTTACTTCAGTGATGCCAATAGCAGATGAGCTACAAAATAAAGGCATGATACAAGGTGAAAAATATGCAGAGATCAGAGCAGAAAAAACCAAACAGGAAAAAATGAGACATCTCTTTGAAGCTCTAGAAGCCGGAGGAGACAGAGTGAAACATGACTTTTATCATGCACTGAAAATCCATGAACTATTCCTCTTCAAAGACCTGGGTAAAAGAATCTACAGTTGGTATTATTTGAGATTATAAACTCAAACCTGTATATGACCTGTCCTGTCCTGTGGTTGATGATAACAGGTGGTAGTGTTACTGAAAACACATGTGAGCTGGACAACAGTGAGTGTAACCTGCCGGAGAGAATGCAGCTACAGTGAACTGAACGGTGAGTGTCAATTGCATGTTATAGCCTACTTAATATATGTCAAACACTTATGATCTGAAATCAAACAATAACCTCCTTTGTTAGGAATATTCTCACTGGAGAACAAAGCAAACTTTTATTTTTATTTTTTACAGATTGCTGATATTCTGTCCTTGATGCTCAACAGACAGTACTGGGCAAGACTTTACAGACCTAATGTGAAAAAATAGAGAAGATGCAGCTACATGAACATGAAAGAAATTTTAAAATGAAAGGAACAGTTCAACTTTGTCATGTAAAAAAAAAAAAAAAAAAAAAAATCGAATTCATTTAATATACCAGAATTTGTAGGCTGTGTTCTACACATTTGAAATGTATGAAAGTAAAGTTAGACTTTTTTGGAACATTTGACCTTTGTGTTACATGGAAGAAAATATTTTTTTTTTTTAGCTGAGCATTTTAAACCCATAAACATTTTTTTACTGCTCTTTTAATGCTATAAAGATAACATTTTATACATCATCATCTATAGAATTAAAGCCTTTATATTAATAAAATGATTATTTAAAAAGAATTAAGGAATGATTTTACAGTGTTTGCAAAAATCCTCCATTGACTTATACATCAGGGATGATGTCACAATTTAGTGCCATATACTCGCCTTCATGTCGCGCTGCCTTTATATCTCTGATTGCCTTTACTGTTCATTTCCTTTCACAACACATTGACATAATTATTGTGCACCTGTTTTTACATTCCAGATAAATTGATAACTTTGTGAATTGGTTTACATTGTTCTTTTTATTTCTTAATTTTGTAAAGGGCATTATTCTTACCTGACAAATAAATGACTACATTTGATTATTCTAGTCTCTGATTTATCTCTAGAAGGGACAAGGTGTCTGATGTTACAGCAGATGCCCAAGGTAAGAACATACCAAGGCCCATGATCTGAAATAAGCAGCAGGCTCTTCATCTGGTACCTTTAGATTTCTGTCTTTCTCCTAAGTAGAACGACCTTTTATTTATGAGCGAGGTTAACCTCAAGCTATGTGTGTATTTGTGTGTGGATGGTTGTAATCTTTTGCAGACATTAATAAATCAAAAATACTGATGGCCTTAATATTGCTTCATCTATGGGACATTTAGTGATTCTACATTCTATATAACCTATCAGAAAAATGTTAAAGGTAAAAATAAGGGGTTTTATTTTATTATGAATTCTGACAAAATGTTTACTTTGAAATGTCTTTGCTGTTCTTTTTAGTGACTTTTTATATTTGGATGTAAAGAAGAATAAATAGTTTTGTCCAGCAGCTCATGAGTAGTACAGAATCTAATACAATGTGTACAATGTACAGTGTTTGGCAAGACCTACAGACATAAGTCATAATGACCTATGATTACACTTGAAATTATTACAGAATAGATGTCTGAAATGATGAAACGCACAGTTAATTGAACCCAGAATGTTACCTGAGAGATGGAGGAGACGGGGTAATAAAAAGAGGGGATTTGGAACAGAAAAACAAATGTCATTGTTTATTTTTAACCCTACAACATGCCAGTCGACATAAAAACGATTCATATTTTAGAAAAAAGAGGGAACGCTTTACAAAAAATTATTTACACATTTTTATTCCAAACAATTTTTACTAAATTAACTTATTTTTACTAGTGGAGACAGACAGCTTTCAGGGTTTCTCATAAAGTCTGCTTCTTTTGCAGATAAATAATGATATTAGACTTTGCGATCTATATATTTTATCCTTTATTCTGTTTTGCCAGTATTGAGGAAGACAGCAACTCTTCTCAACTCTTAGTGTATTAGTTTACGATGATGAAAACATGCACTGTACTTTATTTTGCCCTACACACACAAATATGGCAATGAAATTCCAGATTTCCAGTAAAAAAACATACTCAGGCACTACACATCCAGTGTTAGGAATGCATACTAAATTTTCTTCGAAAGAACTCATCGCTCAAATAACTGTATTTGCATTAACATTGATGTTTAAACTTTGTTTTTTAGGTTAGATGAGGCATAGACGGTAGTCTGAAATTCTCTTGATAATCTATCTCCCTTGTCCACGCTCAGCGTCCATCATTTTACAGTGAAAATGTACCCTTTACTATTAATTTGTTTCAGTTTAAAACTTTTGTTGAGTGGAAAATAATTACTTGATGCACTTTTAAGGCAATAGTTAAATGCCCAGCTTAGTGTTTTGGTCATAGGTTTGTAGTGATGTGTTATAATGTGTTTCTTGCAGATCTCCAGAGTGTAATGAGCATGTAATGGTCTGTTTTCTTTCCTGCACTCTGTGTGGTTTGAAGTGTGTGGAGCTAATGATATTCAGTCTGAATCAGAGCTGGGCTGACTGTTGTGAAACATATCATTAATTAATGAACCAGACCATGCTGTGATTTTAAAATCTTTGTGCTGAATGTTTTGTCATTACAACAGTGTCCCTGTACAAAAGACTAAAAATGATCAAATGTTGTATTATAGTGTCAGTGTCACTGGTTTGCTGCTTGAGGAGCGACTCAAGTTACTGCAGGAATCACTGATGGATCCACACTGCACTGTGATCATTGAAGGGTAAACCATAATCTCCCTCAAGTTCCATTTTAATCTCCAACAATTTATTTTGAAAATGCTATCAATACAAGTGAAATACAGTTTAATTTTCTTATCATTATTTCATATCTCTTCATATCTCCATCTTTAAAAGGAGGAAGTGCAGTAAACTCACTGACCAGTGCACAGAACAGGACTGGAGTCACAGCTGCAATGAGAAAGTGAAGATTCACTTCAAACCGAAGGTTTTGGAAGAGCTGGAAGAGTGAGATCATTTAATAAAAATAAAAAAATTCTCTTTTATACATCTCTCATCTAATATATCATTACCCTTTCTGTTCTCCAGGCTGAATGTCTCTGCGTCTGAACCTTCTGAAATGAATCTTCACTGTCAGTCTTGTGTTCACATTGTCGACCGTGATCAGTGGGTTCATGTGGAGCCGTCAGTCTGTACAGATGAAGGTCAAAGTTCAGCATCTCATTACGCCTGTTTAGCAGAGTCTGACCCCTCTCTCAAAGATGCTGTGAAGCTCCTCTGCAAAAGAGATGAAGGAATATCTTTACAACCTGTAGAGTTGACCCGTCATCATGCCAAAATACTCCAACCATCCTTCTCTTTTACAACTCTAATTATAAGCTGGTTCATTCAGTGGGAAGAACACTGTAACCTTCTTCTCTACATGCGCTGTAAAGTTCCTCTCATTCTTCACGTCTACTTTTTTCCAGTGAATGACACTTGTTCAAAAGAGAAAGTTGAGCAGAATGAAAAATCAAGTCATCCGATCAGCCATCCCAGACCTAACAGACCATTTCAGATGAAAACGCCGCACCTTCTTGAGGTCCCTGGTTCTTCTGTTCATCCTGTAGAGGGGATTTCATTTAGAACAGATATTGATCCAAACTTCTTTGAGATCATGCAACATCAGGATGGTGATGTACAGATGAATCTTGTCAGAGAAAAGGACAAGAAATCTGTGTGGAATTGCCACAATATGGAAAGCCAAACTTGCTCAGTTAAATCAAAGGCAAGTCCAAGATGAGCCACAACTGAATTCTGAGATAGATAAAGCACATTTTTTTGATAAACATAGATCGGCTCTCATTCAAAGGGTTAAAAACGTGAAGAGCATTGCAGATAAACTGCGTGACCAGAGAATAATTCATGAGGAACTATATTCTGAAATCACACATACTAATTTAACCAGTCAGGAGTATGAGAAAGATGTGACACAGTGCATTCAAGTGGTATGATTGAAAAAGTTAAATTTGTTGTGATTCTTCAGAAACAGGAGCCTTACCTCTCTGAAGAACTGCTGCGCTCTGATTCTTAATGATTCTCTTAGTGAATATGTTGCTTTAGAACAACACTGCAATATGGACAGCAAAACTAACTAACTAAATTATAAAATCACTTAACTGTTTAATGCTAGAATGCAAGATAAACTGATTTGTAAACTGAAAAGAAATATTAAAAAGAAATATTAAATATTAAAATATTTTAATACCCCTCAAAATCAAGCTTTTAACCCTTGTGCATCAATTAAAAAAAGTTACTCATAGGTACATAGACTAGAGGACAAAAATGTCTGTGTCATAAAAATGTGAAGCTTGGGAGCACAGACTTAAGTGTGGTATCATTTTAAAGAAGACCCTTGGCAAATTTTGCTGAAGTAAAACAAAATTAATAAGTGAATTAAAAAAAAAGTTATATAGGTATAAGTTTATGAAAATTATTTTATATAAAATATATATTTTATAAAACAAGTTGAACTCTAAAATGGCAAGAAAATCAAAGCCATAAATCTAAATAAGATATCAACAAATTTGAGGTTGACATCTCAAAAAATGAGCTTTCGGTAAGAGTTTGTTTGGGCGCAGTAACCGATTTTCCCCATTGGGTGCCAGCACTCCACTCCAAAACTCCACTGGTGCACACAGTGATTGGATTTGTTATTTGCAGTTGAGTTTTTCTCTTTCAATATTACAAACACACACATGCACGTATTTTTTTTTATAACACACACACTAACCACACTCAGACATCCATACCAACACACCCACACAATTATCGTTGCACAATTTATCCAATTGGCTCTATGATATGCCAAAGCAGAAAACAGGAATAAAGCGATATTTGTTTTATAGGCCAAATCTGGAAAAATGGCACCATCTGATAAAAAAATAGTAAAAATTAAAATTTTGAAGCCTTGCCAACAGAATGAAAGCCTCTTAACAAAGATTTCATCATTTTATAGTTAAATGAACCTGGGATTAAAAATTGCAGTTTTAATGGGTTTCAATGGGGCCATTTTTGTCAAAAAGGCGCTGAGAGGGATTATTTTGTGTAGCTAGTGGAAGAAAATGGCGGTGAAATAGAAAAATTCCAAGAAAAATACACACCTGTGCCAAATTTTATGCAGTTAGCATTAACACAGGCAAAGTGATAAAAAAAAAAACTGAAAAGGACAAAAATGTCCATAAGATTGCACAAGGGTTGTTATATGTCTGTGTTTTTAATATGCTTTAAGACAAAGCATGTGCAAATAATAAGTTAACACCATTGCTGAGTGTCCTTAAAAAGTGTTGTGTTTCTTATGTCACAAACTATCTTGAAACCAATCATGTCAACTTGTGGGGACTTGGGAGCACATCATGAAATGCGAAGCAGGGGAGTCTCAAGAGGTATAATTTTTTGTTGATATGAAAAATCAGGTACATTTTGCAATATTGATTTATGTATATGATGTATATTACGATGTTATGGTGAACTAGCCTATATGCTTTTCTCCACTGACATTCTAAGTTGTTCAAAGTGCTTGGTTTCTGATTTTTAGAAGTCAGCTGTCTGATTCTCCTGAGATGGTGAACCGGAAAGGTTTATATAATAATTTTCAAAATTACATGTTAATGTTATCCTGTAAATGCAGCCATTATATATTCATACTGTTAGTGATAAATTAACTTGTAACACATCATTTGAAGATATTGAACAATTATTTTTATGACACTTTCCTATTTATTTTTGGATTGATTTTACTGTAAAATAGACATGACAAAAAATTAAACAAAACTCTTAATTTAGAACCTTGTGACATTTCACTTTGTTTTCAAAAAACATATTTTTCTGAAAAATTACTTTTTAATCTTTTAATTATTTTGGGTTAGGGTTTGTTGTAGTTCTAAGTTGTAGGCTATATTCATAAGACAAAAATAACTTTTTAAGACAAAAGTAAATTAATTATCATAAATTAATTTTGTAATCCCACATACTTTGAAACCCTCAAACATGAGATCACAAAACAAAAAGCTTATAAAAACAATAAAAAATGTAAAGCTTTTAAAAAATATGTATAACTGCCCTAATATTATAGCACTTTTTTATCCCGTTAGTTTTTCTTTTAGTTGCTGTTATTCTCTGTTTCACATAGGCTAGTGGGCTACAGAACTGTACTTTTTGTAAAATATGGGAAAAATAATGATTTTTTTTTACATTCAAGAATGAAAATCTATTCTAGTACACTCCAAAAACAAAATAATTTATTATTTTATAAATATTTAGATTATAATGATGAATCTTGTATTTTTGTAGGCTACAACTCATAACAGCAACAGTTGCTGTTATGGTAAATCGTTGCCTAATAGTTAATGCTAGATTGTGAGTGGAAGTATAGGCCTAATAATTAGATTGCTTGGATCTTTTTACAATGGGTAGCTAGCAAATTCACACAAATGAAACGTTAAACAACCGTTGATTTAACACAATCCGTTTATATTCATATGCTAGCGATCTCTCTTTTCTGGGAATCTCCCTCTCAATTTGAGAAAATAAGGTAAAGAGGTCGAATAGAAAAACACCGATCCCCGTTTGAAAACGCCCCAAAATTGTGAAACGCCCTTTTTTGTTCCGCAGAGACATCATCACACACCCACGGCTCAGTTACATTGACCAATCATATTGTCTTTTAACACATCACTTTCGTTTTATTCGACTAAACCCCACTTCATTTCCGTGAAACAACGAAACTTTGAAACAGTCTCGACAGGTTTACAAATTGAAATATTTCCCTATAGCCCTAGATTATAGCCTATATCATCTGAATTCGTGTTTTTGGGGTTATCCACAAAAATGTGCGAGAGCAACCTTGAAGGAGAGCCGCGGGAGCGATGCAAAGGTAGCTCTATCTATTAAGATAAACTAAATTTTTATGTAAATTGACATGTTTTTTTTTTTTTGAAGAACTTTGATAACAAACAAACAAAAACTATTGGTTAATGGAAGTGTTTATCAATAATGCTTTAGGACTGCTGAAGAAAACAAGGTAGCCTATGTTTTTATTTGATATGGGGAAGAAAATTTGGAGACATCAACATGAGACACCAGTCTCAGATACTGCATTTTCCTCCAATTTACTAGAATTGTGAAACTTCCTTAAGTTTCACTAAACACAGGCTACTTCTGATGCTAGTTCTGAGGTGGCTGTTCTGAACAAGAGTAAAAAAACAACAAAAGAACTGCACGTTTACATGTCAGCAAAGGTTGCAGTGTAATACATTTTATTAATTTGTCCCCAGAGGCCAAGTTTGTGGATGATAACTCTGCAGCGCTTATTCAAAGGGTTGATTCAGTGATGCCAATAGCAGATGAGTTAAAAAGTAAGGGCATGTTACATGGAGAGAAATATGATGAGATCAAAGCAGAAAAAACCAAGCAGGGACAAATGAGAAAGCTTTTTGATTCATTCAAATCTGGAGATGAAGTCAAAATTGCCATTTATAATTTGCTGGAAAAGCATGAACTACACCTCTTCGAAGACCTGGGTAAGAGAACAATCATTTATGAAAGAGATTTATGAGCTCAATGTACAGTAGGTGTAATCTATGATCTGTTGTGGTTGATTTTTAACAGGTGGAGTCAGAAGGAAACGCAAGCTTGATTATCCTGATTCACCAGTACCATGTAAAAGTGAGTTTACCTTGTTATTGGTAGACATGTTCTTCCTCCTCTTTTATTTTTGAATAAATTATTAAACTGTGCCAGTTGTAATTACTGATACAGTATGTCCTGATACAGCTAGCATGATGAGAAAATATGTGATAATATATACTGTAATGGCGATCGTACCACAAGAATAAAGCCACTAGAGGGAATGTGAAGCCATCTCCAACGCGTGATGGTGCAAAATAATTAGGTCTGCCATGGCATGCGGTTAACACTTTATTTTGTACATAAAATTACTTGAAAAACACTGCTGCTTGCATTTCTGAAATAAGTTGAGTTCGTACATCAGCAAAGACAGTAAACACCATGCTAACTGCAGGACACGCCAGAATCCATCAAGCCATAAACACACATGCACACAAGCACGGTTGAAAAACTGTGAGCTTCCTCAGATCCTAATTCCCTGACGCCATACACCTGTGACTTCCTTATATAGTCTCCATAAGTACTGTGATTCCCCCACCTATGCCCCCTGGTGTGCAAGCGGAAAAACATCACCCTATTCAACTTACTACTGACAAAACACATAAAACACACATCAAAATTGGCTACAACACACCGGCCCCTAATTGTTACTCTATAATAACATAACAATTAAACATCATACAAACAATTGAAGCCAATAAAACATCCATTATGCACATGTGTGGTTTCAGTTCATAATGTCCATGTATACATGCATATGTCCAATATATCAGTCTCTATCCAGCTTCCCGCAGAAGACAAATCTTTGTAACTGGTCTCTCCAGAATGTTACATTTGGTCTGGACTTTAACAGACCGCACAAGTCCTTGTGAGTCAGGAAATGTCTGTAGTACTTTCCCTAACAACCAGGATCCGCGAGGGGCAGTAGAGTCTGCCACAATGACTATGTCTCCAATGACAAAGCTTCTCCTGTCCTTGGACCACCGTTGTCGTTCCTGTAACAGAGGTAAGTACTCCCGAACCCATCTGTGCCAGAAGAGATCCGATAAGAACTGAACTTGCTTCCACCGTCGTTTCGTGTACAAATCACTCTTTTCGAAAAGCCCAGGTGGAAGTGCAGGTTTGCCTTTCAACAGAAGGATATGATTTGGGGTCAAGGGTTCCAGGTCGTTAGGATCATCTGATAGTTTGGTGATGGGACGGTCATTTAATATGGCTTCCACCTCACACAGAAGAGTTTGTAACCCCTCATCATCCACACTTTGCTGATGAAGGACTGAGTTCAGCACCTGTCTGACCATGCGAATGATTCTTTCCCATGTTCCGCCATGATGTGATGCAGCAGGAGTATTGAAGCTCCATTTCACTTCTGACTGAAGTAATGCATTTTGAATTTTTTGATGATTAAGAGCAGACAGAGCCTCTCTCAGCTCACGTTCTGTTCCTACGAAGTTAGTACCGTTGTCTGATCTGAAGTTCCAAGTGCCCAACCAAAGTAATCACTAATCGCCATAATAGTGACTAAAGACATTTTAGGAAAATCAACATCAATTTATGAAGTCATCTTATGTGATGGTCTCTCAATTTTTTTGTTGTATTGACAATTCAACATTCAAGATGACTTTGGGAAATGAGTGAATGCAAACAGAGAAAAATAAGTGCAGGAAATGAGTGAAAAGTCCATTAAGAATTTCCCTGCCTCAAAAACCACACTCAAACCAATCAATTAATCTTAACTTGGGTTTTCTGAGTAAACAAAGCATAGTATGTGAATTGTACAGATTACTACAGATATTTACAATTAAGTTAAGACATTAAGTAGCCTGGGGAAACCCAGACAACTTCCGGCAAATTTAGATTTGCTCTGAAAGTTAGTCTGGCGAAGAGCTCATTCAAACCCATTTCCAATCCGCCGAAATCGAGGCACCAATCAGAAACTTTGGGGCGGGCTTTACACGATGACGTCAGCGCTGGGATTTTGAAGCAGATTTTGTAGCCTACATTACAAAGATGGATGCCGCCGTCGAACATCACTCGTTCGAATCAGCTATCGCGTCTGTTTTAAGCGATTTGAACGTTTCCTTTTTGTTAAAAACCGAGCAAAGAACAACACTCGGAGATGTTTCTCCGCCGCTCTGCATACGTCATCTCCTTCATCGCTCTGATTGGTTTTAGGTCTATCCGCGACGTCCGTTGGTGACGCCCTCTGGAAATGATTTGTCTATGACGCTTTGCCAGACCATAACTCAGTTACAACTGAGAATAGCCTGTTTAAGGCTATTCTCATGAACAGACATTTAAAAAGACATATATAAACAATAATTTAATGCAAATAAATCTAATTTAAATAACCAGACCAGCTGACCATCAATTAACACTAGAAGAAGAATTTAAAAATGTAATTGCTTGGGGGACAAAAGATACAATGCTGGTCCGAATTATTTGCCCCCATGGTAATTATGATCAAAGATGGCTGTAAAAAAAAAACTGCATTGTTTATCCTTTTGATATTTTATTTTTAAAAAATACAAAAATGTTTATTGAGGTAAAATAATTGAAAGTGGGGGGAAATCACATTAGGAAATAAATATTTTTCTCCAAAACACATTGGGAACAATTATTTGCCACCTTTTATTAAATACTTTTTGCAACCTCCTTTTTCCAAGAGAACAGCTCTGAGTCTTCTCCTATAACGCCTGATGAGTTTGGAGAACACCTGACAAGAGATCAGAGACCATTCCTCCATACAGAATCTCTCCAGATTCCCAGATCCATGTTGGTGCTTCTTCTCTTCAGTTCAGCCCACTCATTTTCTATAGGGTTCAGGTCAGGGACTGGGATGGCCATTGCAGATGCTTGGTTTTGTGCTCAGTGACACATTTTTGAAGATCCAAACATGGCCCATCATAAGATTTCTAGCACAGACTGTCAGGTTTTGATTTTTTTATCTGTTGGTATTTGATCGAATCCATGATGCCATGTATCTGAACAAGATGTCCAGGGCCTCTGGCAGAAAATTAGGCCCACAGCATTAAAGATACAGCAGCAGAGTATTTCATTTTACACATGAGGTACTTTTTTATCCCTGTATGAACCAAACCCATATTAAGTCTTTGCTGCCAAAAAGCTATTTTTTGTTTGTTTCATCTGACCACATTTGAAAAGTAACGGACACTACTGCAACTTCAAACGGGACGGGTTATGTCAACGCCTCTAGCGCGACATTGTGCGACAGAGAGGACGCTGGCGTTGTTTGTTCGCCGCTTCTCCATCCAAACGCTAATGCTAAACTGGCGTTATCGTTTCAACTCTACTGATCACCATTGTCAACTGTAATCCTATACTTCACCATCTGTACATGGATTATACCTATTTGGTTCCCAACTTACCTGCCATCATTTTCATCTACTCCTGACCAGCACCACCAGCTCTCGTGTTGTTGCCATCTGGATTTCTCCGTGGTAACATCACCGCCACCGGCGGCTCATCCCTGGGTAACTCCACAAACTTTTTGCCCTTCTCAACAGGAAACGCTAGCTGGCTCAGCTATCCGTTGTCATTTTAAATCGCCCACTGTTTGTCTGAAGCTTAGAACTTGGATTCCCTCACCAATTCATCTCCTTCTCCAGCACTGCTACTGTGAGGTAGACCCCTGGACAGTCTGTTGCTGTCCGGGTGCAGTTAGGCCTTGTTGCCTGGGACTGCTGCCTCCAGTCAACATCTGCTAGCCGCTACCAAGTCAGTAGGCGGCTAGCTACCGAACGACAGTTCGCTTCGGCAGCTCGGCTACTTGAAAGTGGCTGACACTGTTGACCTCTCAGTCCCTGTCTCTGCTCATCATCCACGCTCAGTCCTTCAGCACTTAACCATCTCCAAGCTTCGTCCACCGTGGCTTTTGCCGACTGTCCTGTCGTGTCGCTACTTTCCAAAAGCTAACGTGTGACTGTAGTTTTCAACCTTCCCTGCTAATTGTCATTAACATACTCCATATTACAACTATACAAGCTGAACACCCTTATTCCTCCATTCTGTATCTCCATCATCAAAAAGCTCGGTCTTCTACGTCGCCCCTGCTACATCCATGGAAGCTCCCGTAGAACGATTGTTTACTCCTGGTTCAACCACGACATTCCGTCCATCTGGTCCAACGCCCGCCCTATCGCTTCCCACTTACGTCATCACAACAAACAGCATGTGCGCTGCACCTGCCTACAAACACTAGTCAAATCCGAACAGCCTAGCCAAAACCAACCACTCCTCAGACTCGCTCTTTTTAACACACGTTCTCTTAGCAACAAAGGCTCCATCCTCAGTGAATTTATTTTGGACAATAATCTGGATTTCCTCTGCTTAAGAAACTTGGCAAAAACCACTTGTATACTTCTCTCTCAACCAAACTACAAACAAACCACGACATGAGGGGCGCGGCGGCGGAATTGCAATAATACACAGGACATCAAAACGACCATAGTACCCATCCCCAGTCCTGCTTCATTTGAGCACATATCATTCAAACTGTCTGGCACTAAACCCCTGGTCATTGCAATTATCTACCGCCCCCCCCAAACCAAACCCTGCATTCCTCTCTGAGCTATCCGAATTTCTATCCCAACTCTGTCCCATATCACCATCCATTCTTCTACTAGGTGACTTCAACATCCACATTGACTCCACAGATTCCAAAACAACCACCGACTTCCTGGACATCCTACAATTTTTCAATATCAGCCAACATATTGATTTCCCCACCCATAAAAAAGGACACATACTTGACCTGGTCTGTTCATCTGGTACCACCATCAACAATATAACCCACACTGACCTCACCATTTCTGACCACCTGGCTATTACCATTAACATCGACATCCCAACTCCACCCATCAAGAAAAAACGCATAATAACATTCAGGAACCTCAAATCCATCTACCTCACCTCTTTCTCCTCCATATTGTCAACCACCCTTGAAAAATCAATTGACCCCCAAAACACTTCCCCATTGGTCCTCGTCAACGTCTACAATGATGTACTCTCATCCTGTCTCAATAACAATGCCCCCCTTAAAACCAAATCTGTCTCCTTCACACACTTCGCCCCTTGGTACACTAACCAACTCCGCCTCCTCAAAGCCAAATGCCATCAACTGGAACGACTCACCAATAGAACCGGTCTCACTGTCCACCTGGAAACCTACAAACTTCACAGACAACAATACAAAGACGCCCTTAACTCTGTTAACTCCCTTAACCCCTCGCCCTTAACGCTCCTCCCACTACTCATCTGTCATCCAATCCAGCTCCACCAGTACCAAGACCCTTTTCTCCACAATCAACAAACTTCTAAAACCCATGGACACAATCTCCAAATCCTTCACCACCTCTAAGTGTGATTTGTTCCTTTCCTTCTTCAAAACCAAGATCGACAACATCCATAATCAACTAGCCTATAACTCCCCCTCCACCACTCCTGGACCTCCACCACCCTCCCCTCCCTCCCACTTTCTTTCGTCATTTATTCCAATCACTGATACCGATGTATCTACCATAATTTCCAGCATGAAGTCTTCAACCTCTCCGCTTGACCCTATCCCCACATTTCTTACCAAGGCATGCCTCCGCTCACTTTCCCCTTTCATCACCAACATAATCAACTCCTCTCTGAACTCCCGTATTGTCCCCTCACCTCTCAAGCTTGCTGCCATCACCCCCATATTGAAAAAACCTGGTCTGGACCCAGACATTCCCAACAGCTACCGTCCCATCTCAAACCTCCCTTTTCTGTCCAAAATCCTGGAACGAGCTGTTGCTACTCAACTTCAAAATCACCTCAACTCCAATAAC
The DNA here is from genome assembly GCA_029959095.1 of Rhinichthys osculus. Classification (NCBI taxonomy): domain Eukaryota; kingdom Metazoa; phylum Chordata; class Actinopteri; order Cypriniformes; family Leuciscidae; genus Rhinichthys; species Rhinichthys osculus. Next base: position 8,955,929 of record JARWKJ010000007.1, on the reverse strand, counting down.
CTATATGAACCATTCCAATCCGGCTTCCGCTCTAAACACAGCACCGAAACTGCCCTCCTCAACGACCAACGACATTCTGCTTGGTGCCGACTCTGGTCTCCTCTCCATCCTCATCCTTCTAGACCTCAGTGCAGCCTTTGACACCATCAAGTACTCCATCCTCCTTTCACGCCTCCAGGACCTAATTGGAATAACTGGCTCCGTCCTAACCTGGTTCACCTCCTATCTTTCTGACAGATGCCATTATATCTCTATAAAAACCTGCACGTCTTCTACCACTCCAGTCATTCATGGTGTCCCCCAGGGTTCAGTTCTTGGCCCACTCCTCTTTATCCTGTACATGCTCCCCCTTGGACAGATCCTTCGCCAACATGGCCTTAACTTCCACTGCTACGCTGATGACACCCAACTCTACCTCTCCTCAAAGACCATCACAACCTCCACCCATTCAACCCTTACAGCCTGCCTCACTAAAATTAGATCATGGATGCAAGAAAACTTTCTCCAACTCAACTGCAATAAATCAGAGATTCTCATCATTGGTCCTAACTCCCTCACCCAACATGCCCAGACCTTCTCCCTCAACATTGATGGCTCCAATGTCACCACCTCCACCTGCATCCGCAACCTTGGAACCATCTTCGATCCTACCCTCTCCTTTGTACCTCATGTCAACCATGTCACCAAAGTTGCCTTCTTTCACCTCCGTAACATTGCACGGCTCCGCCCCTCTCTGTCTAGCACTGCTGCTGAAACACTAATCCATGCGCTCATCACCTCCAGACTGGACTATTGCAACAGCATTATTTATGGATTACCAAACAAAACCATCGATAAACTTCAATATGTCCAAAACTCGGCTGCCCGCCTTCTCACCAACACCCGCCGCCGCGATCATATCACCCCTGTCCTTTACAACCTTCATTGGCTCCCAGTCAAACACAGGATCAACTTCAAAATACTTCTCCTCACATACAAAGCACTTCATAACCTTGCTCCTACATACCTCTCCGTCCTACTAAACCGCTACACTCACGCCAGCTTCCTCAGGTCCGTTGGTGCTGACACACTCAAGACCTTCAGGACTAAGCGCCGGTCCTGGGGCGACAGAGCCTTCTAAGCTGCTGCGCCAACTCTCTGGAACGCCCTCCCCGACCACATCAAACCGTCAAGCACCTCAACATCCTTCAAACAGGCCCTCAAAACTCACCTCTTTGAACTTGCTTTTTCCCATTAACAGACTTTTCTAATTCTTTATCCTTTCACGCCACCTCTCTTGAATTGCCTGTAAAGCGTCTTTGAGTGTCTAGAAAAGCGCTATAAAAATTAAATGTATTATTATTATTATTATTATTATATGGTCAGATGAAACAAAATCTTTTGCTTTTTTGGCAGCAAACACTTAAGATGGGTTTGGTGCACATAGGTATAAAAAAGTACCCCATGTGTACAATGAAAAACTCTGCTGTATCTTTAATGCCGTACGCCTAATTTTCTGCTAGAGGTCCTGGACATCTTGTTCAGATACATGGCATTATGGGCTGCGTTTACACTTGGAATTAACATGCGATCACCGTGATCTGATCAAGCAGATCGGATCATAAGCCAGTCAGGACACCGTGCGTTTACACCTGTCCACATCAAGTGGCTTCTGTATCTGGATAACAGATCGGATCTCACATTCCCACTACAAAAAAAAAAAAAAAGGATGGCTCCTGTGCAAAGTCGACCTGAAGTGGTGGGTTTTCTTTTAAAAACAGTTTTCAGTCGGGGTAGATTTTACAAGTCTCGCAAAATGAGGAGGATGAAGAGGCTGCAAGTACTAATAATGTGGATAGATTTCGTAATGGAAACGGTACAGAGAAACTTATCCGAGAACGTTACCAGCTGTGGTGGGAAAAATGCGTGTTCTTTACAAAAAAATAATTCTGACCAGCACTGTGGTTTGTACCTTTTTTTTAATGCATCAGGAAACACAATACAGTCGGCCAGATGGCAACAATTCAAAAGCGATAAGGGATGCCTCTTATTATATACAATAATGTTAGCTTTATTCAGCACTCTCTCTTTATATATACTTGGTAACGTAATCCCCAACGTAAGTTATGAACTGTTACCGTATATAATGTATAGTGTAACGTATAAACAGTATTGTTTATGTGCAAGGATGCCATAATCAATAACTGTTCATGTGTCTTTGTTGCAGGACTCAATACTGAGAGTAATGAACAGAATAACCCTAATTTGAACAGTGCTAGTACTTCAGCACCAAGACCAGCACCAATAAACATTGTGACCAACATAGTTAATGGTAAATTGGGATTTTGCATCTTCTGCATGTACTTTATTTTGTTTAGTACATTCATTTTGTTGCCATAATTTATCTTGATGAAAGAAAAAAACATTAATAATCTAATGCCATTTATATGCAATTTTATATACACAATGTGTATGTATTTGTGGACATCACTTAAATATATATTTTTTGTGCTTTATGTTGCTGATGATAGAAACAAGACCTTCTAATAACATAAGCATTATTCCAAAATTGAACAAAATGGAATGGAAGACCCAAACACCCAAAAAAGTGAAGACCCCAGCACCCAAGAAAGTGAAGACCCCAGGACCCAAGAAAGTGAAGACCCCAGTACCCAAAAAAGTGAAGACCCCAGGACCCAAGCAAGTGAAGACCCCAGGACCCAAGAAAGTGAAGACCCCAGGACCCAAGAGAGTGAAGACCCCAGGACCCAAGAGAGTGAAGACCCCAGGACCCAAGAAAGTGAAGACCCCTGGACCCAAGAAAACGAAGAAGAAACCTGCACCCAAAAAAGCTAAGACCTCTGCACCCAAGAAAGCTAAGAAGTACCCAGCAACCAAAAAAGTGAAAAGGGCCGCTGCTCGAAAATGAGGGAATACTAAAAATGATGAATTTTCTTTTTTAAAGTCTTTTGTTTAAAGTCCCCCTGTGTGTGTCTAAGTGTTATTTTTAATATGCTTTTCTGTTGATTTGAAAAATCGGGTACATTTAGCAATAAAGCGGGTGAATTATGTATATGATGTATATTATGATGTTATGATTAAAGGGTTAGTTCACCCAAAAATGAAAACTCTGTCAGTAATTACTCACCCTCATGTTGTTCCAACTCTTAAGTTTATCAACGACGAGAATACTTTGTGTGTGCAAAAAATTCTCGCGAATTCTCGCCGCTTGATAAACTTATGGTTGAGCCACTGTAGTCACTTGGACTATTTTAACAATGTTTTTACTAACTTTCTGGGCCGGCAAGTTTCAATTACATAGAAGCCTGGGGAATGAAACAGCTCTCAGATTTAATCAAAAATATCTTAATTTGTGTTCTGAAGATGAACGAAAGTCTTACGGGGTTGGAACAACATGAGGGTGAGTAATTACTGACAGAGTTTTCATTTTTGGGTGAACTAACCCTTGAACTATGCTTTTCTCCACTGACATCTGAAGTTTTTCAAAATGTTTCCTAGCAAGCGGATTTTTAGAAGGCAGCTGTCTGACTCTGAGATGGTGTAAGATGCCACGAAACTTCGTGATCAGGCAGGAATTGAGCATTGTTTTGTGATTCTAAAAAAAAAAAAAATTATGTAAAGCACATTGAATTACCATTGTGTATGAAATGTGCTATATAAATTAACTTGACTTGCCTTGACTAGCCGTTGCTTACACATTACATCTGCACCAACCTCACTAATTTCAGAAGCACACTCAATATTTTGATTCTGGAAACGGGTCTGTTGGCTCTGTAAGTTTTGTTTGTATCCCCAGCTAACAATTTTTTGTTTTCCAAACGTTCACTGTTGGTTACGGAAACGTTAAAAGGTCCAGTTTTCTTGATGTTAGTCTTGATGTTAATTTTTGCAACATCATTGGAACCTTGATTTGTAACATTCCAAGAACATTAAAATGTCCAGTTTCCTTAATGTTAGAACATAATTTGAAGGTTATTATGATTTTCCTGAATCATTTGAAACCCTGTTAAAGGGATAGTTAACTTTGAAATTAATTTTTGGTATGTTTTATCTGTGAAAACTCAAGGGCATCCAAGATGCAGGTGTCTTTGTTTCCGCAGTAGTTTTAATTTTGATATTTTAAGGTCAAACCGTTCTTGTCTGTCAGTCTATGGTCACCACCTCAAAGAGCATGCACAGAGAAGTCCAAATTAAACAATAAACATGATTTAATGACTTGTAAATGTAAGTACACTGTAAAAAAAAACCCGTTAAATTTACAGGAAAACCCTGGCAGCTGTGGTTACCAGAGTTTTCCTGTTAAAAATACGGTAGCAACGTTTTAGGTTTTACAACTTTTAACCATATATAATTTTACAGCGATAAACCGTATTTCATTATCTGATATAATGTTAATATTCGTTGAATATAACGTTGAACGTTGCTACCGTATTTGATACCTTTTGAAGTATTAATATCTATTTTTCTTCCATTGTAATACACTGACAGCCAACAATCACAGCAGTGATGAGAGTCAAATGGTCAACCAAAGCTCGTCATAAGCAGCTCATCCACAAGAGAGTTGATACTAATAGATCTGAGAGAAAGTTTGCAGACTTTCTCTCAGATCTATTGGTCAATGCTGATAAAGCAATAATTGTTGGAGATTTTAACATACACGTAGATAATTCAAATGATGCGTTAGGGACTGCGTTTACAGATTTATTAAACTCCTTTGGGGTCAAGCAAAACGTCAGTGGTCCCACTCATCGTCTAAATCATACACTAGATTTAATTATATCATACGGAACCAATCCAACCGATATAGATATTATACCGCAAAGTGACGATCTCACTGATCATCACATGGTAACTTGTATAATACGTACTGCTGAAATTTGTCATGTTGCGCCGCGTTATAGACCAGGCAGAACAATCCTTCCAATCACTATAGATAGATTCTCAAATAGCTTACCTGATCTATCTCAGCTGCTCAGTGAACCCAAACAAACAGATGAACTAGAGGAAATGACCAGCAGTTTGAGCACCATTTTCTCTAGTACATTAGATATTGTTGCACCAATTAGATTAAAAAAGGTTAGAGAGAAAACTAAAGCACCATGGTACAATAGTACTACACATGCTATCAAGAGAGAAACTCGTAACTTAGAGCGTAAATGGAAACAAACTAATTTAGAGGTCTTTAGAATCGCGTGGAAAGACAGTGTGTCACGTTATAAAAATGCTCTAAAAGCAGCCAGGGCTGAGCATCTCCGCAAACTAATAGAAAATAACCAAAATAATCCAAGGTTTTTATTTAACACCGTGGCTAGACTAACAAATAAACAGACATCACCCGAGCAAATTATTCCGTTACAGTATAGTTGTAATGATTTTATGAATTACTTCAATGAGAAAATAGAAAGCCTTCAAAAATACAATTGTAAATGTACATTCCTCTATGGTGTCTTATGATTCAGCCTCAATTATCGCCCCTCAAGAACAACTACACCGCTTTACAACTGTAGGACAGGAAGAGCTAAATAAACTTATCATTGCATCTAAACCAACAACATGTTTATTAGATCCAATACCCACTAAACTACTGAAAGAAGTGTTACCTGTAGTGGAAGAGCCTCTTCTCAATATTATTAACTCGTCTTTATCTTTAGGTCATGTTCCAAAAATATTCAAGCTGGCAGTTATAAAACCTCTTATTAAGAAACCGCAATTAGATCAAAATAACTTAGCAAATTACAGACCCATTTCAAATCTTCCATTTATGTCTAAAATACTAGAAAAAATTGTGTCCGCTCAATTGTGCTCTTTCTTGCAAGAAAATGAGATATATGAAAAATTTCAGTCAGGATTCAGACCGCATCATAGCACAGAAACTGCGCTAGTTAAAATTACAAATGATTTACTTTTAGCTTCTGACCAAGGCTGTATCTCAATACTAGTTCTACTCGATCTTAGCGCTGCGTTCGACACTATAGATCACAAAATACTCTTGGATCGACTACAAAACTACACTGGTGTTCAGGGACAGGCATTAAGCTGGTTCAGATCGTACTTATCGGACCGTTACCATTTTGTTTGTTTAAATGGGGAAAAATCGAAGATAACGTCAGTAGACTATGGAGTGCCGCAAGGATCGGTGTTAGGCCCTCTGCTATTCTCAATATATATGCTGCCATTTGGTAATATTATAAGAAAACATGGAATTAATTTCCACTGCTATGCTGATGACACTCAATTATATATTTCATCACGACCAGATGAAAACACTAACTCATCAAAATTGACAGAATGTCTTAAAGATATAAATTGCTGGATGACGTGTAATTTCCTGCTATTAAATCAAGATAAAACGGAGGTATTACTTATTGGTCCAAAAAAAACTACCCACAAAATCTCTTACAATACAACTTTAATTTAGAAGGATGTCCTGCTACCTTATCGACTACAGTAAAAGACCTGGGTGTTATACTAGACCGCAACTTGTCTTTCGAAAATCATATTTCATATGTTACAAGAACTGCCTTTTTCCACCTTAGAAACATTGCTAAATTACGTAACATGCTATCTGTTTCTGATGCAGAAAAGTTAGTTCATGCATTCATGACCTCGAGACTAGATTACTGTAATGCCTTATTAGCTGGTTGTCCTGCATCCTCAATAAACAAGCTACAGTTAGTGCAAAATGCAGCCGCTAGAGTTCTTACTAGGTCAAGAAAATATGATCATATAACACCGATTTTATCATCTCTGCACTGGTTACCTATTAAGTTCCTTATCAATTACAAAGTACTACTACTGACCTATAAAGCCCTAAATGGTTTAGCTCCTGTGTATTTAATGGACCTTCTATCGCCCTACAATCCATCGCGTTCGTAAAGATCACTAAATTCGAGGCTTCTGGTCATTCCTAGGATATCTAAGTCCACTAAAGGAGGGAGGGCGTTCTCACATTTAGCTCCTAAACTCTGGAATAGCCTTCCTGATACTGTTCGTGGCTCAGACTCGCTCTCCCAGTTCAAAACTAGATTAAAGACGCATCTCTTTAGCCAAGCATTCACATAATGCTTACCTTCTATTGTTGAATCAGATCGAATGCATTAATATTATGAACAGCAGCTACGCTAATTATTTCCCATCTGCTTTTCTGCTGTTATCTCGGGACGCTAGTCCCGAGGTAAATAGCGTTCGTCAGCTCCAGTTTGTATCCAGCCTCTCACGGAGACTTCTGATGCCCCAACACCTGCGATGAGACGACTCGACGCCTGTGAAGAGACGACTCAACGCCGGCGATATGTTATGCCCTAAATTAATACATGATGATTAACTAACTATATTCTTCTATGTACATTTCTGAAATGCACTTTCTGTAAAGCTGCTTTGAAACAATATGTATTGTGAAAAGCGCTATACAAATAAATTTGAATTGAATTGAATATACAAGCTGCACAGTGTCATTCACACAAACATTAAACGCCATCATGGTAACATGTTGAAATGTAAAAAATGCAATAAGCATTAATTTAACAACATTAAATGTAACGTAAAACCCTAATGTACATAACTGATTAGAAAAAAACTAAGAAAAAATGATGAAGAAACAGTGATTTTAAAACAAAATACATCAAATGTGAAGTGTCACGCAGGGAATTGTGGGAATGTCAATTTACATTTTTTCACTGTAAATTATACAATGACTTGTTCTTTTTCACTTCCAAAAACTGTAAATTTAACGGTATTTTACAGTAAAATTAAATTAAATGTACCATTATATATATCACAGTTATTTACCGTATATAGTAAGGAAACTTTCTGTTAACCAATTAACACTTTTTCACTGTAGCATTTTTACAATGTTTTACCGTTAAAATCACGATAATTTTTTACAGTGTACACACAGCCTAAGACACGAAACGAGCGGTTTGTGTGAGAAAACAAACAGGAGCCCTTGAGGTAAGCTAAATCATACCAGAAATTAATTTAAAGGTGAACTATCCCTTTAACAAGCAGAATCACTGAAGGAAAGAGAAACAAGAACGGAAATAACTGACTTCCAGCCACAGCCTGAAATCAACTGAAGATAAAAGAAGACATTAAAAATCTCTCAAGGTCTCTGCAGAGAATGCTTAACAACTCCACAAAGGTTTTACCAACTTTACTTATTGCTAACCAGTTGACTTTATTTCTTTCAAACATGTACGAAAGTTCTTACTGATAAATGTTTTTCATTTGAAGTCACCATGGGATAGTTCACCCAAAAATCTTTCAGTAATTACTCACCCTCATGTTGTTCCAACCCTGTAAGACTTTCGTTCATCTCCGGAACATAAATTAAAATATTTTTGATTAAAGGAGCTGTATGTAAGAAATGTTTTTCAATTAATCATAAAATGGCCCTGGTGTGTCTCTAGACATTAAGAAATCATGTTCATTTCAAATACTTATATCACCGACAACAGTAGTACGGCCACGATATTGTCATTTAAAAAGTGAAGTTGCAGCCCTCAACTGATGTTGATGTTGTCATCTTGTGTTTTGGCCTGAAGCCCCACCCTCCACCTATCTACCAATCACGAAGTCAGTAGTGTTTCGGCATCCGGGTTGCCAGCTCTGTTCTAGTTGAAAGCTCCTTGTAGCAGCCTATGTTCCTGCTGGATCCTGCAGCCTATCTGGCAACCTCGAGTCAGGGGGGATGGGGAGGGGGAGGGGGAGGGGGAGGGGGAGGGGATGCACCGCTCTACAGTAATTTGAAAGTGATTGCAGTACCAGTTTTGGGCACAATCTTGCATACAGCTCCTTTAAATCTGAGAGCTGGATCACTCCTCCGTACATAGGCTTGTAAGGGATTGAGGCCCCATCCACACTACTGCGTTTTAGTTTAGAAACGGATAATTAAAACGAATACGATCTCCGTCCACACCAGCGTTTTGGCTGCGTATTAGAATTGATCTCCGTCCACATTAAAACGACTGAAAACGCGGATCACGTGACCATTCACCAACACTGGGCATGCGCGCGCCGGTGTAAACACAACTTCATTGATAAAATGATCCCACCATGCTCTGGGTTAACCCCAAACCGACGCTCCATGTACGGTCAACGCCGCCGCTGCACACGGGATTTGTCACAGATCGCTCGAATAATAGCTTGACTCCGGCGCATGTAGGCAGTTATAGCGTTGTAAAATGCAGAATTTACTTGTACAACAGCTGCTAGCAAAGATATACGCCATGACTGATGACACCCGATCATAGAGCCGAGCGTGAGCCTCTACTACGTCATCGTTTCTAAAGTCCTCCGTTTTGTCCCGTCTACACTAAAACGCCCTCCGGAGATTCAAAACGAAAAACGGGTCGGCAGCGTTTCTAAACTTCTCCGTTTTGGGTCTCCGTTTTTGCCGTTTTAGTGTGGACGGGAGGTGCAAACGTAGCAAAAGGTCTCCGTTTTTAAACGAAAACGCAGTAGTGTGGACGGGGCCTGAAACTTGACGGCTGACCCCATTGCTATGTATGACACAATCTTTTGATTGACTAAAAGGTAAAATAGGCAGCTGAATAAGACGTGGTTAACAGTGTATTTAGTCCATTTTATGTGTTTACGATTTGTCCTGGAACTGTCTCTGTTTGTGTTACCGCTACAATGGTTTAGTCGGCGCACTGTTTTGAGTTCCAGCGGAGCAGATGGCTACGAGACTGTTAAACTGCATTAAAAGTTGCAAATGTCGATGTCTGAAGTCAATGCAGACAGTTAAAGGGACTTTCAAGGATTTAATAACCTCTTTTCACAACAAGCGGCCAATGAGGTATTTTACCACATCGTCTTTATTAAACTGTTGTTTGTATTTTCATTTGCAAAGCTATACTGTATAATGCACTGATATATTTGTATTGTGTTCATGTAGTTCTCACGGCGTGAACAAACCGTGGATGTATCAGAGACCAGACGTGCCCACAGCAATACACGCCCGTTTCAAAGAACGACCTGTGTCTGTGTTGTTGCGAAGAGAGCTATAGTGATTTCTTTCATTTCTGGTGCTATGGCATTTCTGCGCTGTCAGAGATGTTAGCGTGTCTCTAATAAGATCAGTCACAAACATGATCCCTGCACGATCTAATCTATAGCGTCTTATTAACTCACTGTCATCCATTGTCTGCAACCCATTTCTTCTCCCTCTTCATCTTTCTGCCCTTTTCTCCTCTGCTAAAGAAACTCTTAAGACTCTTAATAGTCCTCGTCCGTACTAACAATTTTGACCTTACGATCTCTTTTAAGGGTTAAGATGCTTTCTGAATGACTTTTTTCTTTACTAGGATTTTGTATTTAATTTTAAGAGTAAACGCCCTCATTTCTAAGAATTTTCTTAGAATTTTGTCACTAGGAGCAACTCTTTGCATTAAGATTTTTTTATGAATGGGCCCAGAAGTTGATGTACATTGTAAGAATGTTTATGTGAAGGGTTGGATACAATGTACGTCACACACACATATTCAAAATCATCAATTGTCAATAGAGAAAGAATGGAGTTATGGCATCTGGGGCGGCAGTGGCTCAGTGGTTCATGTAGGTTGTCTACAAACCGGAACCGTTGGTGGTTCAATCCCCGGTTCCACCTGACCAAGTGTCGAGGTGTCTATGAGCAAGACACCTAACCCCAGCTGCTCCCGACGAGCTGGATGGCGCCTTGCATGGCTGACACCGCCGTCGGTGTATGAATGAGTGTGTGAATGTGAGGCAAAAATGTAAAGCGCTTTGGTGGCCATTGGGTCTGTGAAAGCGCTATATAAATGCAGTCCATTTACCATTTACCATCTACCAGAGACAATCTTCTAAAATTAACATGTCAAACCTTCAGTCCTTGGACACACCTATTTTGCCCAGGTCTTAAGAAAACCATTTCTGGAAACACCCAGTGACTGAACACGTTTTGCAGGGAGTGTCTTACTGAAACTTTTAGCTAAAGCGTGTTAGCTGGAATGGTTGATTGTTGAGCTGTTTAGGCTGTTGTTGTTCTGTTGTGTGTATTTGTGTTTGCAGGAAAATGGCAGAAGCCAGTTTTTCATGGGTTGAGGCGGATCAGGTCATCTGTCCAATCTGTCTGGATCTACTGAAGGAACCAGTGATCATTCCTTGTGGACACAGTTACTGTATAGGCTGTATTACAGACTACTGGAATAAAGAAGATCAGAAGAGAATCTACAGCTGCCCTCAGTGCAGACAGACCTTCACTCCAAGACGTTTAGGTAAAAACACCAAGCTGGCTAAAGTGCTGGAGAAACTCAAGACGACAAAACTACAAGCTACTCGTACTGTTTGGTGTGAGTGTGACGTCTGTACTTTGGATAAAAACAAAGCCATCAAGTCTTGTCTGGAGTGTCAGATATCTTTTTGCCAAAATCACCTCAAAGAACATGACAGTTTCTTTCAAGATGAGAGACACTTTATGACAGATGTCACAGGACGACTGCAGGAGATGATCTGTTCTCAACATAATAAACTGCTGGAATATTTCTGTTGGACTGACCAGCAGTATATCTGTTACCTGTGTATAATAGGCAAGCACAAAAACCATGACATTGGATCAGCTGAAGCAGAGAGGAGTGTGCAACTGGTATGATATGACCTGAACACCTGAACATGATGTTTGTCATTATTTTTGATAACTTTTATTATATTAAAACTATGATCTTCTATCATATTTCTAGAAAGTAAAGACCAACTGTAGTCTATGGCTGAATTTTTTTGCTCACTGTCCATAAATTTGGGCGATTTTGTCATAGCTGATTAAAACATTGTTCCACACAGAGACAATTCCATGGCAGAATCCAGGAGAAAAGGATGGGGGTGCTGCGTTTAAAAGGAGCTTGTTCTTCTGACCTGGTGAGTTTTGAAAAGAGCTGAAAGATGAGTTCCAGAACTACTCCAGTCAGTCAGAGGTACTGGAAAGATCTAAGTGAAAGGACTCATTATAAATGTTAATTTATGTTTTATATATGATATTCCAAAATAATTATATGTATGTATGTATCTCTGAAGCAGATTGTTATTGTGAATTATTGTCTTCATGTAGAGTTTCCAGCCTCTCTTTTACCCTTTTGGACCGGACTCACCAAGCATCACTGTCAGTTATCCCCTCTCTTTTGATGCACAAAAATCTGCCTCTCAGCTGAAAGAGAAACAAGATAGATGGCAAAAAGAGAAGATTTATGGAAAGGGTAAAGTTGTTATTGTTTATTTACATATAGAAAGAAGTTTCGAATTGTACAATACTATGTTAAAACACACAATAAGGCTTCACAGTTCACAAATAACTACATAAATAACTAGTCATGAAAGTGTCAGTTAAAGTGTTTATTTTTTATTTTTGTTGCATCAGATTTTTCTATTTACAAAGTATGTTTAGGATTGTTGCTTGAAAAGGGAGTGTGCAACATATGCACTCAACAACTTCCTTTTACTTATTACGCCTCACGTGTAACAGCTTTCAGCACACCTATTTTCCCTGTTGTATTTTTTTATGTAGATTGGAGCAGCATGAATCTTCAAAACAGGACAACAGTCATTGACAGATACAAGTTTGTGACAGAATATAACCCTCTATCTGATGAACGTGTGGAACTGGCCACCCGTTACACTGAACCAGTGATCATTCAGAGGAGCAAAGAGCAGAATGAGAAATACTATCGTGAACGTGGGAGGTCTCCTCACGCTTCTGGAATAAAAACATCATCTCAACTGTTATCAAATGACAAGAATCACAGCATCAGAATAGACCAGTTTTTCAGTCCCGACAGTGACGGAAACACACCGAAAACTGTGATTCTCAGTGGTGATTCTGGAAGAGGTAAATCCTTCACGTTACAGAAGATCATGTTGGACTGGGCATCTGGAGAACGTTACTCTGAAAACTTTGATGTGGTTTTTCTGTTGAAGAGTGACGAGCTGAAGTGTATTTCTGAGGAGATGAGCTTGAATGAGCTCTTAAGCTGGAGTTGCAGTTTAACATCAGATCATATCTCACAGATACTAGACTTAACACCAGAGAAAGTCCTCTTCCTCATTGATGGAATGGATGAGTATGTATCTTGTTCATTCATTCATTTCATACCACACACTTATCCATCTAAGAGAGCGCCACCTATGGGTGTTCTTAGGAACCTGTTGAGGGGAGTCTTGCTGCCTGAATCATTCATGCTGGTAACTATGAGATCTATAGCTGACGATGCAGTGATGAATCTCCTCAAAGGACCTCAGCGTTTCACTGAGATTGTGGGCTTCTCTGAGAGAGGGGTGCAGGAGTACTTCCACAAGTTCTTTCAGGATGAGCAACTCTTCAGGAAAACACATGAGAGTTTGAAAGCAAATGAAACCCTCTTGACTACTTGCTCTGTGCCTTTGCTGTGTTGGATGGTCTGTTTTTGTCTAAAGAAATACTCAACCGATAGTGAGGTTATATTAAAAAAACTAAAGACAACCACCTCCATATATGTGCACTTTGTATCCACTGTACTGAAGCATCATGGCCAGAGTCAGTCTGTCCTCACCATGCTGAGGAGTCTGGGTCAGCTGGCAAAGAGAGGAATACAAAATCAGCAAGTCTTTTTTGATGAAAAGAGTGTGGCCGAGACTGGCTTAGATGCCGCCAAGTGTTTGTTCTTGAATGAAGATGATCTTAATGGAAAACAGAAACGGGAACCAGTGTTCAAGTTCATGCACTTCAGCCTTCAATGGTTCTTTGCTGCTCTTTATTGCATCTTGCTTGGTGAAGAAGAGTCTTGGTTGAAAGTCTGTGATTTGTTGAACTTGATGGGCTCAACTATAGTTGAATGGCTATCTCTAGAAAGAAGATCAAATCCCATCCCATCAGTTCTGCTGTTCTTCTATGGTCTCTTAAATGAGGAGGTGATCAGCTCACTCTTTAAAAAAAACAAATTAACTGTTTCTCACATCATAAAACTGAGGAAAAGAAAACTGAAGAAAACACTGAAGCAAAGGATTCTTACAATGACAACATGGCATGGATGTGAGCTATATGTTTTCCACTGTCTGTATGAGCTCCAGGATGAGGAGTTTGCCAGGAAAGTGTTGAAAACTCACAGCTTCATGGACTTGTCTTGTATTTCCCTGAGGAGCACAGACTGTTGGGTGCTGCTGTACTGTCTTCAGATCTGTCCATACATCAGAGAACTGAACCTCATGTACTGTGATTTAACAGCCGATAAACTCAAGATTCTTCAGCCAGCACTCTGTATGTGTGAGACTCTGAGGTCAGTGTGATGCATGGAGAAAGGCTTGAAACGTAATTAATGATTGATTGAAACTCTTCTAAAAATACAAATAATTAATATTTTTTACTTAAATAACTTTTACTTGCAAGTGTTTCTGTGGTATAAGGGTCAGTGACATAACAACAACAATAATAAAACAGGAAATATCACGGTTTTTACTTTTTAATTGATTTTTTTTTATACATTAAATCAGAAAATTTGCTGAAATGTTCTAACTCATATGAAATCAACAAACAATGAGATCTCCAAAACAGAGATATTGTAAAATACATTTTTAAGAGATTTCTCCTTTATCTTGGACATGCTTATTTGGCATTGACCCAAATATCATATTTATGTCATGGCTTAAATGTTTTATTCAGAAAAACATTTAATTTCTAAATGATTTGTTTTTGACTCAAGTTTGTCAGTGAAAACCCTTCCAGAAGCTGGAGATTTGATCCAGATTCTTGGTGGATCAAAAATCTTGAAAAAGCTGAAGTAATTTTAACAAAAATACCTACTTCCAATACAGCCATATGAAATGTTTAAACAACTAATAAAAAAAATAAAAAAATGAATTTAAATAATTGTTTGAAAAGTTATCTTCTCCTGTGACTAGAGTTCAAGAGGATAAATACAGCGCTGAGAGTTCAAGATGGATGCTTGATCCGTCAGTCACTCCTGGAGAAATCTTGTGAGAATTTTTTTTTTTCTAATGCCTCATTTTTTTAAAGCAGATTAAAACCACAAAACAAATGATAAATTACTTAATGAGTACAGAACTTTTATTGCTGAAAATATCTGAAAAATATTGATCTGTTATTTCATTAAGTGAGTATTGAGCTAATTAAGTCTTTTTAAAATTTAGTTTATAAAACAAATCTGACATTCAGTCTCATTTTATCATACAATCTCTGTTCTCTAGGCTGAACGTCTCTGAACCGTCTGCACTGGATCTTCACCCGCTCCCAGTGTGTCAGTCTTGTGTTCACATTGTCGACTGTGATCAGTGGGTTCAGGTGGAGCCGTCAGTCTGTACAGATGAAGGAGGGTCAAAGTTCAGCATCAGCACTCAGGCGGGTCGATTCGAGTGCAGCAGGACCAGAATGCGATGGGTCTGTGTTGGTGACGTCTCTCTCCAGTATCGTGCAGTGGATGGACGTTTCCTCAGTGCAGAGCTGGAGAGGCTTCAGTGTGAGCGAATTGGTCCAGTGATTGATGTGACCGTGATCTCAGGGAAACTGGAGGAGGCTCATCTGCCTCATTACGCCTGTTTAGCAGAGTCTGACCCCTCTCTCAAAGATGCTGTGAAGCTCCTCAGTGTTGAAAATGAGGGAATAACCTTGGAATCAGTGGAGTTGACTCGTTTTCATGCCAGAATACTTCAACCATATTTTTCTCCTAAAACAGTACTTATGAAACTAGGGATATCAGTGAAAATGCACTGTGATCTACTTATCTTCATTACAAAAAAGAAAGAAAAGAACCCCATCATTCTCCATGTGTATTTTTTCCCATCAGATTCTGTTGTCGCAAAAATAATTAAAACAGAGGAAAAGCCAAATCATCAAATCAAGTGTTCAAGACCTGAAACCCCACTGCAGATGATGAAAAAACACAGTCTTGAGGTTCCTGGTGCTTCTGTCCAACCGAAAGAGATCAAGCTAAGAGGTGACATCGAGCCAAACTTCTTTCAGGTCAAACAAACTCTGGCAGATGACATCAAAATGACTCTCAGCCGTGTGGATGATCAGAAACCAGTATGGACTGCAACAATTTGGAAAGAATTAACCAACATCAATCCAAACAAAGCTGAGTCTAGTTGGTTTCAAAATGAACAACAACATAATACACCACAAGTGGCTGTTAACTTTGATAAAGCTCAATTTTTTGATAGAAATTGGAGTGGTCTCATCAAAAGCGTTAAGGATGTGAACGCCATTGCAGACAAACTTCTTCAGAGGCAAATCATTCATGAGGCAATATATTCTGAAATCACAAACCCAACTTCAACCGAAGAAAGAAGCATGAGAAAGATCTGCAGCATTGTGCGTAAAGGCAGTGTTGCTGTGAAGGAAAGTTTCATCTCAGTTCTTCTGGAAGAAAATCCCAACCTTTTAAATCATCTGCTTTTATCGGACTCTTAAACTTTTTCTAGATGACTGTACATGTAGTATTTTACATGATTTGTGAAATGACATGAAAACTACAGGTGATGAACTGGAGAAATTACTCTACAGAGTATTTGACTATTTTAGTCAAAACACGTTCATTGTTGGAATTAAAGAAAAGGCAAATGGTCTGCTTGCCTGTAAAAATGAGCTAAAAATCAAATTACTAAAACTGCTGCAATATATTTTCTTGTCTGATAAGAACATTGAATAAGGTGAATGAATGCAAATATTTCTGTACAGGTTTTATTTCTATATAGTTGTGTAGTAAATTAATCTTACTGAATCATACTTTACATTTTAGGTACATTTTTAGTTTAACCACTTCTTTAATAAACTAAATGTAACTAAAAAATAATACAGTAATATTTGTGTCATAATTACACATCTCATACTAACTGGAAGGTAACTACTAGTAGAAACAATGTTAATTCAATAAATACAAACAAACCTGCAGTCTTGTATCAAAAGATACATTTGTGTGATTCACTATGGTGATCATAATCAAAGCAATACATCCTAAACTGAAACAAATGAAACTGTACAAAGAGCTTAAATCCAGTAAAAAAATTTAAAATGTGTTATTTACAACAAAAGTACTTGTTATCGCCATCCATAATCATTTAGCAGATAGGACACAGTTCAGACAGATGGCATTTTACCTGACCATCATTGTGTATTACCAGCGAGAGGTTTGTAGCACTCGTGCATGAAAATGAACTCATTTCTGCAAATGAAGTTCAGAAGAGGGATTGCATGTTTGATCAGCGGCAGGAGGGCAGCGTGACTCTCTGCTCGTCCATCCTCTTGGCCTGTGAGCGCATGATGAGGCTGAAGAAGTCTTCATCTGGGACGGTGGGGCCACGGGCGGAGGGCAGAGGAGGGGCACACCGCTGATCATCCAGACGGGACCCCTGAGAGAGACAGAATGAGATGAATGGATTAACTGAACCAATGGACTTCAGCCATTTTTCCCCATTTATTTTCCTACAAGACGCCCATCTCTGGTTAATACAAACACATCGTCTCACCTGACACTTGACGAGCATGTCAAAGAACTGGTCGTCGGGTTCGGTGGCGTCTGTGCTGGCCATGACCTGGCTGAGGATCATCCGTCTGCTGCTAGTGCTGCTGTGTTCGGATAGGGTGTGCAGGCCGGGCAAACTGTTTCCTGTTCCCGCCCTCTGCTCGTCCAGCCTCCTGCCCTGAGCACTCGCCAGCAGTCGGAGAAACGGCTCCTGACCTGGAGTTGCAGCCGACTCTGAGAAAGCTAGAGAGAGACAGAGAAAATGACATTTTTATTGCCACTTGATTGTCAAATTAAAGAAAATAATGTGAAAAGAGAGCGCCTAACATTTCCTGATGGTTGTGGGAGGGGTGGTGGGTGTTGAGGAGGAGCTAGAATTGACAGACAGATGGTTCCTCCCGTCCTGTACGGCACACCGCTGGTCATCCATCCTGTTGCTCTGGAAACGACTCAGTAAGTCAAAGAAACCCTCGTCTCCTAACATGTCTGTACTTCCATGCTGTGGGCAGAAAGGTCAAAGGTTAAAGGAAAAAACAACAACAACCTCTCAGTCCTCTATGAGTTTTGTAACCAGTACTTTCGATTTATGAACTGTTCTCAAGAACAAACTGTTCCCTCATTTTAACACAAAGAAATATTATTAGAGCAAGTTACTCTCCACATGACGCATTTCTTTCTTTATATTACTGTACATATAAAAAGTTACAAAAAATAAAATTATAATCTTTTGTTAATTAAAATAAATCTGAAATAAAATATAAATATTAGACTTACACTTGAATGAAACTTGAAAACACTTGACTTACACTTGAATATAAATGTTGTATTGGCAACTAACTGAAATAAAATAAACAAGAACTAATAAAAATGACCAAAAAAAAAAATCACTAAAATAAAAAAATAATAATTTGAAATATGAATACAATAATAGTAAATAAATAATACTAAAATAACACTACTAACCAACAAGGCTATGGCTCTGACGATATGACGCAAAAAATGTCTGTAGTTGATTGTATTGTGAAAAGTGGGCGTTACAAACCAGGATGGAGACCTTAACTTGAATGTGAGTTTGTGGTTTACTGTGGTCGACTTTGGTTATTAGTTAACCTGGTCATGTAGTCTATGTGATGGTAATGTCAATTAAGAAATTGAAGTAATTTTGGTAACACTTTACAGTAAGTAAGGTCTCATTTTAGTTAATGCATTTAAGGGATAGTTCACCCAAATATGAAAATTCTGTCATCATTTACTCACTCTTGTGTTGTTCCAAACCTGTATGAGCACAAAGATGATATTTTGAAGAATGTTGGGTAATACCAGACAGTTGATGGTAGCCATTGACTTCCATAGTATTTTTTCTTTCCTACTATGGAAGTCAATGGCCACCGTCAACTGTCTGGTTACCAACATTCTTCAAAATATCTTCTTTTGTATTCAACAGAATAAAGAAACTCATACAGGTTTGGAACAAATTGAGCGCGAGTAAATTGTGACAAAAGTTTCCTTTTTGGGTGAACTAATGCCTTTAACTAACATGAACAAACTGTTTTTACAGCATTTGTTAATGTTAATAAAAAATAAAAATCATGTTCATGTTAGTTCAGTGCATTAACCATTAACAGATAGAACTTTTGATCTGAAAAGTATCAGTAAATGCTGAGATTAACATTTACAATGATTAATAAATGCTGTACAAGTATTGTTGCTGTAATTTCAGTATTTGTTTTAGTAAATGTGCTGAAAGTACTTTGTTCTGCGGAGCTTCCCGTGTGTTGCTGGTATCCTGCAGGATTTTACTGGAGCTGCTCTGCAGCTTGTGCTTTTTTCCCCGGAAACGATTGACAAAAGAGAGCTTTGAGGACGACTTGGCCATTGTGGATTTGGACTGCTTGAAGAGGATGTCACTTGTCCACTTCTGACCCTGAAGGACAGAGATTCAATTACTCTATGAATCCTGATGCTGAGATCAGAATACATGGATTTATGCTTGAATTTGACTATACATATAGATTATGAATCAAATAAATACACTACTGATTGAACTAAGGGTACAGCGCAAGAAGGATTTCAACATTCAGCTACACTCACATTCATGTTGATCTTGTCAGGTGTGAGTTTCAGCAGCTCTAGGTTCTCCATACTGTGCCGTCGGCTCATCCTGGGTCTGGCTCCTGGAAAAAACAACAATACTGACTCAAGACAATGGCCAAAAACTTGTTTATTCTTCATTACAACTTCATTATTGATAATAACTACGGTATACAGAAGAGGCTGAGATGCTACTTCTGAAGGAAGTGCTGTACCGTGCAGGTTGTAGTCGATCTCTTTGTTCTCCGACAGGACTGAATTGTTTGTGCTGTAACTCAGGCCGAGGACCATCTGAAGATCAGAGACGTTCATGCGAGCAGTGAGCTCACCGCTACGATCTCCAGTCTGTATAAAAGACAATAAGGGCATTTCTATAAAAAAACATCACTTTAGCTATCGTTGTATTTGCTTGTAGTTAAAATGACAAAAATCCTAATGTCTAGCTACCACTGAGTCTGTAGCTGTACGTACCTCTTTTGAGATTTCTAAGTGCTTCTCTGCAAAGTGCATGGCCTGGTCATGATTCCCTAGTGCTGTATGTGCGTTTCCCAAACTCCAGCAGGCCCTTCCTTCACCGATCCTGCAGAAAACACATTCTCCATACTTAGTATGCAAATGATTACACCTCAAGAATTGCATACAAGTTTTGTGTGCAATTATCAATTATTAATTCTTCTACTACTACTACTAATGCGTGAAAGCGCACCTGTCGTTGAGGTCCTGAGCGATGATGAGATGTTTGAGATGGTAGTCGATAGCTCTCTCATAGTCCTGCAGCAGTGTGTACGTGTTACCCAGACTGTAGCAGGCCTGAGCCTCCACCGCCAGATCCTTCAGCAGCCGAGCCAACTGTAGAGCCTTCCTGCACTCAGAACACTATCACTGTCAGAGCTCAGCCACAACCACAGCACAGGGTTTTTGTGTAATGTAATGTAAGACTTTAAGACCTGCACAAATAAAATAATATTGTATGTTCAAACAAAAACCCATACAATCTCAAAATAATTAACATATCTTAAACTTAAATAAACAGGCTGGGGCACACATTCAACTACAAAACCGTGTAACCGCAAGTTTAAAATACTCAAGACATGTTTTATTCAATACAGCATATGCATACCGGTATGTATTGAAATTGGTTTATGTATTGGTATATCAATATGAATGAGAGGTTGAATATTGGATTTTGCTAATATGATAAAGCGTTTAAAGAAAGGCAATACAAAGATTATTGTTATGACGCTAGTACAATCTACGTATATCAAACGTGTTAAATACAGCGGCTGTGGGAGTGATGGTAAAATAGAAATCTTTCTCTCTTCTGATTGCCGTTATCAATCTTTCTCTATTTTTTAATGTAGTCTCTTATTCACCACTATAGAAGGTTACCCAACTATGAAGACTTTCGCTTCTGAGAAACATTTCCTTTTCACATTTCCGGGTTTCTCAGAAGCGAAAGTCTTTGTAGCGCATTAGCGCAAACACTTGGAGTTAGGGGTGTAACGATTCATTCGTTTTCTCGATGCATCGATTACAAATCCTGACGATGCATATGCATCGATCTTGAAACATGTATTTCGAATTGTGAATCGTTTATTTCGGTCAATATTCGATTTAAAATGCTAAGAATCGAATAATTTGCGATTCTATATCGATTCAGTGCTTTAAAACATAAAAACAGTCATTACATGCGCGAATTAATGAGGCGTTGTGCGGCGTCATTTCGCGTCCTCACAGCTCTCCTTCACATACTCGCTGCACTCTTACCATCTTTCACTGGATTTCGCTCGCGCTCTGTCCCATATAGCTCTCATCTGCAGATTTTTGGAGATGGTCCTCACTGCAGAACATGAAATCCACGGGGAGGAGTCGGATCCAGATCCAACTCCTCCCACCTTACATATACCTAAACCTACCCATCTCCGCCCCCTGATCCCTAAACACACCCCTAATCCCTCAACCCACCCCTAATCCTACCCATCTCCACCCCTTGGATCTTGATCCGACTCCTCCCCGTGGATCTTATGTACTGCATTGAGGTGCTACTGGATTTTTGAGCAGTCATTGATAAAGCTGCCATATCATTGCGCGGTCACTGCTATGAAACAACGCGTTCGTTGCGTTGAAACGTCACCGTTATTTTCTTTAAGATAAGATACTGAAGTTTTACGGAAATGGGTCATACCCGTCCTGAGCAGTTAAAGTAAAACCCCACTTATTCAAGGGTGCGCTTTTATTACATGGAAAGAGAAAACGTATAATAGGTGTCTAAAATGTACACCGATTAATCATGAATGATGAATGAAATGTAACTTAATGTCGTTAAACTGAACTGATGAAATAACTACAACATTAATTACACTGAAATAAGAGCGCGTGGTTTATCCATCAATCAGATGCGCATTAAAGTTGCATTCGTAATCGTTAATATAGCACAAGTAGACAGCCGGCGCGTTTCCTTTCAGAATCACAAGGAAAATGTTCAGTCGGATAAAGAGAACAAAGAGTATAGCTATTCCATGAGGAAACGTTAGTTAAGGTTTTAGTTGGGAAAGTTCATGGTATTTTTAGTCTCACAATGGAAGGATGTTTAATGTAGGAACACTTTAAGGTTGTGTATCCATTCCTACAAAATAGTTAGCATGATGAACTATACTTTTAAAGCCTTTTTAAATCTTGGTTTACATTTTTACAAATGCTAATTTATAGGCTTTGGAAATATTTTTTATAAGAATAGATTCATTATAAACTAACATGAACTAACGTTAACAATAGACAAAATGTCGTTGTTTTTTTGTTCCCACTCTCTGACCCCCGAAGCCAGCTGTATAATTCACACCCTGACTAAGACCCATTGGCGGAAGCATTTAAATAATCCTATGAATGCATATAAAAAATTAAGAATCGAATCGAATTAATCGAATCGCATCGAATTTTAATGTGAATCGCATCGAATCGAATCTTTCTGAATTTGCAAAAATCGTTCTTGAATCGAATCGAAAACCTATGAATCGTGAATCGAATCGATTCGCTGCCTACCCAAAGATTCACAGCCCTACTTGGAGTATGTCTTGTCAGAAATAGAATGGGGAATCAGTTTACTGTCGGGGAATTTATTGTGTCGCGCCGCATCTCGTGTAGACACTGATTATAATGGCCTGTAATCCGCTCTCTCTCAAAAAAAAAAAGTTAAAAAATATCACCCTCACCTGTAATGTTCTGCAGCCCTCTCAAACTCCCCAAGGAATATGCAAGCGTTTCCAAGGTTGCAGTAAGCTCTCCTCTCTGCAGACCGGTCACCAAACTCTTTAGCGATAAGTAGACGCTGGAAGACAAACGGTTCACACACAGTGCAGTGTGAGTGCTTTAGCACTGCCTTACACAGTTTAATTTATGACACAGAACACTTACCTGTTCATGAGAGGCCACTGCATCCCTGAAGTTTCCTAGCAGGTAGTATGTGTTCCCCAGGTTTCCGTAAGTTCTCCCCTGTGCTGCTCGGTCTCCAAGCTCCTTCACAATACACAGGTCCGCCCTAAACAATTGAAGAGAGGAAAGAGCATGTAAAAACTCTGTACCACTCATGCAAACAATGTCCACTTATGTGAGTGTTGGTGGGACATTTACTCATAGTATTCAGAGGCTTTTTGAAGTGCTGTCGTGACCTCCTCAGGGAAGTCTCCGGGTTCTGCTCCGCTCCAGCAGACGCTCTTTCCCTTGGCGTGGAACACATTTCCAAAATTATAAAGTGCTCTGGCCTGTCCCATCTGTAGTAAAAAAGCAAATTAAATAAGAGAAACAAACCAACAAAAACACTACGTACTACTAAGCATGTGAACCCTAGATGTTAATCTCCAAGTACCCAGGTGCACTTCACAGAACTTGCTCTTATTAAGCTCACAAAAATCAATTTCTCATTAAGAATTTACTACTTTGACTTTAGGGTCATTTATTCATGAGATTCACACAACTGTATGATTGAAATATTCAGCAATGAGTATTTTACATTTACAACGAGTTTTATTTAATTAAAGCATTAAAGGGATAGTTCACCCAAAAATTCTTTCATTAATTACTCACCCTCATGTCGTTCCAAACCCATAAAGCTTTCATTCATCTTCAAAACACAAATGAAGATCTTTTTGATGAAATCTGACAGCTTTCTGTCCCTCCATTGACAGCTATGCAACTACCACTTTGACGCTTTAAAAAGTTCATAAAGTTATCGTAAAACGAATCCATATGAATTTAGCAGTTTAGTCAAATTTTTTTTTTTGAAGAGACTCGATCGCTTTATATGATGCTAGATACAATTTAGGCTTTTATTCACATTTGGGTGAACTATCCCTTTAACCAGATCCTGTCTGCATCTATTCATTTACTGATTGTTAACGCATTTGATTTGTTTTGTCAGTTTGCAAGCTAATTTTTCCAAACAATTTCGGAGCTTTCTGTTGCAGCACTAATATTATTGCCTCATCTTGCTAGTCATAGTGTTTTTCATTTGCAGTCGCTTTAGATGAAAGCATCATTGAATAATGCTAAATGAATCAATGTAAAATGTAATATATTCCATTATGGTAAGCTATGGTCTATTGTGTTGATTAAATAGATCACTCACCTTGTCACCCAATTCCCTGGCAATATCTAAATGTCTCTGGCAGCAGACCACTGCCTCATCAAAGCGTCCCAAAACCTTTAATGTGTTCCCCAGGTTACCGCTGGCTTTGGCCTCACCAAGCCGATCCCCCGTGGTCCTGAGAGAACAAATCAGTACTTAGTGCTGTCATTAACATTCAATACAAATATTATACAATTATCATTAAAAACAATAATTTGGGGGTTGATTCAGAATTCGAGATGTCTGGGGATGCGCACACACAAAACTTCTCACACAGAGAGTACCAAATTGAGTTCTCTTTCGCACCTTCTTGCACTTTAATATTTAAATTGGCAAGGCTTAAAAACACATGCAAAAGACTGTCCTGACGATGCAGCACTGGCCCGATCGGGGCAGTGACAGTTCCGTCAATTGTCCTGAGCATCGTTCACGCTGGCAACGGGCAGTCGAGTATTGTCGAGCCCTGCTATATTTTGTACAGGTTTCATTTTGTTTGGGCAAGTATTTAATTATTTTACCCAGAGAAAAACATTGGTTTATGCAACAGACATTATACAACTCAGTGCCTTGCCGTCACACAGTTAATTAAACTAAACAAAACAAAACACAGTAATCTTACTGGCCCCAAACGGTTGAAAGTGTAGTATACTGTAGGTCTCTGGATACAACATTGCTAAAAAGTTGTTTGAGTATACCTAGTAAGTGTAAGATCATGGTGGTGGAACTCCAGAGCTTTACTGTAGTCTTGCAAGTGGAAGTAGGCATTGCCCAGCTGACTGTAGATGGCGCTTAGAACCTGCAGGTCTTCTGTGCCAACCTGCATGGCGGCCTCGAAGAAAGAAACGCCAGCGCCGTAATCCCCGACCTTGCACAGACGCTCCCCCTCCAGAGCCAGGTCCAAACAGGATGCCTCCATCCTGCAGAGGGCAGCACAATTGTTTATTGTTGACAAGCTTTTTAATGTCTCAGCATGAACATCAGTAGAAATAAAATTAGATAGGATGCGCCCATTATGGAAGCATACAAAAACCCCACATAGTGCAAAGGACAACGCTCCATTTATAAATCTTACATATACATTTTCAAACACTGGGAAAATTCAACTAAATGATATGAAATGGCTGCCATGACAAGCTATTGATTCCTTTGTGCTGGGAAATGTGTTCATCATGCAAGATCAATTTCTGGATATAATTTTTTATATTTAAAAAAGTTAATGAGAGACTAATGATTCATTTTATCTCTATTTCTTATGTAAACCAATGAAATATAAAAAGTAAAAAGTATTATTGTGGTCTTAATTTGATACCATTTATAAATCAAAGAATAACAACGGTACATTCTTTGCACACATTTTTAGGTTGATTTCAGGCTTTTCATATTTCATTAGTGCCACTGATATGTTACGTCAAAATCACACATCCATGGATTATTCTCATGTTAGTATTATTAATCTAATACTGGTCAGCATAGGATCCTTAAAACTCCTTGCAACTTAACTTAATCTAAGAAGTTGAATGGTAAAAAGACTCAACAGAAAAATTCTTCAACAATCAACCTGATACTGCATAATATATGTGGCCTTGCAAATATTTAACCACTATTTCACGGTAGATTATTCCCAACACATTATAATAACTAGTCCGTTAGAGTTTGTAGAGGCCCTACCTGGTGCCTCCCCGTCTCACACAACCAAAGAAAACTGGACATGTGAAAGGCATCTAAAATGCTTGGTTGTCTCTTTAAAAAGTCCTCTGATGGGGCTGTAATCTCCAAAACCAACCGTCCCAAACATACATACATCACGATGAGGCTGCCAATCAACTAACTCTTCAGCAGGAATTACACTACTAGACTCAAATGATTTTAAAAAGAATATTCTACACAGCAGTTGTCCATCATACAACGTCACATTGGACGTCTTTGAGGGCAGAGGTTGAAGATGGCTTTGGCAAAAACTGTCATGCTCAGCACTTGAACAGCTAATCTGATTGTGTTTCTGCTTTCCACTGTCGTGTGTGATTAGCGCGCACCGAGAGAGGAACAATAGTGAGATTAGACCCGCTGCGTTCGCTTCTGATGTCATGAAACGTGCAATGCAATGATTATTTCCTCACGGGACTGATCAATACACTACACCATAAAAAATGTAATCATTTGCATAAAAGACGCTCAGAAACAGCGAATGCAGTTATAAACTGATCTCTGAAAATTAATGTAAATTAGTTTGATTATTATAAACTTCACGTAACTCAAATCCATTTAGTTTGTACCACGGATTCACAAACTAAATAAGTGTATGTCTATGCTCTTAGAGATGGCCTAGGCTAAAATTGGCTTAATTGCTATGAGTGACAGATGTTTGCCGAGGACTGACGAAAAGATAAAAACCAACACAACTCAAGGGTTGCAGAATAGAATATAGGCAATCATCATAAATTATTCAAACGTTATTAAATATTGAGCAAATTAAGGCACACTTGCTTTCTCTCATACACACAATAAAATTTCACATTTATACCACTTTTATTTTATGTTAAAATGAAAACCTTATTTCAGATGCAACATTTGGTTTTATTTTGCCACTAGATCTCCTTCACAATATCAGATCATTCAAATTCAGTCAAACACCTTCCCAATTAAAACTTAGTTTTCAAAAACAAAGGGGGATGAAGTTATGGCAATAATTACCAATGATTTATTGAATGAATGAAAGGTTTAATTTACTTATATACTTATTTTCAGGTGGAGACAAAGGACATGTTTGTAGCCTGTTAATTTAATACAGTGCTAAATAAAAACTCTATGATTAAGTGGTATGTAAACTATTTTGGTCCACTTTTGATACTAAGCATGAAAAAGTCTTAAATGAGTTAATACTGGACTAGCACCAAAGATCTTAAAAGGCGGATTACAACTACAAGAAAATGTAATTCAAGTGTCGCATGCCTACCTGTAGTGGACAAAGGTTCGGTTCTCATTCTGCATGCTAACCACTGCACTGCTCACAGCCATTGAAGAGCATTATGAAGTAGGCCTACTGATCCCAGCCAAGTCCAGAAAGTAATCCATCAGAGAAGAATAGTGAATCGAATTAAAAAAAAAAAAAAAAAAAGGAGTTTAAAAACACTTGGAACTTTAGTTTTTGCATACACGTCCGAAGTCTCTGATGTTTTCCAGTGGCGGAGTCCAATGCGCTACATATGAGCTTATCCAGACTTATATTCACCACAGCAATGGGTCTGGGAAGTGTGTGTTTGTGTGTGTTTTGTCCTGGATGTTCTTCCGGAGCTCTGTGTGAAGAGAACACAAGATGTCGAGTGTGAACCCTCATTCTGTGCGTAATGCCATGGTAACACCCACTGAGCGGCAGACACATGCAAGGGAGGCAGATATTAAGTGTGTGTGTGTGAGCAGCGATGTGTATGTGAAAGCTAAACCAAGGGAGCCCAACAGCAAGAGAGAAAGCAAGAGCAATCAGCCCATAAACACAGCTGATTATCTGCCATGCATGCGGGCCAGTACCAAAGCATGAAAAAACATTTTCTTGTTTTTGACAAGAAAATAGTTTTATTCACCTTTCTCTTACAAATCCACACAGATGTAAAAGAATTATAGTAGAGGAAAAAATACCATTTTAAACTCTGATGGTGAGTGTCGGTTACTTTCAAACATATTACACCTCTGTGACATTTGGAAAGCTGGTTTGTCATTGCCAAACTAATCCAGAAACAAGATAATCAGCTTGAGGAACCATAGAGACATGTTCCCTAATATATACTTATATTTATACTTATATATTTATATAATGCACAATGTTGTTGTGGTCTGTCATATTTTCTAGTGCATAAAGTCACAACGAAATGGAACTTGCGACAGATCTTTCTTCAGTAAGGTGACATACTTTTGTTTTGAGTGTAACAGATTATTGTAAATGAAAACAATTAGGGCAAGGACATGGTTATCCATTGGCTGTTGATTAGATATTGAAATGTGGGTGTTGAACTCAATTTAATGCGCACCTGACCTTGCACTTGCAGTAGATTGTGAAGAGGCAAGTAAGCAGATTGAAAGATTGGAGAAGTTCAGTATACGTCACCGCAGAGAGAAGTCTGTTATTTTCCTCCGAAGTTATGACATCTTAATTAAAAATTAATAACTAGGTCAAATAAAAGAAAACTAAACATTTGAATCATTCACAATAAGATCAACAACTTATAACATACCTAACAACTGTGCGATAACAAAATAGGTTGAATTTACATTTCAAGCTTACTTTAATGTGTATTAAATTTAAAATCAACATAAAACATTTCCGGTTGGGAGTAGCCTAGGTCAGGACTTCTGAAGTAAAAAACCCATTCATTTTCTTCAAAGGGAAATAATGGACTTTTAAAGTTATAAACCATTTAAGACAGATCTACTATAAGCTACAAGGTTGTTAGTCAATGTATATGCTTTTGTTGAAGCCATCTGCCCGCATTATTTCAACTTATTTTAAAATAATTGTGTTTACAGAATGCTGACAAGAAACTAAATTACCCATGATTCTGCAGAGAAATCTCCACCAATCGGAGAATTGAGAACAAGTAGGCTAAATCACACCAAAATATATTTTTAACGCTCACTCACCCATTCCCATTTTCCATGAAGAATTGCAAATGATGTAGCTAGCTAATAGTCAGTCTCCCTATTTTCTCAAACTACTTCAAAATTTGTGTAATGCTTTATGGAATTGTAGTTCTTTCCTTCATTTAAGCAATTGTATACAGTCATATTTTCAAGTTTGTAAAGATGAGATTCATCTCATTGTTGGTTGTTCTTCTGGAACAAAGGCTGCCAAAAAAGTGTGACAGTTGAACTCTCTTTTTATTTTCTAATCAATCAGAAATTGATTAGATCAGAAACACTGGTCTCTATAAAAAATTTAATAAAAACTCCCAGACTTAAGTTTAAACAACAAGATAACCCTTGGTAAATGGGCAAGAGCAATAATTTCTTGATGATGATGACAACAACAAAAGAGAAACACATACACTCAGTCTCAATCAAGAGAACTAATAAACTGCCAGCTAAAACATGTTACACAGCATTTGTGCCAAAGAAGACCTTCAAATCCAATGTATTTTCTTTTCTTTTTTTTCATTCTGAAGAACAAAATGAACACCAAAACACAGAGTCAGTTACAAAACTGGTTTGTGTGTCATCATAATTCTAACAGAAAAACAGCTGTGGTTCTCATAGTACTTCAGATGCAGGTTATCTTGACAAGATGAGGCATGAATAGAGGTTAGAAATACACAAAGCTTGTGGAAAAACACAAGTTGCACCTTCCATGACACACAGGAAGTTATGATGACTTCACTGTCATCACATTATGCATGACTGTCACTTGACAGCTGTTACTGAGGTAGCTTTTAAAGACCCTTTATACAAACTTGTAAGCAGTAAACATTCCTCAAATTCAACATTAGAGTTTTCCATTGCATTGTGCCAGGAGATAGGTAACGTTATGTTGGCCATGAATAAGAATATTGTCTGAATAAAGATAACTTAGACAGGTAGATGTTTAAAAAGTTAAAAATGAACAGAAACTGTAACTTACTGTATGCCCAATCAAAACCTATAATTCTGAAAAAAACAACAGCAAAAAACAGAAGCCAATAACACGGGGTCACTTCAGTCGTCATTCACAAAGCAGTAAGTTAACGTTAGTCTCACCCATGTCTCACTCCCAAAGCAAATAGTAAAAGAAAGCCCAGGATTAAGCAAGAACAATATTTATACAATCCATACCGAAGGTATAAAGCACGCAAAACACCAAGCTTGAACATGCGTAACAACACCGACTTCTGTACTGTAAGTTAATTACAAACCTAAACAAAACCAAAGAGGAAAAGCACAAACATTGCAATATTGCTTGTAGAATAATCCAAACGTATTACCATATTATCGCTCTAGGGCACAGGAGAATTTTGTTTCTAATAAATAAAACAACCCGTGTTCCATTTTAATGAAATCATAATATGCAAGATCTCCGCGCGCCCTGAAGTTTAAATTTCGGCATTTAAGTTGATATGATCAGTTTGTTGTGACGTGCTGGTCTGTCTTAACGGCCGTTACGGGCCAAACTTCAGTCATACTCACTTAAACTCCTCCGATTCCCACAATCCTTCTCTCGGTTCCTCGTCTTACGACCAACAGAATCAATAAGACAATCAGTTAAATCCGAACATGTTGTAAGAACCGATGAACTAAAACTGTTCGCGTTTAAATTTCTTTTGACTTCGGAGCAGTTTAGAGAGAAACACACACACCCGGACAAATGGGGCGTGCCGATTCGTGGTTGTAACTCGACTGACCAATCAGAGCACAGAATTCAAATATAACCACTCCCCGTATGAATCACCAATGAAATTTGAATGTTTTATCGTTCTACTTTTTGTCAAAAAACACTTTGTTTTATATAACTCCTCTCCTTCAACAAGAGACTGTTTTTATTCAGCTTTACTTGTGGAGTAAGACAACAGAGGTCATTAAAATTAAACGGCAAGATAAAACATTATCTAGCTATTTTAACTCTTTAAATGAATGAGACAGTTTTTCACCAGGGCTGACTGACAGCTGATATTGAGTCTTCACGACACGTTCCCATATCAACCACTGTTCATCCCACCCCCGTGCGCGTGTAGCACCTGCCCAAAGAATCAGCATCAGATACGGCATTTATTATTTAAAATGCTCAAGATGACCCTGTACTATAGGCTTGAGAAACTAGACAGAGCCTTCATTGTACCTTTCCAATAGGCTGACATGTCATCCATAAGACAGCCGAACACAAGCAAGAGGAGTGCGCAAATACTTGTATGACCCCTAGAAACCCATGGGACAAGCATAAAAAGTAAGTGCAATGTCATATTAGTAGAATTAGCGGTGTAGTGTTATTTTTCTAGTTTCTTGTAATTTATTTAGCCAGCATCATAAAAGTAGCAAATAATTCAGTCATTAACCTACCATTAATTATAATATAAATATAATTACAAGATATATAATTGAAAAAACACAAATGCACTTGCATTTGTAACAGTTGTAAGAGTTTTGTGTATTCTTGTTGCTAAGAAATGAGTAGAGAAGCGCGGAGCAGGTTTGATGGAGCGTCAGCGGGAGACGCAGAGGATATGGACGGAGAAGAAGAAGACGCTCACAGCAGACATTCATCAGTGCTGTGGGAAAGACACATTCAGCAAAGTATATTTGTGGATATCAGTGATGATGACAGCCTGCATTTCAGCGACATGCAGGGCGCCTTCACTGTCCACCTCTCACAGGACACTGGTGCACCTGAGAGCCCGAAACTCACTGGTAAGAAATAGCCTACTTCTGTATGAAATCCCCACAGTTTATTTTATTTTTTAACTACAATGGAACTGCCATGTTTTTTGCAGTAGCCTACCATAATACCACCTGACATGTACTATGGCAATAACAGTTTTTTTTTTAAAGTAGGCTACCAACAAGTAGTTTTCAGTTGGCTACCATGGCTATACCATGCGTAGGCTATCATGTAAATACCACAGCCATTTAAACTTAAATTAACAACTTTAAAGAAATTGAAAATGGCTTAACTTATTTTGATGAGTTAAAACAATGTAAAAACATATGTTCTCATGACTAATTAATCATATTATTTTTTTTACAGTCTATGATATGCAGAAATACAGCACTATTATTACAACCTAAAATAATTGTTTTCTATTTTAATATATTTTTACTCCAAGCCAGTCTTTAATATCACATGATAAAACATTGAATAATGATGTGCGTTTCAAGGCACTTCAGTGGGCCTTTAATATGTTTGTGATGAATAGAAAATTGAAAAGAACAGTATTTAGAAAAGAAATCTTTAGCCATATTATAAATGCCTTTACTGTCATTTTTGACCAAATTAATGCATCTTTGCTGAAAACATCTACCCCAAACTTCTGAATGGTATTGTATGAGTATGGTAATCATTCAGAATGTATGATTTAAGTTATAAAAACTCCCACTGACTTTGACTGAATGCGTTTAAAACCTGATTGCCAGCAATGGTGTCATAATGACCCAATGCCAGCTATAGGTCTCCTTTATACAGTTTTGCCAAAAACACTTTAACACTCTTTTGCTTAAAAAGTGAAATCCTGTTTTAGTGTTTCCTAATGGCTTTAAATTATAACATTTTACTATAAGACATGAAAAACCACTGTCTTTTTATTTTGTGTACAGATAATGCAGAGTTGTCAGAGTCATGTGAGACTAAAGAGGGCTCATCAGAGAGTGTCGAATCAGTCAATAGTGAACACACAGAGCATTCAAACACCAGAGACAGGAAGGGAAACGTGATCAAGGCGGCAATGCAGAAACTCAAAACTGCAGTAAAGCCAATCATTGGAACACATGAGGATGATGCTGTCAACACCAGTGACGAAGAACATGAAGAGCTCCCATATGATGGTACGCACACCAACAACAAAACAGAGACGAATTTAAAATCATCTCCATGTGAAATGGTTTCTGTGATGTCCAGTCAGGCTTTCACTACACTTGATAAGTTTAGTAGGCAAATTGGTAATGCAAAAGAAACAGAGGCTTGCCTGTCTAATCTTACTCATGCTCTTCTATCTAATCATAAAGCAATAGAGGACATGGCTCCTCCCTTAGCCACACCTATTCAACCTGCAAACCACATCACTGACTTCCTGCTCAGACACTTCTCCCAGGAGGAGCTGCTTAACTCAAGCAGGATCATTGAAGCAGAGACCCTACCTGAGATGTCTTTGATGGACAGCATTGATGAAACCGTGCTGAGTAGAGCTTCTCGGGCTCCACAGGTCGGCAAAGGAGAGAGAGAGAAGATTCAGGATGTGATGGAGGAACCTGATCCCAGCACTTCTGGAAGTCATGGACTGGTTGAAATAAACATTCCAGATGAGTCGAGCTCATCTAAGAAACCTGGAACGACTTGTATCATTGATGATGATGATGATAAAGAATGTCCTAAGCAGAACAGCAGTGCTAACTCTCTAGATCTATCTAAAGCAGATGCACAGAATCCTAAGTGCTCCTTCAGCAGGACCAGGTCCTACAGTGAGCTGAAATACGGACAGGGAAAGGTGCATTACCCCCTACCTGACTTCTCTAAAGTGGCACCTAAAGTCAAAATACCAAAAGGTAATGGAAGCGTTAAACCCGTCAACCAGTCACCAGCTATGACCCGAGCCCAGTCGTCCCCAGGCATTCTGGGTAAATCCACCTCCTCTTGTAAAGCTACAGCAGATATCATCAGCAGGGTTTTAGAGGACTCCATGCCACCGGAGAAGCACAATGTGTTTACAGACAAGGAAGTAGCGCATCAGTTACAGGTGACTACATTTACAACACTAGTTACACTGCTTAGGAGATCTTTCACATGATTCGAGTCAGGCATCAAGCTGCTTTGACCTTAATATAGAAAGCGCTGAAGTGTGACAGAAAGGCGATCTTACAAGAACGTGAGAAGTGTATAACTGTAAAAACTGTGTAAATAGCAGTGTTGGGAGTAACGCATTACAAGTAACTTGAGTTATATGTAATCAGGTTCATACAATGAAAGTTATTGGGGTCTAATGTTGTTTTGGACCCAATTGACTTTAATTGCAAGAACAAAAATTCACCAAAAGGTTAAAAAAAAAAAAAAAAAAAAAAAGTGACCCTTTCATTTGTTTACAGGCTGAATATGACAGATTGCTCGCTAAATACACAGAAGCTGAAAACCTAATTGGTCAGGTGAGACTCAAGAGGATTTTTTAAAAGTTGGATCTTCCATTAATGTTGAAACATTTAGATTTTTATTCGTATGTATTTATTATCTCAAACAAAAGAATACCAGACTAAAGTATAAACATTATTATACACAATATGCCTGTATAATATCTGCTCTATAGTATACAGATATGATCCGCATTTCAACATATCCTCATTTTAATCTGATTTGCAGCCCAATTGAGCGGATTATATTGTTGCTTTCTTTTAAACAGCAGATTCATGCTTCCAGTGAGCCGTCTGTGTCCATCGACTGGAACGATGCAACTAGCAACAATGACAACACCAAACTGACAGCAAATATCCCACAAGCACCAGCCGCAGGCAAGAAGCCATTGTATTTCTTTCTCCAGCTGAATACTGTGGTACAGTGTAACCCTGGCAGCAGAGAAACCCTGCCAGGGAAATTTGAGCTAGCATTAAACAGACCTCCTCCTAAGAGAGTGAATCAAGAAACATTGTTAAGAGATCATCAGGTGTTTATACTTAAAGGGGCTATGTGTAGCTTTTTACTTAAAAAAAATCTTTAAGATAGAGTTTTCATTTGTACATTTATGAGCCAACCCTAATGTAATAGAAAGAATGACACCTTAAAGTCCCTGTAAAGGCAATTTCAAAAAAAAATTCTAAACACATTATAAATGTTAGAAATGTATTGCTAAAACATATTACAAAGACTGTGAACTGTGAAGTACTGATTTGTGGAGTTAGACCGTTAAACAGTTTTTAACCATTGCTATTTTCCGGATTTTCTGGGCGGGGCTAAAACAGGGCTCGATGACGCACTGGAGCCCCTGAGCTCCTGGACACGCCTCTACTTGATGACACACTGTAGCCGCTGAGGCTGGCCGCTCCTAACAATAGAACACATTTACATCAGTTTGCCGCTCAATCGCGAGTTACTGTCAGCACTATTATTAGTAACACAGCCTACAGATTGCTAGCTAGCTATGCCTTCGTCACGGAAATGCGTACTACCTGGATGCGATCACCGGATCACATACAAAACAGATCGGTGTCCTTATTTAAATTTCCGAAAAACGATTACATCAAGAAGAAGTGGATTAATTTTGTGAAGAGCCAACCTTGATGGAGAGCTGTGGATCACTGCCAACACCCGCCTCTGTAAGTGATCATTTTACACGGGATAGTTTTATAAACTTTCGTCGGAGATAACTGTCTGGGATTCACTGATAATCCGTTGTTACTGGTGAATGGGGCAGAACCGACTCCCGCCTGGCCTTCATCCTCCCGTCGCGCCGACAACTGGTGCCATCATCGGCAGTGCGTGCCCACCGTGCGAGCATCCATTCCGGCTGTAGAGTTCAGTGTGGCGAGTCGACCGTCGACGGCAGCTTTCCCGCGAGTGGGCGTGGTTTCAGCACAGCCAGCGGACACGCCTCCAGCGTTTGAGAGCAGAGATTACTGCTCATTTCTTCAAGATTTTGATAGCTTATTTTATGTACTTGCTGGCTTTTTTTATCATTCAAATTTGGCTGGGTGACTAATAACTAATTTTTCTGTGGTGTGACAAACTCAAAACACATACTTAATTTTGACTTTACAGGGACTTTAATGTCCACCACAATTGTGTGGGGAGGATTCGGGTTCGAATTGGCGCGAAAATTCACAAAATGTGACGTCATGCGCGTTCTCGTCTACTTGGGCTTACATCCGGCAATCACTAGCAGTAACTTTAGTGTTTCGAATGGACTCTGCGGACGTAAAGAAGCAACCAGCCTCCAGCACAATCCAGACACCCACGGAAACTCCTCGTAAGTAAAAAAAAAAAAAAAAGCCTTATCTAGTGCGTCCAAAATAGAGAGTGACCGACGTCAGGCAAAGACAAGACAAGAGTCAACATCGGAGCGGCATTTGATTCTTGGAGGGAGCACCGGTCAGCACCGGGTATAAAAACAGACCCAGAGCTGGCTTTCTTTTTACTGCAAAGGTAAGACATAGTTACAACTCTCTGGTTGCTGTGGTCATGCTCATACGAGCGTGCGCACCGAGAACGAGCATGAGACTGGCTGCAGTTTCTCTAACGGCCACTGGTGTCAGTAACGGTTAGAAATTTCAGAACCTACGCAATGCTCCTTTAAGTACAAAATGATCAAAAGTGCTATAAGATAAAAGATACATGACTTGTGTTTAGATATTTTACACTTACATTTGCGTCCTCACATCTTGAGTATATGTTCAACAGGTCCAAGTGAGAAGCATTTTAGTCTTCACAACTCTGTACCTGTGCTGACTGAATCACAGAGCCCGACAGATGGAGAAAGACTAACCTCTGAGCTCAGAGACATCATCAGATCATTTACGCAGAAGGTACAGACAAGTTAGCAAGACCTGCCTTCAAAGATTTGCCCTGTGCCTTATGTTTTTAGTTCTCTTTAACATGCATTTAGCTTTTGCATTGATGGGTGCATGATGCATCTGTATTTTTCTTCTTTTCCAGGTGGATGAATTCAAACCATGTGTCACCACCATGTCAATGAATGTGGAGGAGCAACAGATGGTAACTGTACATACTTAATCATGAATTTCACAAAACCTTTTTTATAATACACTGTTTTATCATAAGATACTAAATTAAATCAAGCAGTTGTAGGTTTATAGTCAAGTCAAGTCAAGTCATCTTCATTTATATAGCGCTTTTAACAATGGAGATTGTTTCAAAGCAGCTTTACAGAGATAAACATACAATTTACGGTAACAGAGATTGCCCCAAATGGGAAAAAAAGTAAACGTTTCATCTTGTTTGGTGGATATCTCCACAGGTGCTGAAGAGCATGATGGAGGCCCAGGATCAGCTGGAGAGAAATTACCTCACAAAGAGGGAGGAGCATCGTGCTCTGGAGATGCAGAACTACAGGGGTCTAGCCAGAAACACAGGAGAGTTTGACCCTGACAGGTAGACATGTCATGTGTTTGGACCACTGATCTATATAGAATGACTGGATAGCTCATGACGTCATAAACAGTGAAGCCACCGCGCCGCCATATTGTGATTCCCTAGTGAGCTCACGCGTTCTATTGAATCAATAGGAAATTGTATGATTTGACTGAGAAAACATTGCATAACGAGACACCGTCTTTAAATCTAAAGTCTCCCTGAACAGTCTTACAATGCAAACATCCTAAGCATTTAAATGGGTATTTGTTTAAAGTCGGAAAGTATTCCTGCTTACTAAAAATGAAGTATATGTGAATTGTGAACTTAAAATTTAGCTCTTTCTGATAGTGTTTTACAGATAGATCAGTAGTCTGCTCAAGTATTTGATTAGTAAGCAAGAACATGTCCAGGAAATGCATAATACAAATTGTATGGGTTAATGAACACCTGTTTCACCTCTTATTTACCCCTTATTTACACTGCACACCACTAGGGTAGCCAGAAAAGAGTCTCTGGGTGTGCATAAGAAAAACTGGGTGTGCCACATTTATTGTCAGATTAATGTGCAATAAACCCAGACTTTGCCTATCTCTAACTTTACAGAATAGACTGGGCTGATGTGTAAAACTATAGGCTACTCAGCGCCAAATAACCATAATACTATATAAAATATAACTCAGGGCTCGACATAAAGCCTCTTCATGTGCTTGGACAAGTGACCGATTTACTTGTTCGAAGGACAAGTAAAAAAATTACTAAAAATGCAATAATAAAGCAATATTCTCATCAGTGTTGAGTCAACTTTGACATATTTAAATCTGCATATTTATGATATTTTAACCTTTATAAAGAGCATTTTTCCTTAATCGTTTTAAATATAGCCTATGCTTCATCTTTCATTTTAAATTCTTAAATTTGATCAATAAATTAAATTAAAATAATAAGACACTGGCTGCTACCAATCAAATTAAATAATTTACAGTGAAAAATTACAATGGCATTAAATAATGTTATGAGATTGTTTTAAATGTTTTTTGAATATACAAATATGAAATATTGGAAAGAATGATACTTTTAAACACAAAACTAAACCACCAATAGGTGGCGGCAGATCGCCGTCTTACTGAGTGAGTCGTTGAGCCATTTATTCAAACGATTCTTTCAAAACGCTGAATTGTTTAAGAATGAGGCATTTGTTTAATGGGCCATTGAATCTTTGACTCAACCGATTCATTCAAAACGCTGAATCATGATTCAGTAATGCGGTTATGTGTTCTGGTGAGATGTGCTGTGGTTCTGCTGTGATCTTTGTTTGGAACTATTTTCGCTGCTCAAATACAACAAAAAACAGTCAATATTGTGTCTAAAATGTAAGTGACAGACTTAATATTAATTTGTTTATTAAACTGTCATATCATATGAAATCAGTGGTACATTTTCAATCGTGATGGTATTGCACTTGTGGTTGTGTGATGTTGCTTAACTGTATCATATCATATGTTATAAATATAAGAACTCCACATGAATTTTTACCGCTGTGCATGTTCATTAAGTTTCTTTGTGTGATCTGGGCTCATTTGTTTCCATTTCTCATGAGGCACGAGCCTCAACAGCGCAACCGTGTTACCGTAAGACAGTCAGAGGCTGTTTGCGGATTGGTTGGCAGTCCAAATGTCGGCAGATTTTTTTTAACGATAACAATTAAAACATTTAATTACATTTTAAATTAACAAATTGTAAGTAAATAACAATAGGTCAAGTTTAGTTTTTTTTTTCTTTATATCAAGACTTAAAAAATTATTCTGGACTTAAAAAATTATTCTGGACTATTTTTAGGTGTGCCAGCTGCCACTGTGGGTGGCACCGGCACACCCTGGTACACCCGTGGCTACGCCAGTGCTGCACACGTCTGCGGCGCGTTTACAGCTGCGACACGGCTACCGGAGCTGATCGCGCCCACAAATCGGCAAATCACGTGGAAATGCTCCCGGTGTGAGTTGACACCGCGTGAATGTAGGAATAAAACATTGTCGGAGCCATAATGCGCCGTAGATGTGTGCACTGTAAATAAGGGGTTTACACATAGGCCTACTCCGTTTGCAGTGCATATTTTTTTACCATACCCACGTCAACAGGTTGGAGCTATCACTGCACGCGGATGCCCGTCCTGTGCGGTGCGTGCAGAGATCGTTTGTGCTGCAGGCGCTGAATTAAAGTGACAGCGCATGGTTCGTGGTCAAACTGAACACGGATTGACATGAAAATATTACATATATGCATTTAATTAAATTTATAAGAAGTAATGCATTGAATAATACGTTTATTGGGTTTAATCTTGAATACGTCTGTGAAAGAATGCATAGTAGGCTATACTTTTTTTTTTAACAACACGGAAATAGCGACAATTGTGCATATAAATTACTATATATGGGCTTAAAGTACAACCTGTGAGCAGTTTTTCAAGATCCTTTGGTGATCTTCATTTTACACTTGTTGATGCGCAGCGGGTCATCTTAAAAGTGCCGTCGGAGCTACCTATCTCTGTATAACGGCCGTTGGAGCCCTCTGCTGGTAGGGAATCGTAAGATGGCCGCTCGAACACTTCCGGTGGCTTCACTGCCTGGTGGCAGTTTAGAACGTCATGAGCTATCCAGTCATTATATAGATCAGTGGTTTGGACAGCATGATCTAAAACCTCAGAAAACTAGAATACTCTTGTTATAATCAAGAAAACTGTGCAAGTGATAAGCAAGTGATGGTAAATTCTATTACATTTAAGTCATGGATATTGTACGGTGGCAGAGAGAGTTCAATTGAAGAAAACACATGCAAATAGAAAAAAATACTCACAATGCAGCCAAATACAGAAACGAGCTGCAAAAACTCACAACGCACATACGATCAGGATGTTAAAATAAACAAAAAAACTCACCTTTTAGGTCATCGACAACACCACTGACGAGTAGACATTGAACAATAAGCATGTCTCAGCCAAGTTTGTCACTTGTTGGGGTCCCCTTGTGGTTGTGAGTATTTGCAGCAAATGTGTTTTCAAACTGATGAAGATGCTTTCTTAATTTGTTGGTGTTTCAGTTGCTTTCTTCGGCTCTCTTGGCCACCGTAATATTGGCATGAAATGAAAATTCACCCTATTTTGTAAACGGATGTTATTGTGAAGGATCTGTGTATGTTTTATTGAAAAAAAAAAGAAGAAGTTTAGACTTTGTAATGTTTAATCAAATTATAATAACTTGTTGTTCCGCTGAATGTATTAAGTCCACTTAAACCCAGTGGTGGACGAAGTACACATACCATGTAGGCTACTTGAGTAAAAGTAAAGATACTCAAGGTAAAATATTACTCAAGTAAAAGTAGAAGTGCTGCCTTTAAACATTCACTTGAGTAAAAGTACAAAAGTATTTGCCTTCAAATGTACTTAAGTATCCAAGTACCTTGATTTTTTTATGGCTATAATGTCCTATTATAATTTGTCACAAGACTCTTGCTTAACTCAGTCTAAGTGAAGACTAATGTCACTTTTGGCACACCAATCTATTAAAGAAATGACATTAATTAGTCTGATATATATATTTGAATTTAATTATTTTTTTTGTGTGTTTAATTTTGGAGGGAAGGGGACTGTTCCCATAAGGTATAAAACATTTACGTTACTGTATATATTTTTCTCCAGCGCCTATGGTCATAACTATTAACATCTTAATGTTATGATACATTCACATAAACCT
Organism: Rhinichthys osculus; assembly: GCA_029959095.1. Lineage (NCBI taxonomy): Eukaryota > Metazoa > Chordata > Actinopteri > Cypriniformes > Leuciscidae > Rhinichthys > Rhinichthys osculus. The sequence continues at coordinate 8,915,270 of JARWKJ010000007.1, read as the reverse complement.
GCACAATGCCATTAAATATATATATATACACACATACACACACACACACACACACACACACATATATATATATATATATATATATATATATATATATACTCTATTTCTATGTCATGGGAGCAGCCAATTTCCCTCCAAAACTAAACACAAAAACGTGTCTACGAAAGAAAACATCAGTCGCTACTTCAGTTTCAACACGACTTTAAATGTAATGGTTATATCTTTTTGCTTTTGTAAATATAGTTCATAGTGTCTACATGTTGGAGCACTGCCTACAAAGCTATCGACTTTAATTAAAATTTGTTTGTAAAACTAAAAATTCATACTGTACATAGGCACAATTTATATTTGTTCATAAAACTAATTTCAGTCATATACTGTCTGCATTTGCCTTTACATTAAAAGGTTTCAAAAACCTTCAGAAACAAACTCGTTCAAGTGTGTCCAATCATTTGACAGGTAGTGTAATTGTATTTAGACTGATTCCTGTTAAGTCTAAAGTCGTTCAAAGCAAGGAAATGAAACTGTCATGGGTCAAAGGGTCAACTTGTGTTGTGTATTCACGTTTGTGTTTAAGGGAGGTCGAGGGGCAGATTTTCAGGATAGGCATGCACCTGGAGGACATAAAAGAGCAGATCGACAGAAACGTCTGCCATGTTTACTATCCACCTTCGTCATCCTCCACTCCATCTCCTCCTCCTTGTGAAAATATCCCTCTCTCATCATCCCATCCATCACTGCATGAGGTAACACACACAGTGATCTACATTTTAGGGGACATTTGGACAAACATTCACGGCATTAGACAGTACCTGATTGTCAATGACACTCTCTGACCACATTATTATCCTTCACTTTTCCCTCCTTCATTCATACACAAAATGTCAAAGTTAGCTTATGTAATTTCTGTTTAAACAACTTCTTCTGTTAAGAGTCAGCAATTATTAATGCTCATGTGGACACGCACAGCGAAGCTGATATTGTTGTGTGCCTCATATCCTTTTGCATGTGTTCGTTTGCTATGTAACGTGAGAACTAAATGACTGGGCCGCGGTAGGTTTTGTGGATGCTGGGTCTGAATGAAAAAACATGTCATGTTACAGGAGTTGGACTTCAGCATCTCCTCGGTCAGACACAACATGGAGGACAATGATGATGAAGAGGCCAGTGAAGATCACAGAGCTGACGAGCCTTTCCCCGGCTGCACAGAAAACCGCTTCTATCTACAGTACTGCCACATTTTCTTCTTTATCTGTTATTGCCAACATAATGCTTCACACAGGCCGTGTTCACACCTAGGCATGTGACAGTATCTAATTTTCATATCACGATAATTGCTGTAGCTTTTATCATGGTATTGAATTAAGTTACAAAAAGGGTTGAACTCTTAATAATGAGTTTCTTCTCTTCTCAACTCTGAACATTTAAATCCAACCAAAAAATTCCACAAAATGTATAGACTAAACAAATGAAACAGATTAAAGTGCAAAACTTTTGACCAATATCTTTTGTGCCATGTTTTAGTCCAGATTAAAATGTAAAAATGTTTAGGTGTAAACTAATATTGTGAAAATAAATAGCATATTAAGTCAAATAAGTATTGTTTAGTGCTGTGATAAACCACAGCGAATACAAAATTCGCAATGGCTGCTTGAAACAAGTATGGTTTGACTTTCTTTTTTCCCCAAATTATTCAAAGTATTTTGAAGTGCTCACACTGTAAACCCTAATGCTCAAAATAGTTAATTGGTTTGAGTAGGGTAAACTTAAATTAAACAAATTAGTTTAATCAAATGAAGTTTTATGAGTATTTAGAACTTTCTTTTTCTTTTGAGTTCACAAAACTGACATATTTTAAGTAAGCAGAATTGTTTAATTGTTTTGAGTTTTATGGAGGTACTAATAAACCATGTATGTTCATTACCGCGATGTATTGTGTTATACCGGCACATGTTCAGCTATTTTTTAAAAGGTAAACAAAGACTAAGAAATGCATATGGAATGTATCTGGGGTGGTAATCAAAAGTTTGCTGGTTCAAAATCCACAATCATTGACATAAACATTGCAATTAACATAACGCATTAAACAAGTCACAATCCCAGATTGCTTAAAGAACATGTTCCTGTACATTAACTTCACATTATGCCATTATATGGCAAGGTTGCGCAAACGAATTCAGTGAAAAAGATTCTATTTTAATTCTAATGGTTAACGTTAATTAGAAATGTTGTGATCCGGTCCCTTGTTTAGTTCTCTTAAAAGATCACTGATGTAGGTTGTAAGAGGAGGGAGCGTATCGTGATATTTAGCACAGCTCACCCGAGGATGATCGGGTTACAGGTCGAGAGGAGGGACGAGGGAATATCAGTTTCATTATGGAAACACTTCGTTCCCTCTGTCAGTTTTTCTGTATCTTCCTCTGAGGTATTCCACCTTCTCCACTGAAACGCCTGGAACTGCCAATGAGGAAGAGGAGGACAGACTAACAACAAGAGAGGAAGACAACATCCTGGCACAACTGTCCAACTCAACTTCATTAAAGAAGCTGACATACGATAGGTCAGTATTTACAGACAAATTTGTATTTTTGTGGCTGTGCATGCACTGCAATCTGGTGTATTCTTAACTGGGATGGTATGTTGTAATTTTAGAAGTTAAATTTGTACAGGAATAGATGGTAAATCAAAGGTGCATGATTCAGGGTTATTATAGTTAACTGAAACTAAAATCATCAAACTTTTTTGTTACTTGAAATAAAATAAACACTAATGGAAAAAAATAAACATAAAAATAATATATATAAATATAAATAAACTTATTTTATTTCAGCTATAGTTGCCAGGGGAACATCTCTCATTTTCAGTTAGGTTAACTTAATGTACTAAAATAAATAAAACTGAAATAAAATAAAAACTATATAAACATATATAAAAAATATATATAATAAAAAAAGACAAAAACAAAATAACTAAATGAAACATAATAACTAATGATTGTAAATAGCTTTTAGATGAATATAATTACTTTATACAACTTTTGATGGATGTAAAATGTTTGTCTAGTTTTGTTAGCCCAGAAAATGTATCCAGTGATTTATGTTGCATGCTTGTGGATATATAATTGCTTTATTACATTACACTAATATTACATTACACTAGTTCTAAACACGGTACCATGTTAATACTATGGTATTTTTGAAGTACTGTACTTTGAAGTACTAAAATCATCATTGTACCATGGTGCTCTCACAGACTTTTTTGTAAGGCTAATGTGAGTCCTTTGTTGAATTAACACTGAACATTCTTAGTTACAATGGTGCAAACATTATCAGTCTTAAAAATCTAAAACTACTGTAAATGTAAAAAGAACCTTGTTTTTCATGACTGCTGTGATCGTCATTCCTCTCTCAGGTACGAAGAGAAGATCAGACCCAGTGAAGCCTCGTTCCCTTCTGTAGGAGCGTCTGCTGGACACTCTCCTCAGCCAGCCACAGACAAAACACAGGTAACAAACACATACACTAACATGGAGAGACAGAGATTAGGTTTGTCTGTGAGAAAACAAACCTATTTTATGGACAATATAGTATTCTGCAAGAATGTCAATATTGCTAATAGGCCTGTTGAAATTATTGATTAATCATCTGATTGTGGTAATGCTGTGGTTAAGTCTACTTTTATATGAAATAACGGCTTGTAGGTTTATTGTAGACTGCATTGTATTATATAATATAATATTTGTATTATATAATATAATATTATTAATCATAAATAATTATATAAATATTATTAACTTTCACAGCATTAAAGTAAATCATATGGGCCTATTTTATTATATGATTCCAAGTAAAATATATATAAAAAATATGTATGAAGATTACACTGGTAAGTGACATGAATAAACAGAATTATTTATGACAAATCAGAACAAAATTCAGGATCGTGACAGGCCTGTTAAGGGAAAAAAAAAACATCACATATTATTATTATTTTTTGTTGCAAAAATGTTACCTTTAGGAGTACAACAGCTTGTCACTGGGACAGCACCCCTAAAAGAACACTTATTGCACATTATCTACTCCTAAAAATGGCACATTAGTATCTTAAAGTAGACAGTAATAAGGTACTAGTAAGGAAGGTAGGTGCTATTATGAACATTTTAGGGTAAGATACAAAGTTGTCCCTTCCAGAGTGACAAGCTGTTGTACCCCTAAAGGAACAATTTAATGACAGTGTAAAATTACCAGGGTTGCATTTTGTGAGATAAACAGCATAAATGAGATGTCATTTTTTTATGATAGATAAAAAACAAATCCCCAAATTCCGCTAGAGATACTGTGATTTTTTTGTTAGAAGTGTTATTGTTTGAAGATATTTGTGTCACTTGCAGATTGTTTGGGCTGTTTCTGCAAAGGACAAAACGACAGAGAAAGTGTTTTTGTTCTTTTAGAGATTTTTAAGTCCAGAAACTGACAGCGGCTTTGGCAGTTTTGACCTGAGCCGTCCAAACACAGGACTGTCCAAAACACCTCCTAGTGCTGTGAGGTAAATATCTCTCTCTCAAACACACACACACACACACACACACACACACACACACACACACACACACACACACACACACACACACACACACACACACACACACACACACACACACACACACACAGATTGGGTTTTATGGGGACTTTATAGACATAATGATTTTATTTTACTGTATATTCTATTCCCTAACCCTACCCATCACAGAAAACTTTCTGCATTTTTACATTTTCAAAAAACATCACTTTATAGGAATAAGCTGTTTTCATCATAGGGACCGAAAAATGTCCCCAAAAGGACAAAGTATCGTGTTGTAAATGTGTTTTTGTTTTCAGATTATAAACTGTATATTTTCAATGAAAAATGCTCTTTAGCAAAACTGACATTTGGAAAAAAAATGTTTTACTTTATCTGATGTGCTCTTTAGTTCTGCAATCTCAGATGATGTCATTAGCATGGCGAGTATGAGCGGTCCAGACAGTGAAGCCTCCCACTCCAATGTACGAACAACTATATCAATGGCACCAAGACCCGTGCAGCCCACAGTGAATCACCTGGAATTTGAACAGCTGGTTCCACCAGGCATGGAAGCAAAAACCATTACCCAGAATGCAACTGTTAGAATTTCAAAAGAGAATGTCGCATCAGTAGGTGGCGCCACTCCCACGCATAACCAGGTGACTGAAGGAAGAAAATACCTTCGGCTGGGAAAGAGCCATTCTGCAAATGAGATGCACTCGGCATCACACTGTTCATGTCACAAGTAAGTATTAAAGGAAGTAGTTTAAACTTGTAGTGTATACCTGCAATTTGTGAAACCATCACAATTCCATTGTGCTCTTCACAGTAGTGAGGTTATCCTCGCACTGCAGTATGAGGTGTCTCGCCTCAAGAGGGCGCTAGAGGAGAGTCTTGGTCACATGCCTTATGTGAGCAAGAGGACTGATTATCTGAATGGCAGGTGTCCGTTGGAGAAGAAGCACAAGGGACAGACCCGTGGCCAGAACAGAGCTGCCTCCAGCAGGTACTCCAAATTAGGGTTGAAGAATGGCTACCATCCTATTAGTTTTCTAAAAGAACATTTTAATAAACACTTTAGAGCAATGGAAAGATTCCATGGATGTTAAAGGTTCCATAGATGCCAATAAAGAACCTTTATTTTTAAGAGTGTTGGTTCTTCGAAGTTTGCCAAACTAATGTGAATTCTCACTACATCATCAGACGTGCAAAGACAGACTCAAACCCTCAGAAGATTGAGGACTGGATCTCTTCTGATATGGAGCTCAGCAAGAGCAAAGGTGACTGCTTCACAACCTGGTTCATGCTTTCTTCTTTAGCAATACATTTGTTCTAAATGTGGTCTAATGCAGTTCAATATTGGTGTTTGCTAAAGTTGTGTTTAGTCTATATAGTTTTAGTTAAGTGAAATTTAAGAGAAATTGAAAGGGAATTAGTGTATTGTCAGTTACAGATGGTGAAGATTCAGATCACACTATGAGTTTCCAGAGAGCCTTCAGTCCACCGTACGGACAAATACGCACCCGCTTTGGTGCTCCTGCTGAGAAGAGGTCACATGACTCCAAAACATCATCCAGGGGTATGATACCTTTTAGTAAATAGCATTTTTGCTACAGTCCAGCATGTAGTAAGATAAAAGTACTCAAATGTTCTTCTCGCGATGGTCACAGCCTTAGCGGAGAGCTTTCCTTTGGACACATCTCAGTTCAGCCAGTCTGGAAGCCATCGGAGAGTAAGCGTTGGGCCAACGATCCACAGCATCAACACTGAGCCAACCAACAAAAGTGCCAGCTACAGACCTGCAGGTGTGGAATCACTTTAATAATCTAATAATGTGTACTACACACACACACACACACATATATATTCGTTTTAAATGACCCTACAAGTTCGATTAAACCATCAAAATGTATTTTTTACAAATATTATAAATTTGAGGGAAGAACAGAACATTAAACGTTATATATATAGAGCTGTCAAATTAAAGAATTGCATCTAACATAAAGGTTTGTGTTTATATAATATACGTGTATAAATAAACACACACACACACTTTTATGTTAGATGCTATTAATCGTGATTAATCGATTTGTTTATTCTGTATGTCATAGAAAGTGTATGTTTACAGCGGTGGAAAGCCAAGTGAAATAGTGTCCTTTGTTGTTTCAGTGGGAAACTTAAGGAATATCTTCTTAAATAGCACACATCCTGCCCCTTCTAGTCCTGCTCATCTATCCCATAAGCCTCTGCTGCAGGTCAACTATGGCTCATCCTGTAGTCTACCTGCTGGGTAAGCAAATAATCAGTTAAAAGGCAAACAATCAATCTACTAATTATGTAACCCACCAATGGCTCATTACTCATTATATGTCAAACACCTCATATTACCAAAGGACATATGCAGTTTGATCTGTCAGTGTCAAGGATAATAGATTATAAACTGTACAGATAAACTTAGTGATATACTACGTAGTGATATACTACGTGATATATATTGAAAATTGATAATAGTAGGTGGATGGTTTCCCAGGTTCAAAGTGCGAGATCAAGCATCTGAACCAGTGTCCAGTAGGAGGCGCTCTACTCAATCTGACTCAGCACTGCTTCCCAGTAACATCTTCTTTCAACGGACCTCGCCTTGGACTACTGGAAGACGACACCACACCAGCAGAGTCAGTTTAGACTGTCAAACAGCTACCATTCACACAACAGAATGATAGCACACAATTGAATAATGCTAACATTTTGGATTGAAAGGGGAAAGTGTTAAGAACTTTATATTGTTGATTATTTAGAATATAATCCCAACGTATTAACATAACATACCATTCAAAAGTTGGCGTGAGCAAGATTATTTTTTAAAGAAATTATTTTATTGAGCAAGGATGCATAAACAAATCAAAAGTGACAGTAAAGACTTCTATTGTAACAAAAAATTATTGGAAATAAATGCTGTTGTGTTGAACTATTTATCAAAGAATCACGGTTTCCAAAAAATTAAGCAGCACAACTTTTTTTCTATGGAGGCTTGTTTCCGACATGGAATAAATCAATAAAAAAGGTCATTGAGACTTTTTATTTCACAATTCTGACCTTTTCTCACAATTATCAGTTTATATCTCACAATTATGACTTTTTTAATCACAATTCTGAGGGGGAAAAAGGTTGCAATTAACTTTTTCTTTTTTATTCCGTGGCAGAAACAAGCTTCCATAGTTTTCAACATTGATAACAATAAGAAATGTTGCTTGAGCACCAAATCAGCATATTAGATTGATTTCTGAAGGAAAACTGTTATTGTAATAATATTTCATAATATTACTGTTTTACTGTCTCAATAAAGCAGCCTTGCTGAGGATAAGAGACTTCTTTCAAAAACATTACAAAATCGTATTGACCTCAAACTTTTGAAGTGTAGTGTATTATATATTAACATACAATTTGTGTTTAATGCTTATCAGGAGGAATCAATACATAAGACGCTGGACAAGGCCCTGCAGGCAGCTTTTGTAATGAAGCAGACCACGGACAGGATGGCGGACGCTCTCTCTGCTGACCTGGCCAAGGCTCAACTCCAGAAGAAGTTACAGGGCCTGCGTCCTCTCAGCAGCAGAGCGGGCAGCTAGCAGTGCTGGAATTCACTCTTTACAGACAACATTAAATTACAGTATGAATCCTTTCATACATCTGCTTTCACACTTCGGTTCAATAGTGTCCTGGGTTTTGCATTATCATCATCATCAAAAAAAAAAAAAATTGCTGACCTGAAAAGCTGTATTTTTTCTATTTGTAATAGTGATCAATAGGGGGCAGAATAGAACTTCTTAATGTAGTCAATACAACACAATACTAACAACAATGTAAGTGTGATGCAACTAACAAAACAATACTAGAATGCCTGTCTCCAGTATAAAATATCATAAAACACCTAAAGATTTCCTCCCTGACTTCCGTTATCACATACCATCATGTTATTAAGGAGAAGGTTTTGTTGAAACTAGGAATTTTTTTGTGTTAAATTCCCATAAACGTCCCTCAGTTTCAAAAGACTATCACTTTGTTAGCCATATCACCCATTGGCAATCACTAGACTGAAAAATGACACCGGAGAAGTTTCTGCCAATATCGTATGCGTGTGGTAAGCCTCTGGACGTTGCTGTTGTTCGTGTTAAGCAGCTTGCGCTCTCTTATTGGTGTAGAATAAATGCTCTGTTGAAAACTAACAAACATCTGTCACTGTGTAATATAGAACCGGAGAGCAACTGGGGTAACATATTAGTATTTTATCATCATACATACCCCCCCAACTCACAGACCACTAAAAGTAACAGTACTAATAATATACGGTATTTACTTTGATAAACACTAGATTATAAATTTGATTTTAATTATATATACACACACACACACGTTCAAAAGTTTGGGGTTGGTACGATTATTTAAATGTTTTTGAAAGAAGTCTCTTATGCTTACCAAGGCTACATTTATTTAATCAAAATACACTAAAAACAGTAATATTGTGAAATTATTACAATTTAAAATAAGTTTTATTTTAGATATTATAAAAACACACACATGTCTGGAAATTAGAAAAAAAACCCTGGACTAAGCTTTGCCTGAGGATACAGTAGAAATGTGTTACATTAATCTGTCTGTGTAACCTGATGTAAAATGTTTCTGCAGGGTGACTCTCACTATGACAGCTTAGAGCAACTGAGAAATCTATGACACAGAGGTGTAAACTAAACTTGTCATCAGTCCCAGCAGTATAAGAAAGTTCAATGAAACCTTTGAATGGTCTAAATAGCATTATAGCCCTTAAATATACAGTATGAAGAAGTACAACAGTGCCATTTGTGTCCTTTTTAAGATTGAACTGAATGAAAAAATAATAATAAAATGCTACATACATATTACCAACAAATAAAATGCTACCTATCTATCTATCCATCCAACCATCCATCCATTCATCCAGAGAGACATATTACACATAATCAGTTCTCGTAATCAAAGTGTTGGATGCCGGAGAAATGGGCAGGAATAAAGATCTGAGTGACTTTGACAAGGGTCAGGTTGTTATGGCAAGTCTATGGGTCAGAAACCACAAGGTTTGTGGGATGCTCCGGTCAGCAGTGGTAAGAATTTACCAACAGTGGTCCGAGGAAGGACAAACCACTAACCGGTGACAGAGTGTTGGGCGCTCAAGGCTCATCAATGCATAAGGGCAACGGAGGCTATCCTATCTAGTCTGACCCAACAGAAGGTCTACTGTGGCACAAGTCACACAAAATTTTAATGATGGTTATGGGAGGAATGTGTCACAACAACACACAGTTCATCATACTCTGCTTCGTAGTCGCAGACCAATCAGAGTGCCTATGATGACTCCCGTCCACCATCGAAAGCTCTTACAATCGGCACACGAGCATCAGAACTGGACCTTGGTCTGGTGAGTCCTGTTGCAGACCAGGTACAGCCCTTCATGACAATAGTGTTCCCTGGTGGAAGTGCTCTCTTTCAGCAGGATAATACACCCTGCCACACATTGTTTAGGAATGGTTTGAGGAACATGATAAAGGGTTCAAGGTGTTGCTCTGGTCTCCAAATTCCCCAGATCTCAATCCAATTGAGGATCTGTGGGATGTACTGGACCAACAAGTTCGATCCACGGCAGCTTCTCCTCACAACCTACAGGACTTGAAGGATCTGCTGCTAACGTCTTGGTGCCAGATACCACTGGATTTGTAGAGGCCATGCCTCTGTGAGTCGGTGCTGTTTTGGTAGCACGCGGAGGACCAACAGGATATTAGGCATGTGGTCATAATATTTTGGCAGATGTTTCACTTGTTGTAGCATGCAGGTTCTAAGCATGCTTTTATTACATTATGCTTCTCTACAATGGAGAAACATCACAGGTGTGATTCTTGTCTTGTATAATGCCACTTTCAACATCTCACTGGGAGACAGTGTTTACACTGTAAACAATTTCCTGTAGCAATTTCAGTGTAAAATACACTAACTTTAGAGACACTCTAAAAAAGATGTCAGAAATCAGATGTCCTTCTCCCATGACTCCCATGAATATGCTACAACTCTGATGATCCATTCTCTATTGAAAACCTAACAATGCTGAGGCAAACGCAACCTATCAGTGACCCCGGATAAGTGTAATTTACAGGCTGGGATTTTGAGTTGTCTGCCATCAGCCCAAACTAAATGAAATAGATACACTATTCTTTCTTCCTTTCTTTATTGACCCTTTGGCCATTTTTTACATATTGATTTTTTTTTTTTTTTTTTGCTATTGTAATGAGGTATGTTATGAGGTATGTTGAGGTAAACTAAAATACACCATGACACACTTTTGTTTGCTCTGAAAGTTCAATTCTGGACACACACACACACACACACCCACTCACTCGCTTTCAGCATCATTACTCCAGTCTTCAGTGTCACATGATCCTTCAGAAATCATTCTAATATGCTGATTTAGTGCTCAAAAAACATTTATTATTATTATCAATGTTGAAAAACAATAATATTTTTGTGAAAACCACTATTCTTTATTTTTCTTTGATGAATGAAAGGTTCAAAAGAACAGCATATATTTGAAATAGAAATCTTTTGTAACATTATAAATGTCTTTACTGTCATTTAAATTCATTGCATTTAAATGTAATGCTGTATAAAAATATTAATTTCTTTCAAATGTATAAAAAAAAAAAAAAAAAAAAATCTTACTGACCCCAAACTTGTGAATGGTAGTTTAGTATGGTCTGACATGTTTCTTTAAAATGAGATATTTGAATGAATTCCCTAAGCACTAGCTATAGTAACAGCAAAGCTGCATAGTCAGTTTTGGAAACTTTTCATGATACATCAGTCATGTCGATGGCTGTATATATAACATAACATAACACCCCTAAGCCGGAGCAACCTAAGCCAACACTAATTTGTTGTGCTATACAAAATTAATTGACAGTTTGGTTTCTGCTTTGGTTTTGAAATTCCCATATATCCCCTAGAAAGGAAAATTAAGCTCCCTGTAATGTATACTATAGCATGTCATGTTACACTGACACAAATCAACCGCAGATTTATGGCTTTTATATTTCCTCTGGCTCATTCAGCTACACAAATCTTGTGAAACTGATATTACACATAAACATTTCATCTGAGTTTGTCACAATAATCTATGTTTGTTAGCCTAGATCTCCTGCTTCTTCTCACATGTTCCTCCAGCACACACACACGTTGTGTTTTCATGTTTTATAGGGACTTTCTATAGACATAATGCTTTTTATACTATACAAACTGAATATTCTATCCCCTTACACTGACCCTACCCTTAAACCTACCCGTCACAGAAAACTTTCTGGATTTTTACGTTTTCAAAAAACCTCACTTAGAATAAATATAAATAATAAATATAAGCTGTTTTCCTCATGGGGACCAAAAAATTTCACCACAAGGACAAGGATTTCGGATATTGCCATCTTTGTGGGGATCTTTGTCCCCATAATGTAGGGTTTACCAGGACACGGACACACACACACACACACACAGACACACACACACACACAGACAGACACACACACACACACACACACACACACAGACAGACACACACACACACACACACACAATATTTTTCATAGTTTAGAAGTTCTTCTAAAATCAAATGATCCAATATATTCATTTATAGCTCTATTTCTCCTATATAGGCTACTAAAGCAATTTTAGGTACAACATCTGAGACAAAGTACTAAAACAAAACATAACCTGAGCTATGAAAGGGCAACCGCTCAGAGTTGTCATATAAGTAGGCCTATGTAATATGATAAATGCCTCTTTTCAGACTGGTAACCTACTTTATTAGTTCATAATAGGGATTAATATAATTGATACTATTTTATTCTGAAGTATTATCTTAAACGAGTGCATAGAACATTTAATGTCTTGTGTATTTGATAACAATAGAACAAGCGATGCTGAACAGCCCATTCACCAGGCAGAGTGCATCTTTGTGTCTATCCTCAAGTGTGTTGATGCGTACCTGTGTGTGTGTTTTCCTCCAGCGCTGATAGGTCCTCTCTCTCTCCCTGACTGAGGGAGGGGGCAAACGTGAACACTCACTACTCGTAGAACAATAAAATACCTGTTGGACGGTAATAGGAAAAAAAACGCAGAAAAAAATCCCCAGAACTTAAGCCACAGCCATTACCCTGCAGAAATAGTCAAATCAGGAGAAGAGACTGTGCCCTAAAGGCAGCTGAGCAGAACTAAATTTGAGGCATGGAGTCGAAATATTTACATCTTTCTAACATCATCTTATTGATTATCATCGTGCCACAGGTAAAAATTCTACTTTCTTTATACATAGGCTACAATAAGTTATGGTTTAACTGTGCCTATGCTTGGTGGAAGCAACATAGCGCATTAAAAGCACATTGGGATTCTTAATAAATAATTATATATTTTAAAGACAGGTTATTTGTATTGCATAGAACAATAGTCCTCTTTATTATACTTCTGCATGTTTTGTAGTTGTACACACTTTCATGCTGGATAGGAAAAAATAGCTTTGGATCTAAAATCTGCGCTGAGTGATGCTCAAATAAGCTTCCTTGGTCACTAATGGCACATAATACCATATGACAGAGTAATAGTTGCCCCTGAAATGAGCGAGGAAGAATGGATGCTTTCTAACATGTTTTATAGGCTATATTTTAAAAATGATTTGTTGTATTTCTGCTCTTAATTTACAGATATGCACAGCTCAAAACGGTAGGAGATCTTCAATATTTGAGGAACTGGATATTTGTAGCATTAAATGATCGTGTTAATACACAATAATAGTAACGGATAGTTATCCACAAAACTGTCAACATGTCAAATATCAAAATATTAAATTCTCCTTTTCAAAATTGAAAAGGCTACCATTTTGTGGAATGACCGGGTTGTGTCTTGTATTAATATTGCATTGTTTAAAACAGTATTATGGTTATTATGATATCTTTACTGTTTGTCTTCGTGCAGACATCACGTTATCCGTGTTCACCGTCACCTCTAAAAGCATGACGGTGCGCTGGAGCGGACATTCCGGCGCGAGCTCGTACAAAATCACCGCCACGCCGAAAAACTCCCCAGAGCCGTCGGTGTTCGCGCAGTTCAGCGGCAGCACGGTGATGGGCTCCGTTAACTCTTTGTCCCCGAACACTGTGTACAGGATGCGGGTCGAAGCCATGGACAACGCGGTGAACGTGCTCAGTAGCGCCGAAACGGAGGAGACTACAGGTGAGGTGACCTCTGACTTCTGCCAGTTTGTGCCGTTGGACAAGAGCTACCTTGATAAATTACAAATGAAAAATTCTAACTGACACCGATGCAAAAGGCTTTAGCATCAGTGCCCATTCAGGTGGTCGGATATTTAAGACAGGTGACTTTTTAATTTATCCTTTAAAATATTAAAGTATTCATTTTATTAGATAGCCTACATTTTTCATTTAGTTAAATATTAAAATCAATCATTTGAATTCCGAATATTGTTTTAATATTTATAATATTTATTTATTTATTTTTACATAATTTAAGATAAATTAAGTTCTGCGTACATTAGAACGTTGAATACGGTTATGAATATTTATTTATTTATATAAAGGATGTAACAATATTCACGATTGTGGGAACCAAATGTAAAGCCTCAATCTTCATGAAGGTTACTTCACAATTTACTTTATAATTTTTCTATTTCTTTGTTTATTCCATTTATTCATAAAGCACTTTAAGCTGCAAACTATTGTGATAAGTTCTCTCCAAAAAATGAATTAAAATAATTATAATAACAGTGTTTTTTCTACCATCATTATGAACTTAATATTTATTTCTAGAAATGAAGCTATAGCTAATTATATAGGCTATATATATATATATATATATATATATATATATATATAATTATTATGTTTTTGTATTGTGTCCCATCAGCTCCTGAGGTTCCCTTTATAGAGCAGGCTTACTCCAAACACAGTGACAGCATCACGGTGGAGTTCGGTCTAGTGATTGGTGCCACCAGCTACATCATCCGGGCAGAGAACGAGGATGGGTTCTTCTCTGAAACCCGGGTGGTAACTTCCCCCGGGACAGTGATCAATCTGCTGCCTTATACCCAATACACCCTCAGCGTGATGTCCGTCAACACTGGGGGAAGGAGTCAGCCTTCTCTATCCATGAACTCCAAGACAGGTAAACTCCAGACTTTAATTAAAACATCTTCTGCTTGATTTAAAAATGGCTTTGATTAATATATTGGCTATCTTATACTTAAAAAAGGGCTAACATCCCTGCTGTTTTGTGGCAGAAACAAAACCGTTTGAACCAGCCTAAGGTGGTTGGCTGGTCTTTAAGATGGTTTAGGCGGTCTCTAAACCTGAGGAAACTAGTGTTCAACTGATGACCAGCCAGCTGAAACAATGTAATAGAGACCCGAGCGGTGACAAGGAGAATCACACCAGGCATCCATTTGAAGGTCGTTCCAAAAGAAGTTTAATACTTTAAAGGCAAGGAAGTGCAAAAGGTTAGCCTGGTTAAAACCAGACCATTCTCAGTTGTAACTGAGTTATGGTCTGGCAGAGTGTCATAGACAAATCATTTCCAGAGGGCGTCACCAACGGACGTCGCGGATAGACCTAAAACCAATCAGAGCGATGAAGGAGATGACGTATGCAGAGCGGCGGAGAAACATCTCAGAGTGTTGTTCTTTGCTCGGTTTTTTAACAAAAAGGAAATGCTCAAATCGCTTATAACAGACGCAATAGCTGATTCGAACGAAATGATGTTCGACGGCGGCATCCATCTTTGTAATGTAGGCTTCAAAATCCCAGCGCTGTCGTCATCCTGTAAAGCCCGCCCCAACGTTTCTGTTTGGTGCCTCGATTTCGACGGATTGGAAATGGGCTTGAATGAGCTCTTTGCCAGACTAACTTTCAGAGCAAATCTAAATTTGCCAGAAGTTGTCTGGGTTTTCCCAGGCTAGCAAAAGGTCCATACAACAGTGGATAAGAGCAAAAATAAAAACAAAGGTTACAAAAACAGGTACTAAAACTAGCACCAGCTTCATGCTCAAGCAACATTAACAACCTTTGCATCAAGCCCCAAACCACTCTCTGTTCCTCCTGCCTCCCTTCTGAACACTTAAATGCACAATTTTCCCGCCTTTAGTTAATTGGAACATACCATTTTCTGTAAAACTAACTCTTGTCTCTCTATACATTTCAGCAAGTTCCCTCAATGATAGTTAAGACAAATAGTTTAAAAACAATCAATAAATACAACATACAGGCAAATATTGTCATTTGCACAACTGATATTTCCTAAATTAGTTAAAATGAGCATTTCCCACCAACCAGGGTGTGCACATCCCTAGAATTTAGGCCCAAACCTCTAACCACAGGAAATGAAACCGTAAAACTCCACATGAACAATTACAATATATGCATAATCTGAAGAACCATAAGGACACGGCTTTGAGGGATGGAGAAGCAACACTGACTCTTTATCACAAACAACCAGCCCAAAACCCCTCTAAAACAATTAAACCAGACCAGACATTTTCATTTAAAGCTCATTTACTAAAGATCACACATCGTAGAAAAGAATGAAAACTGAGCCCTACTCCCGGTTTGGTCGACAATGAGTTGGTATTTAAAACCTGTAACAATAACACAGTATTGTTTACTCCAGGTATTGTGCAGAGTTGGTTCCTCTGGCTCCTACCAACTGTTGACAGTAACTGCATCTTTAGATTTATACCCAAAACTGCATGAAAAGATAAACCATGAGAACTAGGCTGTCGCCTTTCCCCAAGGAACGGCTTGACGTAACATAAGAAGGACCGATTTCATAAAGTTTCACATATAACAACAGAACATTCTCTCTATCTCATTTCACCTTACAGACACACTGAAGGTTATTTCCATCTCAACATCACATATCTGTCCCTATCAGACATTTATACTATACTCATTTTAAATCTAATAATATATTTTATAAAAAAAGATTATCATTGGCACATATAAATAAACTAATTTGACTAATGGTTCATAATATAGTGTATTAATTGGGTCATTTTTTTCCAGCTGTAATGATTGAAACTCACCACCAGAGGCAGTAGCTGTTTAGTCTTCCTGTGCTGATGCTCTCAGACTGTTTCCATTCCTTCGGTCCAGCTGTTAAAAATATTGATTTATTTTTTCTCTCTCTCAGTGGTGGTGGCCCCAGATCTGCATTCCAGCTCCCCCAGCAGTGACACCATTGTGATAAACTGGAATCCAGTGAACAATGCAGTGTTATACACCTTGGTCATGATCAAGGAGGGTTCCGACACGCGGGTCAGACGCAACACGTCTGAGACCAACATGACTTTCAGTGACCTTCAGCCTGGCACCACCTACTCCATCAAGGGCAATGCCTGGGATCCTGATGGTAACCAAGGAGACGACATCACCATCAGCCAAATCACACGTGAGGACTCGTTTATAGTCTTTTGAACAGGGTATATTCCTAATAAGCTGCTTCGATCTTTTAATTGAAAGAAGCCTGTTCACACCAAGGACGATAAAAAAATAAATAAATATATAGTTTTAAAAATCATCAAAAAAAAAAATTAGCACAGACCACAATGGCAACTATAACTGCACGATTCAGTTGAACTCACTTTCAGAACGATTTTTTTCCAGCTGATAAACGATAAAAATATTGGCAGCCAATCAGAAACCTGCTTAAAAGAGCTTGAGCATTTAACGTGACAGATGACAAAACTGCACCACACCCTTATAATAAACAGAAAGTTATCGTGTGCTGGTGTGGATGCTTATAAAGTTATCATTATAGTTATCCTTCTTGGTGTGAACAGGCCTTTAGTTTCCTACAGCCGCCATGTTGAGCATTACAAATTTTCCTATTTAGTTTTTAAAGGGAAAAACAAAGATTTTTAGAAAAAGAATCCATCTCTGTGAATCCATATAATGCAAGTGTATGGATTTCTCAAAGCTGACGCTTCAAAAACAAAAATGGCATTAATCCATAAGAACCCAGTTCAATTCGTATGTGTGAGAAAAATACTAATATTTCAAACTTTTTAAACTCTAAACCATTGCTTTGCATTGCATCGTAATCATCACTTCTCGCGTGAGTTTCACAAATTCACGCTCTACAACATTGTAGTTTACGTCAAGCGCAAACTCATGAAATACCGCTTGACAGTTGGCCAGAAGTGATGGTTTATAGTAGGAAAAGGTTCAAATATTAGTATTTGTCTCACACAAATTGTTTTCACTTCAGAAGACATTGATTCATCAACTGGGTTCGTATGGATTACCGTCGTGTTCGTTTTGTGTGGCTTTTGAAGCGTCAACTTTTTTAACCCATTCACTTTGATTTTATCTGGGATAGCATGAGTGTGAGTTTTCATTTTTGTGTGAAGAGTGTCCCTTTAACCAAAGTGTTCTGTCTGACTCTATGTACCAGATAAGCTCTGTAAAGTTAATACAATGATGAATCAAACCTTAAATGTACAACTCTTCTTTCTCTGTTCCACTCTCTACAGGTCCTTCTGTCCCAGGAGATGTGGTGGTTCAGCTGACGCCAGGTCGCTCTCTCGATCTGGCGGTGTATTGGCAGTCAGTCCACGGTGCCGACACATACACTGCTGTGAGCTCCACAGGCCAGAACTGCAGCTCCTCAAACCTCTACTGCATAATCAGTCCTCTCAACTGCAGCCAGAACCACACCATCACCCTCGTAGCATCCAACCAGGCCGGAAGCAGTGACCCTTCAAACCCAGAGGACCTTCTGACCTGTATATTTTACTCACACATGAATGCACACATGAAAAACCACACATACACATTAATATAGAGTTGTGCGGTTGGTTGTCATCTTCTTTGAATCATTTTCAGTCCCATGTCCTCCTGACTCGGTCTGGATTGAGGAGGTGACCACAGGGAACTGCTCCGTCATGTGGTCTGAGGTTCCATGGGTGAATTACTACATCGCCTACGTGAAGAGCGATGATGGCTTAGAGGAAAACTGCAACACCACCGGCAGGGCCTGCTACTTCCAGTGCAAGTGCGGATACACGTACCTCTCGACCGTATTCGCTTACAACCAGGCCGGCTCCAGTCCACCAGGACAAATAGTCAACTATACTACAAGTTTGTACTTTACACTGACAGATTTGCATTTTATATATATATATATATATATATATATATACCATTTAAAAGTTTAAGGTCAGCAAGTTTTTTTCTAAAGAAATTTATACTTTTTTCAGCAAAGTATAAAAAAAACTTTTATTCTGCATTAAATTGATCAAAAGTGACAGTAAATATATAAAAAATGTTACAAAAGTTTTCTATTTCAAATGAATGCTGTTCTTTTGAACTTTCTATTCATCAGTGAATGCTTGAATATCCACAGAAATATTAAGCAGCACAGCTGTTTTCAACATTGATAATTATAAGAAATGTTTCTTGGACATCAAATCAGCATATTAGAATGATTTCTGAAGGATCATGTGACACTGAAGACTGAAGTGACACATGATGCTGAAAATTCCGCTTTGCTGTGATAGGAATAAATTACATTTTAAAATATATTGAAATAGAAAACAGTTATATTAAATTGTAATAATATTTCACAATTTATTTTTGATCATATTAATGCAGCCTTGGTGAGCATAAGAGACATAAAACTTAAAAAAATCTTACCGACCCCAAACTTACGTATAATATAGATATAAAAGTCATAAGACATACAGTACACACACTAATATTTATATTTTATGTAAACGTTTTGCTATACAAATAAATTCAAGTATGAGAAACTTCTCTCTCTCTCTGTCCTCAGTCCCGTGCTGTCCAGAGGATGTGTCCGTGTCACTGATCTCCACAGAAACTTTAGAGATCTCATGGTCAGCCGTTCGAGGAGCTGAGTTATACGAGACGATCGCTGCAGACGGAAGCGAAAGGATCCACTGCAACGACACGGCTCCTGTGTGCGCGCTCTCTGATCTCACCTGCGACAGTCTGTACAGCGTGGTGGTGCGGCCCTGCAGTGAGATACAAGGATGCAACAACACCTGTAGTGCACATACACGCCGGACAGGTACACACACACAAACGCACGTGAGCCCACAAGATACTAGTGTATATATGCCACATACAGTACAAAACACTACCATGGTAATACCATGTTTTGTTGTGCATTTATACATAGTAGTACCATGGTATTTTTTGGAAATACTTTGAGTATCATGTAAATACAATACAATACAATACAAATATTATTATTATTAAATGAATTATTGTAATTATTGTAATAATTCTACTCAAAGTATTTCCAAAAATACCATGGTATAATAATTGTTATTATTGTATTTACATGTTGCTCAAAATATTTCCAAAATACCATGTTGTAAAAATAATAATATGTATTATTAGTATTGACATTTATATTAATATTAAGAATATTTGTTTTTTACATATAGTGCCTTTAAAAGTAAATTCTCAATGCACTTTACATAAGAAAAAAATAAAAGATACTAGTGTGCACAATGCCATATTCGAAAAAGTACCATGGTAATACCTTTGTTTTGTTGTACATTTGCTATAGCAGTACCATGGTATATTTTGAACCATGTATATAAAATAATAATGATAATTATTATTATTATTGTTTTTTTCCTTAATTTTTTTACATATAATTTTTTATTGTGTTCACACAGTGTACTTTCAAAAATACCATGTTGTAATAATAACTTTTTATTATTTTTATAAATATGAATAATATTTGTTTTTTTTTATATTAGCTTTTTAAAGCACTTTACATTAGAAAACAAAAGGACAAAGACTAGATAAGAAATTAAATTATAAACAATAAATATAAATGCATTCAAGTTAAAGGCTTTCCAAGAAAAAAAAAATTAATGTAATGAAATTAAAAGCTCTGACAGATAATGTGCAACCAAACCATGCAAAGCCTTATAAAATGGCACATTCATTTCAGTAACATGGTATATTTCAAAGTACCACCATAATATGTGATACCATCACTGTTACATGTAATCCATTTTTGTCTTTCAGCTCCCTGTGCCCCTGTGATCCTCAATGTGACTCAGGTGAACTCTTCCACTGTGGAGGTGTTCTGGACAGCTACAAACACTCAGGCCAACTACAGCGTGATCGCCACGGGTCACACCAACTCACTCACTTACTCGTCCAGCGGCACTTCCTGTTACATCAGCGTGTCCTGTGGATCCATATATGAGGTCAGCGCCTACGCCACCACTGCAGCAGGACAGAGTCTTCCCAGCTACTCCATTCCCCTGGAAACAGGTGCAGTAATGAAGATGGAAAACATCTGGAGACAGATGTTTATAGTTCAAAATGGTGAAGCGATATAAATATGCACCATCTCTCTCTCTCCAGGACCCTGTTGTCCAGAAACTCTGACTGTTGAACAGGTGACCCAGTCCATGACGAACGTCACTTGGTCGCCTGCCACAGGGGCGCAGTCCTATGTCACGTCTTTGACGTCCCCCAGAGGTCATGCCAAATGTCACAGCATGGACACCCACTGCCTGTTGGGATGCATCACATGTGGCACAAGCTACAATGTGTCGCTGGAGGCCTTCAGCATGACTGGACATAAAACAGAGTGCAGATACCATGGTTTCTCCTCAAGTGAGTTGAGTGCATTTGTTATGTCTGTCATCATGAGAAACTACATGACTGGTTAATGGTCATTAACTCTTGCAGGAGCTTTTGATTCAGCCTGGTGTCCTTTTTTTACTGATTTATATTTTAAAACCCAACAGACTTGAAAAGTTTATTTATATAGCACTTTTCCAAACAAATCAATGCAGTTCAAAGTGCTTTACAGACAAAAAAAGAAGCAATAGATAGTATATAATTTTTTTAATAAAAAAGACCCATTAAAATACAAGAATGAGAATAAAGTTAACAAGGATTCAAATATAAAATAAATAACCAAAAAAGAAAAAAAAAAGAGAAACATATAATATCAAAATATATAAAAGCATTATAAGGAAGGCCAGACAAAAAAAAAAGTATTTTTAAATAATTATGAATATCATAAATATCAATGATATTTATAAATATATTGATATTTGTTTTTATATATAGCACTATTAAAGGTAGCTTCTCAATGCACTTTACATAAGAAAGTAAAATTTTGAATTAATAATCAGTTTTCCTAATAAATAAAAAATCTGTTGGGGTATAAAGAATTAAAAGTTCTGGCAGATTATCTAATGTCTGATTTAAAGTGATATTTAAAATTGAAAATACATGACTAGATAAATTAATAAGACTTGCATCTTATGGGTCTCATTCAGGAAACGCAACAAAAATACATAAAAAAAACAAGACAGTAGTGTGCATATACAGTAGTATCCCATATACAAAAAAGTAAATCAATTCTACAAAAAAAACGTCACATTCAATTCAACCTTGTCTTCAACCATACAAGAGATAGTTCACCCAGAAATTTAAATTCTGTCATCATTTCCTCACCCTCAAGTTGTTCTGAACAATCTTGGTGAGTAAATGATGACAGAATCGTTATTTTTGAGTGAACCATTAAATAATGGTTTTATGAATGATTTATGCAGTTCAGAGACTTGGAACAAGTAAGTGCTCTTAATTTCTGCACCTTCCTCTTTCCCATCTCATTTTCTTCAGGTGCGTGTTGTCCATCCAGCGTGAAACTCTACCGCATGGCGAACAACACTCTGCGTGTGTACTGGCGCTCTTCTCCCGGCCTGTACAACTACACAGCCGACCTGTACGGCACCAGCTCCAACTACACCTGCAGCACGACACAAGGGGCTACCGCATGTGACGTCTCCAACATCATGTGTGGACAAGTGTACACCGTCGTGGTCGCTCCCTTAACACAGGAGGGTTCCAAGGTCACGTTCTGCCCCAGAAAACACTACTCAGGTACAAAAAGATGTTGGTTGATTTTCCAAAGACCTAGAAAATCTTTGTAAATGAAAAATTATATTTTAATACTGCATAATGACATATAGTTTAAAATATTAAACTGCTTAAATATAGTTTAAAATATTTTTTTGTATAAATTGCGTTTATGCATGTCAAACGCTTTTATCCAAAGCGACTCAAGGAATTATATATCACATTCAAGGAACACAATTTACCGGTTCTCGAACCCATGACCTTGACTTTGTTTCCTTGTCTTTCAGTATCCTGCTCTGGAAACACAGTGGGAATGGGTGTGTATTCTCATTTGAAACTTATCTAGGACCATATATTTTTATAAAAAAATTTACATAATTTATTAACATTTTTTTTTTAAATATACGCAAGCTCTCCTAAGCATGTTCCTTATGACTCAGTGCTACATAACTGCTCTTTCTGTGTATCTGCAGTGATCTATCGAGGCCGGAGGAGTGCGGACTAGAACCCCATTGTGAGTGATCGCACATTAATTATGACTGAACGTTTACATTTACTGTCATCACTAGTAAACACACACACACACACACAGATGCAGAGCCTCATGGGACAGATTTACCCAGGGCACTTGAAACTGGAGGCCTTTGTGTCCCCCGTAAGATAAAGCATATCATGTCAACGTGGACATCTCAGAAAGGTTTATTGCTGTACAGTTGGTGACAATAAAATATGACACTTGCACTCTTGAGAATCCAGATGTGCATCTTAGTTGAAACATTTTCAGATACGACAGAGGACTTGTTACTTCACTTGAAACATTTAAGAAGCTAATTAAAAAAATATATATACATAAATAAATATATATACATACAGATATATGAATATACTTAAGTATATTTTTTAAAAGTATATTAAAAAAGTTTTTATACTACCTTTAAAATTATATGAATCATATTTGTATCCACATAGGATCACTCTCAATACTGTATAGTAATGAGAAAAAATTTAAATATGAGAATGATCGAGAATGAGAATTATATACATATACACAGTATACTGTACATAACTGTTATATATACTGTTTGTGTGTGTGGTTAAATGAAACAAAAGAGTTATGGGAATGTTGCAGGATTATGTACTTGACATGAATGATGTTTAGGCCATATACATTTCAGTGTGTTTATGATCAAAGTTGGACCGCCCACAAATGTCCGGTTCTCATGTCTTTTTGTCTTCTGTTAAAGAGCACAGATGAAAGCAGATGGAGCTCTGATGTCATCAACGCTTTCTCTTCTCACCGCATTCATCTGGCCACATTTGCCAGAAATAGCTCACAATTGGCTCAATGTGAAAATGTAATTGCATCTTTAAGAACTTTCAAAAGTGAATGCAAAAATATAGATTTCAATCAAATTGTTAACCATTTCTAAATGTCATATTTTATATACAGTATACACTTTCTTTTTTATTTTGATATTTTGCATTTATACTGTAATTTCCTAATATCCATCGCATGCCATGAAGCCCAAATGATTATATGTCCAGAAAAAAGTAATATCATAATGTCACAAGAAAAATCGATGGCACAAGTTAAAAATGTCTAAATGTTTGTTAATGTTAATGTTTGCTAAATGTATGTTAAAGAGATGATTCAAACAACACATTAAGCATTTGTAGGAAGTCCCCTAAGCAACAAGCCTCCAAAGGAGTGGACCAGTGTCATGCGTGTTATATACAGGGCGGACCTCTTCTGAAGAAGGTTATTGAGAAATATGAACAGCACAAGTTTCAGGTTCAGTGTCCGCCCCAGGTCATATGTCTCCTTTGGATGATATATTACATTGAATTTGCATAATAAACAGCATGAAGCATTCCGTATTGAGAATATTTTTTTTTATTAACATTTAAACACTGTACTGATTTTGAACTATGAAATCATATGAAAAGAATGTTGAAATAATTTTTGATTAATGGTTTTTGTCACTAATAATGTATCATTCAAAGTATTCATGTAATGGTTGTGTAAAGGTGAATGACCCGACTGAATCAATAACTTTTATTGTATTGAAATATGAATTTCAATATTTTGAATATAATAATGTACGTTTTAGGGCTGTTAACCTAACGCGTTAATTCTTTAGACTGTCTAATATGTTTAACAATATTACATTTATTAAACTCAGTTAATGCATGAACAATTTGACAATACAGCAGTGTTGTTCCGTTCTGTTCTGTTTCTAAAGACTAGTCTGAACAGTCAGAACTTTTCAAGAACACCACAAAAGATTTCCACACATACAACACATTTATCAGTTGATGATGCAGAAACTTTTCTGTGTTTGTGATGAAGATAGACATGAGACTGTATATCTTTGTATATATCTAATAGCACATCTATTTATAAATGAAATCCAGATGGGAAACTTTATCATTTAGGCAGCAAAATCGCTCAAAGACATGGCATCACACACAAAACACAGCTACGTCACGAACATATTGTTCTTGAGTTGTTATCATTTCCATCATGAAAACCAACACACCAGAAGAAGATATTATATTCTCTTGCATAACACCATATTTAGTGGCACTTGCTAAGATCCGCATCACTAGTTGATTTGAACACACCCCAAACCATAAATGTTAAACTTCAGTAAACTTTCATCCTGCACCAGCTGGAAATCTATTAATGATCAAATAAAACCAGATATTTCCAAGAAAACAAGATTTTGACCAAAATGTATGCACCTCTTGATGGAAATAAAATCACAACATTTATTTCCATCAAGAGGTGCACCAATTTTTGGTCGAGATCTTGTATTGACAATGCAAGAGTCCATCTCCTCCAGCACATCCCAAAGACTTTCACTGAATTTAAAGTAACACTGTGTAGTTTTTCAACCTTCATAATATATTTCCAAGACCCTTGTGATGGTACATCGACTTACAATAGGTTCAATGACACGTCTGCCATAGCCTGACGTCGTCTGTATCGCTTTTACTTGCACTATGTAACTTTGGGTTTCGGGTAGGTACCGGAGCACAAAAAGAACTACAAAATTCGACTGCTTTACGGCATACGTCACTTCCCCCACCACTTCCTCAAATTGTCTGTGGCCATTGCAGACATCCCAAGTCTCCCGGGATAGCGTCTCCCTGATGCCCGCAAATTAGTTCATTGGGATGTCTGCCATTGTTGATTCCAAACCCGGTGCTGGATAAACAGCGTGCGTGCGCGTGCGACAGCTGCGGAAGGCTACATTATTTACGACAGCGGTAATGGACATTTCCGCTTCCAACCTGTAGGGCGACCGCAGAGGAAAAGTTCCTTGGTGTTGCTTTAAGGTCTGGATTCAGAGGTGCCAATTCATGTGTGAAAATGATTCTTCATGCTCCCTCCCAACCATTCTTTCACAATTTAAGCCTGATGAATCTGGACATTGTTACCCTGAAATATGGCCATGATGCATTTCTACATGGTTAAGAAATGAAAAGCTACACACTCCATCAATTAAGGTTAGACAAACTGGTGCCAAACATAACAGGCTAGAAACATAATTATAACTGCAATAATGATCCAGTAACAGACTCATTTGCCTATTTTAACCCAAGCATTTGCCTATTTTAACCCAAACAGAGACTATATTTTTTTTGGCAGGGGAGTGTAGATTTTTTAATTTTCTGAAGAAATTTTAAGTGGAGCTGCATGAAAAATTCCATCCTATAGCATATTGTTTTGGCTGTTATAGTCCACCAGGAGGAAAGTTTAATTTTAAAAGCACACATCTGTGCAAGAAGTCACCTAGGCATCAAATCATCACAAACATGCTGCACATCCTCAGTTTAATACTTTTTGGGTTAGTTAAATGATGTGAACAACAGGAGAAAATTGTCAAAACAACATATTCGGATAAACTAATGAAATAGTGAACTATTAGTCATTTTGGATAAAAGTGTCAGCCAAATGCGTAAATATATCAAATTCCTGCTGCATTTGGGCAGAATTAGACCTGTCATGTTTTACATGAACACAAAAACATGTTTTAAACGGGAGCAAAGTATCGCTTCTGATAGAAGAGATTTGTCAAACACGTGTAATACAATGATGACACCGATAATCCCACGGGAAAGAATCTTGATAACGCCTACAATAGCAGGTAAATAAATACTTTTAGATTTTGTTTCTCCGAGAGAGCAAAGACATTAAATAGAGAACATTTATGCCTCCTGTTTCTTATGTTTTTCTTCTGAGCAAAAGGCCCCAGTAATCTCACGTGTCTATTAAATGAATCTCAACAATGTTCCAAACTGTCTCAAAAGTTCTGTCATGACAACTCTCTGAGAGATTGGCATGGTAATGGTAATGGATTTGGCGATGTTAATGTTTTTGGACTTGGCGGAATAGATCTGCTACACTGCTG
Source organism: Rhinichthys osculus (assembly GCA_029959095.1). Classification (NCBI taxonomy): domain Eukaryota; kingdom Metazoa; phylum Chordata; class Actinopteri; order Cypriniformes; family Leuciscidae; genus Rhinichthys; species Rhinichthys osculus. The sequence continues at coordinate 8,888,293 of JARWKJ010000007.1, read as the reverse complement.
CAGAGCAAGTACTGTGACTTGCTATACTGCCAATACATTCACTGGCATTGCTGTGAGCACGTAAGACATGCTCAGTTGCAGATCTACACAGGTGGAGCTGGGGAAGGTGGAGGGTTTCTTAAGTGCGCTGCATGCTAACAGCAACACTACCGGTATTTGAATATTGAGCCGTAGCTTATTGGCCGCTGATGCAACAGCAACCAATCAGCTGCGCTATGTAGATGACGATGTGATCGCTACCAAATGAGTTAAAGACCTATATCAGCCTGCGCCATCTAGAGTTTCATGCCAGAACTTGGTATATGTTTTCAATTTTTAACATTTCTCATAAATCTCTTCTATGACCAAAAGATCTGAGCTGCTATCAGACATTAATAATAGCAATTAAATTATATCCCTACACTATGTCTACACATGTCTCGTTCTTTTTAATTCTTTCTCCCAACGAATTTCGGTCAATAACCTACAGTCATCGAGTCAATACTTCAGACATACCTGAAAACTTCAAGTTTCCCGAACAAGAAGCGGGCCTGTGTAATAAAGCTTCTTCTGCAATGTTCTGAAGGACAACGAAAGTATGATGGGTGAGGTTTGTTCAAAGTTAAATGTTTTATTGATATGCAACATATTCAACATTACTTAGATCCAGCCTAACCTTTCCTTATAATCATGAAGGAGTATTTCCTATACTTCCTGTTTAAGTCTGAATCAAGTTCCTTTTCCGATGTGCTTCCACAGAAGACCTTAAAGGGATACTCCACCCACAAATGAAAATTCTGTCATCATTTCCTCACCCTCAGTTGTTGCAAACCTGTATGAGTTTCTTTCTTCTGCTGAACACAAAGGAAGATATTTTGAAGAACGATTGGAACCAAACAGTTGTTTGGCACCATTGACTTCCATAGTAGAAAAAAAAAAATACTATGGAAGTCAATGGTGCCAAAGTTCCAATCGTTCTTCAAAATATCTTCCTTTGTGTTCAACAGAAGAAAGAAACTCACAGGTTTGCAACAACTTGAGGGTGAGTAAATGATGACAGAATTTTCATTTTTGGGTGGAGTATCCCTTTAAAGAAACAAATGATTCTCTTTCACATTTCAGGCTCCACCTTTGTTACAGCAAAGAAAGCTTTAACATTAAGACACTGACCTTAACCACCATACAAAACAATCTGAGCTGGCTGGACACAGAGTTAGGAGTATGTTTCAGGCTCTGAATTGAAGAGGCAGATTTACTTTCCCTCATAGCTTCTTGCTTCTGGGTTCAGAGAGACCCAGACAAAGACACTCTAATCCTTCATTATCTTTCTCAGCACATTCTGTTTTAGACGCAATGATGAAAGCGAAACATTCTGTTGCTTTCGTTATTCTCAATGCAGATCAGTAAACACTTGGAAGATCTCTTACATTTTGAAGTAAAAAAGGCATACTCCGGCTCTAGACATAATACCTTATATAACATAATAAGAAAAGATTTACCCAGATGTGAACCTACAGGCAATTGTAAGTTAAAGTCTCTAGATGGAAAAGAAAAGATAAAAAAATTAGAACAAAAAGAACTGTTCCGATCCTGAAACAAGAATGACCGAACGAATTATGTATAAAAAAAAAAAATTCTATAAAAATACAAAAAGCAGCGTTTTAATGATTTACAGAGTATTCTTTCAACATCTATAACTATATGATGTGGTAAAAAAAAAGATACATGTTTATTTAGTTATAGATAAGATGCATAAAATGCAATGTTTTCAATTAAGTTACATTTATTAGGGTGTTAATTATAGGCTAAAGTCATGTAAAAATAGATATTATTTTGCAGCTACTCCCACAGACCATACACATAAGTGATATAAATGCACATATTGCTTTTATAAGCAAATTTGCCTACTTTAGAAAAAAAAGGTGTGATTTTTGTCTTTGGCTTCTAGTTTAGTATCATTAATATTAGCAATTACACAGCTTGCTTAAAAGTTAATAAAAAAAATAGCCTTACAAATAAGTAAAAAAAGAAGACAAAAAAGACAAAAAAAAAAGCAAACATCTCTCACGTAGCTGTGAAAGTGTTCTAGTTTTTAAAGAAATGCTTACTCGTATTTAATATTAAAAAATTGCAGTAAAAAAAGAATAACTACACTAGCTACGCTAAAACATATCTCCATTTACAGTATCAACATCTTTTCAGTTAATGTAACGTTGTGAATCCAGTGAGCGGTAACTGAATAACTATAGTACCGGTAAACGATTCACTGAAAACAGACATTCAGTTCAATTGCAGCTATACATGTGAGTCAAATATGCACATTTGATTTCAATCAGGTTCCATGTCATTTACTGAAAACATATCGGAAAGACCAACAAATTCAAAATCATCATTAGAAAGGATAATATTAAACGAGAATTAAGGTGAAATGAGAGGGGAAAATGTGTGTTTGATATCCAGTAATGTAATCGTTCTTTAACATTACACCAGATTGCTTCAGGCAGGCCAGTACAAGGATGGGAATTTCATTCTCTCCATTATACTGAGCCTGTTTTCCTGAAACCTAATGACCAACAACCTATCCTATATCATTTCCCACTCAAAAATAATCCTAACACGCCAGTATGTTCTTCATTTGCGCACATGATGTTTTTCAAATTAAGTACATTTTAAAATATAAGGCTGATCATCTTAGAGAGAACTTCGAAAGAACTTTAGTTTCAAAGTTTGTGGTCTTAATGAGTCTAACAACAACCCTTAGACCCCCAGCCTTGCCCTTACTCGTTAAAACACACACCACACACACACACACACACAGATACTTGGATGATGTCTTCAGCCCAGAGGCCTAATGTTAGTCATTAGGTTTCATCCACCTGTCCTCATTTTGGATGCACTGATTGGTTCTCACAGAGCAGGTATACTTGCCCATGCCACAAAAGATTTCAGATTTCTCCCCTTATTTGCAAGTGTATGAACCTTAACTTATTATTGGCACCTTACACATCAATCAGAGATGCATCTTCCAGGGACACTGTGCTTCTTTGTAACACTGTTTTCATTGACACAGGTATTTATTATATAATCTGTTAATGATTTATCATTCATATCATTTGAAGACCTTGTGCTTAAGTTGACAATCATATGTTTCTTTGTTCTAAGGTAAAAGAAGCTTCAGCAGGCAAGTATTTAATATTAATTTCTATGTATTTATTTGAGTAATTTTACAATATTAAGTAAATTACATATTACTATGTCTAATTATGTATCATAAATTGTCTATTATAAGACAAAACATTTTTAATTTAATAATTAAACATAGCAAAAATAATGAATAGAAACTTTATAAATGCATTTACCTAAATATATAGCATTAATATACTATGATATTTTGAAAGTGACTCATAAGATACTAATTATTGTAATTTTTTGTCTCCTCCAGGCTGTGACATAACATCAATATCATCACCCACTGCATCGTCTCTCCTTGTAAAATGGAGCAATTTTCCTGGAGCGACAAACTATGTTCTGGATGTCAGGGCTGTGAATTCAAGCAACACAGCACCTGTTTCTATTCCACCACTCGCTTCGTCCACTTTGGAGAAACTGGTCCAAGGCTTAAGACCGGGACAAATTTATCAAGTGACTTTTAAAGTGTTTCTGTTGAGTTATGTGACATGCATCAGCTCCCAGATGGCACAGACAAGTAAGTTATCGACCCACACATATATGGCAAGCCGTTTTATCATAAAATGTTCCCAGTGTTACTCGCCGTAATTTAATTTTTACCAGTAAGAATTCAGTTAGAGAGCACTACAATTCAATTCTTACTAACAATTATGATTAAAGAGCTCTCCAATTCAATGCTTACTAGTAACAATTGTGATTAGAGAGCTCTCCAATTCAATTATTTCTGGTAACAATCACAGAGCTCTCTAATTGTCGCGGCGAACGCCCCTTTTCGTCAGCGATCAGGCGGAACAAATTATCACTCACCTGTGGGCAATCAAGCAGGAAAGACACGCACATTTCAGATTCAATGTGTCAGCTAGTACCAGCAACAACGCCAGTACAGCGCGAGAAAGGAAAGCGGCTTTCTAATCAGACTTCACTGAAGCTGTGCAGATATCGGTACCAAATCAAAAGACTGAACAGACAGCCGGTAAGATCGCCACATTAATCAGACTTTGTTGCACGCTGATGAGGCGTTGAGGTGCGGGTGGAAGAAGACACTTATGTTGCGTGCTGTAGTATTTGTGTGTTGTAGACACTCACGTGGTATTTACGAAATCACTTAATTTAGTGATTTAATTCTGATATGTGCTCCGACATTTGGGATATTGTTGATTTGGAAAGACATGGTTTAAAATCGTGCATGGTCCTATTTTTATATAATATTTGCCTAAAATGGAAATTAAAAATATTTAAATGTTAAAATAGTAGTTTGTACAATTTTAATGGGAGTGAATATGTACTAAAAATATTTTGTATGGGTAAAAAATGAGTTAAATTCACTGTTTGAATATTTAAATACTCATGCAATTCATTGTGCCTCCTGTAATTTAAATAGTAATTTAATGTTTGTGAATGAATTTAAACTTAAATAGTTCATGAAGAGATCTGTGTATTTACTTTTATATATATGTCTAGTGCTAAGTTTGATAATTAATCACTTTTGAGCTCTGTGTCTGTTTTACCTCAAACATGCAAAAAAAAAGTAAATTGTTGGTGTTTTCTGGTTTTGAAGGTTTTTCACCTGTAATGTCTGGGCTTCAAGAGGTGAAGACAAATAAAAGAAAAAAGGGCAAAGATCCAATTGAGGCCTGGTTATTGAGTGAAACAGTTTAATGTTCATGATTGGTACATCCCTATCAAGTGAGGGTTAAAGCACAGCTAAAGAAGTAAAACACTTGACAGTGAAAAACCGCTGAGACTGCTTGAAGAAACTCCGATCAAGCTGGCCCAACAGCTCTTGTGACGCCGAGTCCATCCAAAGCTCCCGCCAAGTCCACCTGTAGCTGAGTCCCCAGCCCCGCTGCTCTGTCCGAGCTACCCACGGTTCCTGCCAAGCCAAGCCCGGTAAGCCGAATTAAAGTTCATTCCAAAGCCCAAGATGGCTGAGTCAAAATCTCTGCAGCAGTTAAAGAAAGAGAGAACGACTGCCAAACAGCGGTTTTCCCGACTAGCAAACTCAGTGATGAAGTCTTGCAAGAAGATGTCGGCGGAAGAACTGGAGGAAGCCTTCAGCAAGGTCGCACTGGAGGCTGACCGGGTAATGGAGGCAGATGAGGAGGTGAATGCTGCTTGGACTGAGGAAGAGGAGCTCGCGGCTACCTCCAAAGAGGGTGAAGTGCAAGACGTTAAAAGGACAGCAGAGGAGTGTGAGCAAAAGCTTGGGGATGTGGAGGAGGCAGTCCGGAGTGTTCTGTGGCAAGGGTTTGGCTATCCTGAATTGTCCCTGGTATTGGAGGCAGCTGAAAAGGAGTGCAAGCGGCTGGAGAAAAATAAATCTGGCCTGAAATTGGAGGTATATGACTTAATGCTTGATAACCTTGAGGTGTTGGTGAAAGCAGCAAAGGAAGCCATTCGCCGATGGACTCGCTGGGTCCCAGATGAAGAGCGCCCTGACTTTCGGCAGCGCATAAGGGATGCGGAAGGGCGGCTGCTTGACTTGATTTCAGGGAAAGCTACCTTATTACAAGCGAAGTTAGAAAACGAGGGGTCCCCAGGAGAAGCCCCACACCGATCACCTGCTATCAAATTGAGGCCAACAGCACTCCCGAAGTTTGATGGAAATAAGCGAAATTTCCATCTCTGGAAAAAGGAATGGGAGGCGTTGCAAGAGCAAGGGGAACCTACTGGCTCCAAGGAGGTGAGGAAATTCCAGCTCTTGGATAGCCTTGAGGAAAAGGTAGCAAGGGACCTTCGCCTGTCAACTTACGGAACGGCGGACGAAATTTTTCGTATCCTTGAGAATCGATTTGGAAACAAAACAGCAATCGCCCTGGAAATTGTTGAGGAGCTGCAGGCGCTGCCACCAGTGAGAAGCCACCAACCCAGGAAGATTGTGGACTTGATCCAGGTTGTGGAAAAAGCCTTGTACGACCTCGGTGGGTTGGGGAACACGGGCGCCTTGAAAAATCCACTCGTAACAAAGTCCCTGGAGAGCAAACTACCTGAAAGTTTAAAAAAGGAGTGGCTGGTCTATGTATCAAAGGGAGAGGAGGCTGTATCACCTGAAGACAGGTTCGACATACTCCTTAAGTTTCTGAGAAGTCAGGAGAAGATTTATGAGCAATTAGATCAATTAAGGGATGATGACTCCGGTAAGAGGGAGGCAAGAATTCCACAAAAGCACGCCCGGACAAGGTCTACCAATTCCTCAAACTCCCTAGGATTGTGCGTTGTCTGTGGAGAGAGGGCCCACGGGAGGAAGCTGTATTATTGTAAGAAGTTTAAAATGCTCAGAGTAGCAGACAAGAAAGAAGCAGTTAAGAAACTTGGTGCTTGTGGGAGGTGTCTCGAGGTTCACGACAACGATGCAGAGTGCAAGACCACCTTTCTGTGTAAAAACGAGGGATGTAAGGATACTCAAGGCCTGGCTCATCATTATTACCTCTGTCCCAAGGTTGGAGGCAAGGGAGATGGGCTGAGAAGATTGAAGCCCAGCCCAGCAAGAGGCGAATTGAGAAAGTACACTGAGACCCAGGAGGAGTTCCTGACAAGCCTGGCCCCTGACTTGGCTCAGCGGTGTAGGGATGCGTTCTGTAATTCTGTCTCAAAAACGTTCAGTTCAGCCATGGTGGAGAAGGGCCTTGAGGAGTTTCCAGTCATAATGATGATCCTCGAAGTTACTGCAAATGCTGGGCAAAAGATTGGGACCTTGTTAGACTTGGCATCCGACACCAATTACATCACTCATGAGGCTGCAGGTGAGCTGAATTTGAGAAGTGAGGATGTCACACTTATAGTCCATGGAGTTGGCGGGATGCAAGTGACGGTCGAGACTAAGCGATATCTATTGAAGATCCGGGTCACAACTTCGAAGGGAACCCTGAGATCCCACCAGCTTGTGTGTTACGGGCTGGATAGCATCGCTGAAGTCAATCGGCATGTGCCACCCAAGAGACTGCAAAAAATATTCCCGGACGTTCCTCTTCACGAACTGGTCCGTCCAACTAAGATCGAGCTCCTCATCAGTCATAAAGAAGGCCGGCTCGTCCCTCAGAAGGTGCATTCCGTCGGTGACCTTGTCCTATGGGATGGTCCCCTTGGGAAAACGGTGGGTGGTTCTCACCCGGATCTCTTGGAAGATGTTACAGTCACTGCCCATAGCTCCAGAACGCATTTTGCACGCTCCATGAGGACAGCAGCTGCGGAGTACAAGGAAATCATCTGTAATGGCTCAGTCCAGTCATCTCTACTTACCCAAACCACTTCGTGTGCTGCCAGGCGAGATTTCATGGATTGGTGGAGATGGGACAGTATCGGGGCTGCCTGTGAACCCAGGTGTGGTGGCTGTAGATGTGGAAATTGTCAACCTGGGGGGAAGGAGATGACCATTTCTGAGGAGCGGGAGCTGGAGCAAATAAAAAGTGGATTGACGTATGTAACTGGAGATCGTCACAGTGAGAAGCCACATTGGCATGTAAAGTACCCCTGGTTGGAGGATCCGGTAACATTGCCCAACAATAGAAGGGCTGTCGAAGCAACGTTCCGGAGGACCGAAAAGCAATTGGCAAGAGAGCTGGAATGGAAGGTAGCCTATAAAGCACAAATCCACGATATGGTTGAGCGGAACGCTGCTGTCAAGCTGTCAGCTGAAGAACTGGAGAGATGGACTGGACCGGTGTGGTACATTAGTCATCTAATTGCACCAAACCCCCACTCTGTTACCACACCGGTTCGCCTTGTGTGGAATAGTAGTCAGAAATTCAGGGGCCATAGCCTGAATGACCTACTCATCAAGGGTCCAGATGTACTCAATGACATCCGTGCTGTCCTCATACGGTTCCGGCAAGGTGTTTTTGCTGCGCTTGGGGACATAAAAAAAATGTATAATTCTGTATGGCTTGAGGACCAGGAGGTACATCTTCATCGGTTCTTGTGGAGAGACTCTGAAGAAGAGGATGTTCAGGAATTTGCAATTACGAGGGTTAACATCGGAGACAAACCAGCTGGGTGCATTGCGCAAGTTGCCATGCGTGAGACAGCAAATCTGCCAATGTTCAACCATTTTGCAGAAGAGCGCCGTGTGCTGGAACAAGATGCGTATGTAGATGACATCCTGACCTCGCACAATGACCTGGGCAAGCTCAAGCAAATAACAGCCAATATTGTGCAAATCTTGGAAGCCGGCGGATTTTACTTGAAGCCGTGGGTTTACTCTGGCCAAAGTGGGAGGCCAGAACCCAGAGACCTGGGGAGGAAAGACCCCTCGGTGATGGTCCTTCCAAATCAACTCTCCGAAGAGAACAATAAAGCTCTGGGCCTTGGTTATGATCCAGAAGGTGACAAACTTCGCTTGATGGTAGCTGTGAACTTCTCCAAAAAGAAAAAGAAAATGAGGTTGGGAGAAAACCTGTTGAAAGAAGAAGTAAGGGCGCAGGTGCCAAATCCACTTACCCGTAGAGAGCTCCTAAGTCAGGTTTCTGGGTTGTATGATCCCCTCGGTCTTGCGACACCCGTTAAGCAGAAGGGAGCTATCTTGGTGAGGAGAGCTTTTCAAGAAGCGAAGGTCAAATATAGTCCATCAGAAAACACATGGGACGTACCTTTGTCTGAGGACCTCCGGGAAAACGCCATCTGCCTCCTTGAAGATTATGCTGAGCTCGGTCGGTTGAGATTCACCAGGGCTTTAACACCTTCTGACCCTGCCGCCGAGCCCTGCGGTATCACATTCTCTGATGGCAGTGAGCGCTCATACGGCGCTGTATTGTATCTACGTTGGAAATTACCACATGATGTGATCATACGGCTGGTCGAATCGAAGGCCAAACTGACGCCTTTAGACCATAAGGGGGATGCTGTCAAGGCTGAAGTTTGTGGAGCTGTCTATGCTGCCCGTCTGAAGAAGCATTTCCAGAAGCACTGCAGAATTCATGTAGAGACGTGGTACCACCTGGTTGACAGCCAGACAGTCCTGGGAGCGGTCCAACGTGAAAGCTACGGCTACCAGACATTCTTTGCTAACAGAATTGGGGAAATTCAAGGCAGCACAAACGTCCAAGACTGGTGGTGGGTTCCTGGGCCACTCAACATAGCGGATATTATTTCCAGAGGGGCAAGCCCCAAGGAGTTGGACGAAGGCACAGAGTGGCAGCTGGGTCCTAAGTTCTTAAGTCTCCCGCAGAGTGAGTGGCCAGTGAAGTCCGCCAAGGATGTTGCTGTTGAAGCAAGAGAGAACCTCACACGTATCCAAAAGAAGGCTTTTGTTGCTGCTCTTACCCGGGTTGGAGCAAAGAAGGAGCCCTCCATGAATCTGCATAGGCCACCCATTGGGGTTGCAGCTACAAGCCTTCTGGATATCAAGCGGTTCAGTACCCTAGTGAAACTGATAAAGTCACTAGTGCTGGTCTGGAGAGCGGCAAAGAAGTTTCTTCAAGGCAGAGCCAGGGGAAGATTAAAGTGGGAGGCAGTCCCGTTGGTTGGCATTGTTACTGTGGCCGAAAGGGAGGACGCCTTCCGAGATTTGTGTCTAGCAGCTCAAGAAGGAGTTACTTTCCCCAGCACCACAACAGACCGGCTGGTCGTGTACAAGGATGAAACTAGTGGGTTGTTACTGTGCGGAGGCCGAATACAGTATTTCAAGGAAGACTGCTGGGCTGTTCCCCTAATTCCCTTTGACACCTGGCTGGGGACTCTACTGGCACGCCAAAGTCATCAGGAAGGGCATGAAGGGGTTGCTGGAACTCTGTTAAGGATGCGGCAAAAGGCTTGGGTCATACAAGGTAGAAGGCTGGCCCAGAAAGTTGTCAACCAGTGCATGCACTGTCGGAAGGCTAGAGCTCAAGTATGTCAACAAGTAATGGGTGATCTACCAGTAGAAAGGTCAAGACCTGCTGCGCCGTTCCAGTTTACTTCTGTTGACTTGTTTGGACCATACCTGGTGAAAGATGACATCAAAAGAAGAGTGTCCATGAAGGTCTGGGGCATCATCTTCTGCTGTATGGCAAGTCGGGCTCTACACGTAGATCTTGCCAGTAGTATGTCCACAGAGAGCTTCTTAATGGCCTACCAAAGATTCGTTGCCATCAGGGGCCATCCCCTTAAGGTTTGGTCAGACCCTGGGACTAATTTTATTGGGGCAAGATCTTTTCTGAAGGACTTGTATACCTTTCTGCGAAGCCAAGATACAGTAAGTCTGGAGGAGTATGCTGCAAAAAATGGGACAAGCTGGACGTGGAAAGTGCTCCCTGCTGATTCACCACATCGAAATGGAGCTGCTGAAGCTGGCGTTAGGGTTGCTAAGAGAGCTCTTCAAAGTTTAAGCAAATCGGCAAACCTTACTTTCAGTGAGTTCCTGACAACCCTCCATTTGGCAGCTAATCTGGCTAATGAGCGGCCAATTGATGCAAGAATCCAGAGTCGCGAGGACCGCATTGAGTATGTAACACCAAACTCGCTTCTCTTAGGGCGAGCATTTCACAGTGGCGACTTCAAGTCTTTTAACTTTAACAACTACCCCTACAAGCGCCTTCGTGAAGTTCAAGCCCAGGTTAACGAGTTTTGGAAAGCGTGGTGCCAGCTTGCTGGCCCAAGTCTTTTCATTAGAACCAAATGGCACACTACGGAAAGAAATGTCGCTGTTGGGGATGTCGTTTGGCTTTGCGACCAGAACGCTCTGCGGGGTCAGTTTAGGCTTGGCAGGGTAGTCTCCGTAGCTCCAGACTCAAAGGGCATTGTGAGAGATGTTGAGATTCTTGTCACACCAGGAAATTGTCGCTCAGTCCAGTATCAAGAGCCGGCGACCCAGTCCTTAGTTTCTAGTGACCAGGCTAAGAGGTCTAATGGAGTGATATTGCGCAGAGATGTCAGACGACTTGTAGTCCTTTTGCCTGTAGAGGAGCAGTCTCTGTAGTGATTAAGTTCGCTTAAAGTTCTGCAACCTTTCCATCCAAGAACAAAAAGGTTGAGTGGGAGGTGTCGCGGCGAACGCCCCTTTTCGTCAGCGATCAGGCGGAACAAATTATCACTCACCTGTGGGCAATCAAGCAGGAAAGACACGCACATTTCAGATTCAATGTGTCAGCTAGTACCAGCAACAACGCCAGTACAGCGCGAGAAAGGAAAGCGGCTTTCTAATCAGACTTCACTGAAGCTGTGCAGATATCGGTACCAAATCAAAAGACTGAACAGACAGCCGGTAAGATCGCCACATTAATCAGACTTTGTTGCACGCTGATGAGGCGTTGAGGTGCGGGTGGAAGAAGACACTTATGTTGCGTGCTGTAGTATTTGTGTGTTGTAGACACTCACGTGGTATTTACGAAATCACTTAATTTAGTGATTTAATTCTGATATGTGCTCCGACATTTGGGATATTGTTGATTTGGAAAGACATGGTTTAAAATCGTGCATGGTCCTATTTTTATATAATATTTGCCTAAAATGGAAATTAAAAATATTTAAATGTTAAAATAGTAGTTTGTACAATTTTAATGGGAGTGAATATGTACTAAAAATATTTTGTATGGGTAAAAAATGAGTTAAATTCACTGTTTGAATATTTAAATACTCATGCAATTCATTGTGCCTCCTGTAATTTAAATAGTAATTTAATGTTTGTGAATGAATTTAAACTTAAATAGTTCATGAAGAGATCTGTGTATTTACTTTTATATATATGTCTAGTGCTAAGTTTGATAATTAATCACTTTTGAGCTCTGTGTCTGTTTTACCTCAAACATGCAAAAAAAAGTAAATTGTTGGTGTTTTCTGGTTTTGAAGGTTTTTCACCTGTAATGTCTGGGCTTCAAGAGGTGAAGACAAATAAAAGAAAAAAGGGCAAAGATCCAATTGAGGCCTGGTTATTGAGTGAAACAGTTTAATGTTCATGATTGGTACATCCCTATCAAGTGAGGGTTAAAGCACAGCTAAAGAAGTAAAACACTTGACACTAATTGTAAAAGTTACTAGTAAGAATTGAATTGTAGAGCTCTCTAATTGTAAAAGTTACTAGTAAAAATTGAATTGTAGAGCTCTCTAATTGAATTCTTACTAGTAAAATTGCAGAGTAATGCTGGGAACATTTTAAGCTAAAACGGCTTGCCATACACACATCTTGACAAACTTGTTTTTATTTTGAACCCATGTAATTTCATTTTTTTTTACTTGCAGTTCCCGCCACCTCGCAAATATCATTTTCGAAAGCAATATCGAGCACCTCGATCAGGTTTGAGTGGTCCAGTGCGCAAGGAGCCGATAAATACTTTTTGATGGTGGAGGGAACTTTCCACAATGAGACTCATAACCTCACATTAACCACGCTAAATGGACAGGTAGACAACCTCCGCAACAATACCGCATACAACTGTTACGTTTATTCCTCTAATGCCGCAGGAATCGGCGCCAAGAGTCTTGTTAAAACCATCAGAACATGTAAGTCTACTCGGTTCTTCCCAGTTTTGTGCTATTTGAATACTGCAGCTTTGTTAGCCCGTCAATGCAATCTTAACTTTCGCATCATTTTCTTGTTTTACAGTGGTGCAGCCTCCAGATGGCGTGAGTGTGAGGGAGTTAACTCAAAGTATGGCTCGCGTATCATGGTTCAGCGTCCCAGGCGTCCTGCTCTACCAGGTTTCAGTCACGGCCAGTAATAAGCTGGGACTTGCCCCTGTTCTTAGGAACGTCACCGGTACCGCTGTGAATATCTCAAGCCTGGAGCCATGTTTAACATACATAATAGGGGTTGCATCAATCAACATGTTCCTAGAACCAGGAGAGCCTAAAAACATCAACTACACAACTCCCAGTGAGTCGCACCTACATAAGGATGACCTTACATTCAAACCTTTGAATGAAACCATAAAGATAAAGCAATAGATTTCTGCATTGGTGTGTTTTGAATGCTTCTAGTCTAGCCTTTCTACAAGAAAGAGGACATTTTCTAGACCAGAACCAAGACTAAACATAAACCAGCCTAGAGATCAGTGCTGGTCTTTTCAGCATCTGGATTTGCCGAACTCTAACATGTCACTTCTTGTTCTTCTCAGCCATTTCAACAGTTTCCTCCATCTCTGTGGAGTACAGCTGCGCTACCGCTATGGCATCGGTTAGTTGGGTTGCAGTGTTTGGTGCCATGTCGTACCGTGCAGTCATAACAGATGGCCAAGGCCGGTCGCTTAACTGCACATCCACGGGCACAGCCTGCCAGATCCCAATGCTGCATTGTGGAGAACTATACTCTGTACGGATTACAGCCATTGCTAACTGTGAAAGCTCCTCCGATGGCAGCTACATCTTTGAGACAGGTAAAGATGCCCTCTCTCTCTCAAAGGTCACGCTTACACCTGATTCAGCCCTCTGGGAGATGAGCAGGAAATCCTCTCACGGTGTAAGAAGTCTGAGAAGGAACACACCCAGGAATTACTGTCATGTAGATTAAGTGAGCTCTAGAGTCTATTGAGGCCGGGATTTAATGGAAGGTTGTGTGGTATCAGGTGGCAGGATTGTTCTAGTTCCTGTATCAGTCCAAGCCCCTAAGTTAGTAAATCTACCTGCCTTCTCTAAGGTTGTCTTTCTCCGGTTGTATTTTAATCTGCTCTCAGGCCCTGTTTACACCTGGTATTAAAATGCGTTTTGGTCGATCGGATCACAAGTGGACGATGCTAAATAAAGGTGTAAAAGGGTTCTAAAACGTCCACTTGTGATCTGATCGACCAAAACACATCTTAATACCAGGTTTAAACAGGGCCTCAGTCTCTCTCCAAAAGTTTAAAATGATTATTCTGTCATCATTACTCACCTTGATGTCATTCTAAACTTGCATGACTTACTTTCTTCTGCAAAACACAAAAGAAGATATTTCGAAATGTCTCAGGGTGTTTTGTCCATACAATTAAAGTCAATAGGGTCCAATGTTGTTTGTTTTGGACCCCACTGAGTTTCATTGTATGAAAAAAATATATTATTTTAAATATCTTCTTCTGTGCTTCAGTGCAATCAGTAGAAAGTTGTACAGGTTTTGGACGAACTGAGGGTGTGTAATTGGTAATGATTCAAATTTTTTGGGTTGACTATCCTTTTAAACCAAAAAGGAATTGGATGTTTTATCAGCAAATTGATTTCTCTCCCCATCTCTCAAACAAACACACAGCACCCTGCCCACCCAAAGCACCACAACTGTACCGTGAGTGTTCCAGTAATGTCATCTTGTTTTCGTGGAGTCCCACCAACAGCACGGCTTATTACCACGCCCTGGCTATTGACTCGGACGACCATGTAACTAATTGCGTCACTGTTGGCACCTCCTGTTACTTCACTGACACTGTCTGTGGCAAAAGCTACAGGTTCTACGTCAGCTCCATCTACTCCGGAGGACTAGACTGCAACAGCGGAAACACAGAAGAAGTGGTGATCAAAACAGGTGAGTTATTGGCAAAAATCTGTAAATATTTTTCCTGATACGACACTGTTAATGTCAAGGCCTAACATGTAATATGAGTATTGTAATGAAAGTGCTATCGGTACTTCACAATCATTAGAATGAGAGAAGCATAATTCTGCAGTTGTTTCTGTTTGTCTGTTTATTTTGGGGTTTTAAAGACAATTAAACCTATTTAATAGGATATTTAAAGCTTACACTGTGTGTTAAAAATCCTGTAACACCTTTGGTGTTCCCAGTCAATTGACCAGCCTTTTAAAAATTGCTTGTAAATCTCTTGTTATTCTAAATCATCAGCAAATGTTTTATTCAGTCGTTTGTCAACTTGTTTTCTTTTAATTAGGACAGGTTTGAATTTCTTTTTTCAGAAAAAGTCATTGATTGTAGGCCCTATTGATCTGAGCTTATTCACCTCGGCTTTTGAGTGAAGAAAAGCATTATTTGTGGATAATTTTGTTAATATTCAACAAAATATGGGAAAAGATTGCACTGTTTATCACATTAGGATGCTTTAATGTTTAAACGGGAACTTTTCTTTGAAATGCTTTTATTTTGTACAAAATGGAACAAAGTAGTTGTGGTGTTCCCAGTCAAAAAGTACCCGCCTACAAAAAAATAGCTTATAAATATTTTTTTGTCTACTTTTTTACTTTCAATTAGGACGAGTTTTGTTTTTATTTTTTAAACTGACTGATCGTAGGCCTCATTGATCCGAGGATAAAGTTCATCTCTGTGAAAAAAAGCCTTTAATACTCCAAAGAGTTTGTTTGTGTACATGAACATGTGTGTGTGCATGTATCTACACAAGCACAGGTCCGAGGCCTTTATCTTTGCAAGCGCACATGTAAATATGTGAACATGAACGTGCTCCTGAACTCTAAATGTTTCTCTTATTTTCGATCTCCCCCATTCATTTTTAATGGATGGTTATTTTTGACCAATATAAGCTCAGATCAATGAGGCACACAATCAATCAGTTTGACAAAAATAAATACAAAACCTGTCCTAATTGAAAGAAAACAAGTTGATAAAAAGATTGAATCTAAAATTTGTTGATAGTATAGCATAACAAGAGATTTATAAGCTTTTTTTTGTAGGCCGGTCATTTTTTGACTGGGAACAACACAAGTGTAACAAGGTGGGGGGGGAAAATCCCCATAAAGTACAAAAATTATCCCCAAAAAGTTGGGAAGTAGTTATACCCATTAACTTACATTTTCGGGAAAAAGAAAATACTCTCCGGGTGAAAATGACTCGAACACAACACACGGGTTAAAAGACAATTAATATTCAGTTCTATTATCGATACTATTGGATGAGAACAAAATTTAAACTGATAATGACACTAACTTTGCAACATTGATACTGTCATTGGACTGAATTGAATCAACATTGAATTTGAGCTGAATAATGACACTAATATCTTCTGTAGAGCTGCCTTTAGCTGAACTGGACTAGTTAATCATAATTGATGAATTTTTACAAGACTTATTTTCCTGTTTATTACTGTGAAGCTGCTTTGACACAATCTACATTGTATAAAGTGCTATGTAAATAAATGTAACTTCAGTTGTTTTAAATATAATTTTTAATTTTGGCCCTCTCTGTCGCCTTACACCTTTAGCCCCATGTTTGCCACAGAACGTCCACACAAATACAAACTGTAATAGCATCAGCACTGCCGTCACTTCTTGGGACGGGCCTGAAGGAGCCCACACCTACACTGTGGAGGCCCGCGGTAATCGTAGAGATTTCTACAACTGTACGTCTCTAAACACGAGCTGCACACTAACAGATCTGGAATGTGGAGAGAGCCTGAGCGTGTGGATTGTTGCGACTGACGGTGACTGTACTACTGATCTTGTGCTGGGAGAGGTGGCAGATACAGGTACAAATACACATTTTGGGTACTGTGAATTATTGCAATGTAATATCACAATGGTATATGAACATGCCCTTACAAAAAAATATCATGGCATGGTATGGGATGTTAATAATTTTTATCTTCCATGTAGTTCCCTGCATACCTCAGAATGTGTCCGCTGTGGAGACTTGTAGTTCAGACACTGCCTCTTTCACATGGCTCTCTAGCAACGGTGCCATCTTCTACATCGGAATGGCGACACATGCGGATGGAACGGTTCACACCTGCACCGCCATGGCGACAGAGTGCTCATTCCAAAACCTGAAATGCGGCGAGACGTATGATGCGTTTGTCATAGCAACTAACCTGCAATGCAACAGCTCTGAGAGTCAACATGTCCTCCTACAGACAGGTAGGTGCAAAAATGACCAAAAATAGACAAATAAAAGGTACCCGATTATTAAAATGTCAAATAAATTATAGTCAATTTTTTTATATATAAAATAAAATAAAGGAAATGAAGGGCAGAGTGAATAAATACATTTAAATGAAAAAATTACAAGGTGTCATATTTAAAATGTAAAATAAACTTAAATAAAATAAGAGGATGAAGACAAAGGCCCATATATTTAAAATGTAAACTAAAACAAATATGTAAAACAGAAAATAAAAGGGGATGAAAAAAGAGAACATATATATATATATATATATATATATAAAAGTAAAACAAAAAAGGGGATGAATAAAAATGCCAAGATATTTAATATGTAAAATGTAAAAAAAAAAAAAGTAAAAAAAGTAAAAAAAAAAAAAAAAAAAAAAATATGTACAAATATACCAAAGTTAAAAGGGGCCAAATATTTAAAAACGTAAAATAAACCTAAATAAAATAAGAGGGTGAAAAGGGCCAAATATTTCAAATGTAAATAATAATGAGAAATAAAACATAAAAGGTGATGAATAAAAGGGTCAAGATATTTAAAATGTAAAATAAATAAAAATATAACCATTAAAAATAAAAATGGATTAAATAAAAGCGGCCAGATATTTAAAATGTAAAAACAAATAATGCAAAATAACAACAAAAAAGTACAATAAAAGGTGATTATTAAAAGAGGTTTTTTAAATGTAAAAAAAACCCCGGTATGCTGTGTTTTCATAAAAAAGCTGTCCTTATGAAGGTAAAGCCAATGAATTTCTGGTGCACACAGTAAATCTCCTACATTCTGCTTTGTAGCCCCATGTGCTCCAGTCAGCGTGGGGGTCTCTAGAGACTGTGCAGGGAATCGTGCGACAGTGAGCTGGCAGAGCCTTCAGGCTGGGGGTCTGTACACAGCAGTACTGCAGGGTGAACATGGAGTCACGGGTAACTGCAGCACCAGCTTTAACAACTGCACAGCAGACCTGCTCTGCGGAGTCAACTACAACGTCACAGTCTCAAGGATTGATGGTCACTGCAGGAGTCAGCCGTCCACACCCATTCAGATACAGTCAGGTAACAGTCATCTGCGCATGCACACATTTTCAAACAGTAACAGATCTTTGAAGCTGACTATGTATCTCTTTTAGCTCCCTGTGACCCTCAAAATGTCACAACTGTGCTCCAGTGTGACACCAACGCGGCTAACGTGACATGGGCTGCCAGCGCAGGAGCAAATGGGTACACGGCAATGGCAACAGACGGGCAGCAGCAACGCTTGGCTTCTTGTCACACTATGGGGACTTCCTGTCAGCTGACCTCTCTGCCATGTGGGATGAGACTGAATGTGACTGTCCAAGCTGATGGAGCCTCCTGCAACAGCAGCTCTCAACCTAGATCTGCAGTGGTAACAGGTGTCCGCTCATGCTAACTTTCAATGATTCAAATTAGTCATAACAACATTGTGTAGAGAAAATTAAAATGTGAAGTGGCCCTAAAATGTATATGAATTTCAATGCATTAGATTCAAGAAGCATTTTCTCAAAACTATCTTCACTTTTCACCTTTTTTAAAACAAATATTAAATATATAATGTTCATCACATTAACAATGAACATAACCCACTAAACAATGTTTGATAACCACAATGAAATACTTGATAATTACTGTTATTTCATGACATTCATTCATTTTACCAATTACTTTTTTGGGGCCACATGTATTTCAAACAAACAAACATAAATACCATTCAAAAGTTTGGGGTGAGTTTGTTTTTAAAGAAATTCATATTTTTATTCAGCAAGGACGCATTAAATTGATTAAAAATAACAGTGAAAATATTTATAATGTTACAAAATGTTTTTTATTTATTTAATTTTAATTTCAAATAAATTATGTTCTTTTGAGCTTTCTATCTATCAAATAATCCTGATTTTTTTTACTATGGTTTCTACAAAAAATATTAAGCAGCGCAAATGTTTTCAACATTGATAATAATAAGAAATGTTTCTTGAGCATCAAATCAGCATATTTGAATGATTTCTGAAGGATCATGTGACACTGAAGACTGGAGTAATGATGCTGAAAATTCACAGGAATAAATTACAAATTATAAAAAAACATGTATTTTAAATTGTAACAATATTTCACAATGTAATAGTTTTTACGGTATTTTTGATCAAATAAATGCAGCCTTGGTAAGCATGAGAGATATATTTCTAAAACATTTTTACAAATCTTACCAACCCCAAACTTTTCAACAGTAAGAACTTTTTTTTTAATTTTAATTAAAATGTTTATATGTAGCCTAATTATTTTAATACAGCTTCCTACTCTCCCTTATCTAGCACCCTGCATTCCCACCCATGTCACTGCTGCTCTAAACTGTACCTCCAACATTGCTTCCATCACCTGGTACAGTGCACTTGGTGCCACTTGGTACTCGGTAAAGGCGGAAGGCAGCCAAGGGTACAAAGCATCCTGCAACAACACTATCACACGCTGTGATATCCCAAACCTGCAATGTGGCCAGCAATATTCCATCACAGTCATGGGCAGGAATGGTGACTGCATGGGCCCGGCTAGCCAGCCTATCACGCTTGTCTCAGGTACTTGAACTCAGCTCATAAGGGTTGGTAACCACAACCCGGCTGAGCCATTAAGAACCTCCCTAGCAATCTCCCAGAACACCCAGCAAACATATGGCAACATCCTAACAGTTTTTTCATGACAAGCACCATACTGCAGTTTGATGAGTTAACCTTTTTTATATGTTGCAGCACCATGTCCTAATACTGGCATTCAAGCCAGACTGGATTGCCGCACCAACTCAGCACTCATTTCTTGGACACCGGGCAATGGTACACTAAGTTCCAATGCAACACTGCAGTCTTTTCAGGACGGCCAAAAGCACAGCTGCTTCACCAACGGCTCCTCATGCAACATCAGCTCACTTCAGTGTGGTCAGCACTACAACATCAGTGTTACAGGATACGGCCAGAACTGTTCAACCTGTTCTAAACCCCTGGTCACTCTAGACACAGGTATAACATTAAACAATAATTCAGTGCAATTAGCGTAGAGCCTAATTTAAACCCTTTCTTATGGCATCCAATAATCTATTGCACTAAAATGTTGTGCATCACATCATTTGAATCTTTTCTTTCCAGCTCCATGTGTTCCCACTCAAGTCAATGTGTCATTATCCTGTGGGTCTGACACTGCGTCTGTTTCCTGGGCAGCATCTAGTGGCCCTGTTTCCAACTATATAGTAACAGCTGAAGGTGATAATGGAATTACACAAACATGCAACTCCAGCAGCACTTCCTGTAACATCAGCGGCCTGGCGTGTGATCAGGCGTACAACGTGTCAGTCACAGCTATGAGCGCCGACTGCACTGGGCAACGTAGCGAAGTGCGTCGTGTCAATACTGGTAAGTATTTCAATTACAGAATAACCTTATAATCATTTAGCTATACTC
The DNA here is from genome assembly GCA_029959095.1 of Rhinichthys osculus. Lineage (NCBI taxonomy): Eukaryota > Metazoa > Chordata > Actinopteri > Cypriniformes > Leuciscidae > Rhinichthys > Rhinichthys osculus. The sequence goes on along the minus strand of JARWKJ010000007.1, from coordinate 8,867,945 downwards.
ATCATCCATCTAACTAGTGGAGAATTTTGCACACTACAAGTTTGTCTAGTGTTTACATGCAGAACTTTTAAACTATAGTATATAGTTGTCTGCAGTACTTTAAGTTTGAAATGTGTCTTAAAGTCCCCCTGTAGTCAATCATTTTATCCCTTAAAACTAATCTTTGATCACTAAAATTACATATTTAAACATTTTTTTCTTAATGTTTTTATTCGTGCCTTAAAATAGCTTAAAATGTAACTCTACACCGTTGCCTCCTTTAGTATACGCGGATCTATGAATATGTAAATCAGCCCCGCCTCCACTCACTCGAACCAGCTCAACCACTCATTGACGATCACACCTTGATGTGATTGGTTACATGCTAGTTTGTGACGTCAGAAACACCAGCGTTTTCAAACCGCGTTTTTGAGACTGTCTTTGGTTCACTGCAGTTTTAAGGAGAAAAAACTCAGCAATGGTGTCGACTGATGAATTTCCTCATGATTTGTCTTAAAGCATATAAAAAAAACACCACATTAACATATAAACAATATTAAAAGCTTGATTTTCACCACAGGGTGAGTTTAAAAGAATTACACATTAAAATGAACAATTTAAAAACTTGCAATGGATGTGTAGCATTCAAGTAAACAGTACAGCCTTGACAAAAATAATAAACTTGACATTTAATCCCTCCAGCATACTTATCTGCTACCCAGCAAAAAATTCTTTGTTCCATGAACATTCCTACAGTGTTTTGGTTCCCAAAAAATAACCGCAAGAAAACCATATACTAACATTAGGGGAACGTTAGGGGAATGTGTTTTCTGACATCAAATGTACGTGGGATAATGCAAATGTGTTTCTCATTCATTTTTATAAACACTTTTCTGAGGCAACACTGTTTTCTATTAAGAAAACTTGATGTTTGTATCCAGAATACAAATTCGCCATGTCGAAGTAAGCAGAACAAACGTCTTCCTGAACGGAGAGGAACTTCGCCTGGTCTCAGAGTTCAAATACCTTTGGGGTAGTCCTTGATTCAACGCTTTGCTTCAAAAGTCATGTAAAAAAAGTAGCGAAGGTTGTCAAATTTAATCTTCAAAATTTTTGGCACATTCGAAATAATTTAATTATGGGTGCTGCTAAAACATACTTTTATTCGATGATTGATTCTCATTTTGATTACTGTTTGACAACCTGGTCTCTTGCTTGGCCCACAACACTTAAAACCATAGAAAGTCTATATAAAAAGGCATTAAAAACATTAGACAAAAAACTAATGTTAAAATTAGTTTAAAATTACATATTAAAAAAAAATTCTTGAAAAAAATTTCTTTAGACAAAAAACCATTGTCCCACCACCACTGTCAAGTGCTAAAAAAACATAGATTATTAAATTTTCAAAATATGATTAATTTGAAGATGGCCTGTTTGATATATAAAGTCCTTCATTCCCTCGCTCCGCCATCTCTGAAGGACTTCATTAAATCGAAAGACAATTCTCTAAGGACCACACGAGCCTCTATTAGAGGAGACTTGATAATACCTCACAGGCGTACCACCTTCGGTCAGACGGTCCTGTCTGTCCGGGGTGGGAACCTGTGGAACAGTCTTCCTCGAACACTAAGAGAATGTACTACATATAGCTTGTTTAAAGTCCAGCTGAAAAAATGGCTATGGGCAAATCAGAGCTGCACACACTAGTATGTAGGTTTTATCTGTTTTAATGGTGTTATTTTTTATCTTTATTTGCTTTGTTGTAACGTTTATATGGATGAGTGTTTTTGTGAAGTTGAATGTAGTCTTGTGTAAATATTGTATATAGGATGTAGCTAATTTATGAATTGACTGTAGATGTAAAATTTTACTTTGCAATGTTTTGTGAGTTCTATGATCCTGGCCCGTGGGACTACGGATGGAAATTAGCCTTTGGCTAAAATCCGGCATTTTTACATGCATATACTCCATGTTATGTTCATTAAAATGCACTGTGCCAATCAAATAAAGAAAAAAGAAAAGAAAAAAAAAATAGAGAATATTCCTTTAAAAACATGCTAAAGGAATACTTTGTTTAACTTTTGTCTCCCAGCACCCTGTGCTCCTCAGTCTGTGGTCAGTCAGCTCTTAGACTGCCAAACAGGGGATGTTCAAGTTCGCTGGCAGTCGAGTAACGGGGCGCAGATCTACTATGCTCAAGCTAAATCTACTGACAAGGTTCTGGGGTGTAACTCCACCTCCACATCCTGCGTAATCGCTGCAATTGGCTGTGGGCAGACGTACAATATCACTGTGACTGCAGAGGGCAACGGCTGTAGCTCCAACAGTGTGACCAGTCAGGTCACGGCAGGTGCAGTAGCATTTTGACAAAGTTGATGGCTACCATTCTCAATAATGAGTCCTACCAATTCAATATCTATATATTTAAAGTCAACATGAAATCAAAATCAACTGTATTTACTTTCTAATACACAGTCCTGATCTTACTGTGCGAGATTCTTTAGTGCATGTTAGAAAAAGTCTATTCTTTCATCACAATAAAACAGCAGTCCAGTGAAACCCATTTCAAACACATAGAAGCCATAGCAACATCCTAGCACTACATTACATACTTCACCTTTAAATAATATTCTTTTCTTTTCTCTTCAGCCCCATGCCCTCCACTGAATATCCAGTCCAGAATAAACTGTGGCAACAACACAGCGAGTGTGTCCTGGTCCCGTGGCAATGGAGCACTGTCCTTTTTGACAACACTTGAATGCTCTAATGGACAGACGTATATGTGCAGGACCAATGAAACAGGATGTGACATCACTAACATGATGTGTGGACAAACTTGCTCGGTTAAAGTAGTGGCAGAGGGACGTTCATGCAACAGCTCTGTAGGCTCTGGATCACCTATCATAACAGGTAAGAGAAATAGCTGGTTAAATCAAACCTTGTTATATTGAATTTATGATACACACAGTACCGATCAAAAATTTGAGACCAGTAAAAAACATTTTTTTAAACAATTAAAAATGTTATTTAACAAGGATGCATTATTTAAAAGTGACAGTAAATACATTTATAATGTTACAAAAGATTTCTTTTTTAAAATAAATGCTATTTTGAACTTATTCATCAAACATAATGATTTTTTTTTTTTTACTGTTTTTAACATTGATAATAATAAGAAATGTTTTTTGAGCACTAAAATAGAAATCAGTTATTTTGAAATATTTCACAATATTATATTTTTACAGTATTTCTGATCCAATAAATGCAGCCTTGGTGAGCATAATAAACTTTCAAAAACATAAAAAACTATTACCGACCCTAAACTTTTAAATGGTAGTATAGATATTGAGATATGATATGCGGATTAGTGGGTAGTTAAAGGGATAATTCACTTTTAATATAACAGCCAATTATATAGTTATTTTGTTTTACATAATTTACCCAACTCCATGTGTACCACCAAACCACATAAATGTGCCGTAGAAGCCACTTAGAACATCTTAGCAACCATATGGCAACACCCTGACAACCATCCACCATGTAAAAATACAGTTTTGCAACAGCATTTTGATGTGTTATTAATTTGTCATGTTGCAGCACCATGTCCTAATACTGGCATTCAAGCCAGACTGGATTGCCGCACCAACTCAGCACTCATTTCTTGGACACCGGGCAATGGTACACTAAGTTCCAATGCAACACTGCAGTCTTTCCAGGACGGCCAAAAGCACAGCTGCTTCACCAACGGCTCCTCATGCAACATCAGCTCACTTCAGTGTGGTCAGCACTACAACATCAGTGTTACAGGATACGGCCAGAACTGTTCAACCTGTTCTAAACCCCTGGTCACTCTAGACACAGGTATAACATTAAACAATAATTCAAAGAGCAATTAGCGTAGAGCCTAATTTAAACCCTTTCTTATGGCATCCGATAATCTATTGCACTAAAATGTTGTGCATCACATCATTTGAATCTTTTCTTTCCAGCTCCATGTGTTCCCACTCAAGTCAATGTGTCATTATCCTGTGGGTCTGACACTGCGTCTGTTTCCTGGGCAGCATCTAGTGGCCCTGTTTCCAACTATATAGTAACAGCTGAAGGTGATAATGGAATTACACAAACATGCAACTCCAGCAGCACTTCCTGTAACATCAGCGGCCTGGCGTGTGATCAGGCGTACAACGTGTCAGTCACAGCTATGAGCGCCGACTGCACTGGGCAACGTAGCGAAGTGCGTCGTGTCAATACTGGTAAGTATTTCAATTACAGTATAACCTTATAATCATTTAGCTATACTCATCATCCATCTAACTAGTGGAGAATTTTGCACACTACAAGTTTGTCTAGTGTTTACATGCAGAACTTTTAAACTATAGTATATAGTTGTCTGCAGTACTTGAAGTTTGAAATGTTTCTTAAAGTCCCCCTGTAGTCAATCATTTTATCCCTTAAAACTCATCTTTGATCACCAAAATTACATATTAAAAAACAATTCTTGAAAAAAATTTCTTTAGACAAAAAAACATTGTCCCACCACCACTGTCAAGTGCTAAAAAAAACATAGATTATTAAATTTTCAAAATATGATTAATTTGAAGATGGCCTGTTTGATATATAAAGTCCTTCATTCCCTCGCTCCGCCATCTCTGAAGGACTTCATTAAATCGAAAGACAATTCTCTAAGGACCACACGAGCCTCTATTAGAGGAGACTTGATAATACCTCACAGGCGTACCACCTTCGGTCAGACGGTCCTGTCTGTCCGGGGTGGGAACCTGTGGAACAGTCTTCCTCGAACACTAAGAGAATGTACTACATATAGCTTGTTTAAAGTCCAGCTGAAAAAATGGCTATGGGCAAATCAGAGCTGCACACACTAGTATGTAGGTTTTATCTGTTTTAATGGTGTTATTTTTTATTTTTATTTGCTTTGTTGTAACATTTATATGGATGAGTGTTTTTGTGAAGTTGAATGTAGTCTTGTGTGAATATTGTATATAGGATGCAGCTCATTTATGAATTGACTGTAGATGTAAAATTTTACTTTGCAATGTTTTGTGAGTTCTATGATCCTGGCCCGTGGGACTACGGATGGAAATTAGCCTTTAGCTAAAATTTCGGCATTTTTACATGCATGTACTCCATGTTATGTTAATTAAAATGCACTGTCCCAATCAAATAAAGAAAAAAAAAGAAAGAAAAAATTAGAGAATATTCCTTTAAAAACATGCTAAAGGAATACTTTGTTTAACTTTTGTCTCCCAGCACCCTGTGCTCCTCAGTCTGTGGTCAGTCAGCTCTTAGACTGCCAAACAGGGGATGTTCAAGTTCGCTGGCAGTCGAGTAACGGGGCGCAGATCTACTATGCTCAAGCTAAATCTACTGACAAGGTTCTGGGGTGTAACTCCACCTCCACATCCTGCGTAATCGCTGCAATTGGCTGTGGGCAGACGTACAATATCACTGTGACTGCAGAGGGCAACGGCTGTAGCTCCAACAGTGTGACCAGTCAGGTCACGGCAGGTGCAGTAGCATTTTGACAAAGTTGATGGCTACCATTCTCAATAATGAGTCCTACCAATTCAATATCTATATATTTAAAGTCAACATGAAATCAAAATCAACTGTATTTACTTTCTAATACACGGTCCTGATCTTACTGTGCGAGATTCTTTAGTGCATGTTAGAAAAAGTCTATTCTTTCATCACAATAAAACAGCAGTCCAGTGAAACCCATTTCAAACACATAGAAGCCATAGCAACATCCTAGCACTACATTACATACTTCACCTTTAAATAATATTCTTTTCTTTTCTCTTCAGCCCCATGCCCTCCACTGAATATCCAGTCCAGAATTAACTGTGGCAACAACACAGCGAGTGTGTCCTGGTCCCGTGGCAATGGAGCACTGTCCTTTTTGACAACACTTGAATGCTCTAATGGACAGACGTATATGTGCAGGACCAATGAAACAGGATGTGACATCACTAACATGATGTGTGGACAAACTTGCTCGGTTAAAGTAGTGGCAGAGGGACGTTCATGCAACAGCTCTGTAGGCTCTGGATCACCTATCATAACAGGTAAGAGAAATAGCTGGTTAAATCAAACCTTGTTATATTGAATTTATGATACACACAGTACCGATCAAAAATTTGAGACCAGTAAAAAACATTTTTTTAAACAATTAAAAATGTTATTTAACAAGGATGCATTATTTAAAAGTGACAGTAAATACATTTATAATGTTACAAAAGATTTCTTTTTTAAAATAAATGCTATTTTGAACTTATTCATCAAACATAATGATTTTTTTTTTTTTACTGTTTTTAACATTGATAATAATAAGAAATGTTTTTTGAGCACTAAAATAGAAATCAGTTATTTTGAAATATTTCACAATATTATATTTTTACAGTATTTCTGATCCAATAAATGCAGCCTTGGTGAGCATAATAAACTTTCAAAAACATAAAAAACTATTACCGACCCTAAACTTTTAAATGGTAGTATAGATATTGAGATATGATATGCGGATTAGTGGGTAGTTAAAGGGATAATTCACTTTTAATATAACAGCCAATTATATAGTTATTTTGTTTTACATAATTTACCCAACTCCATGTGTACCACCAAACCACATAAATGTGCCGTAGAAGCCACTTAGAACATCTTAGCAACCATATGGCAACACCCTGACAACCATCCACCATGTAAAAATACAGTTTTGCAACAGCATTTTGATGTGTTATTAATTTGTCATGTTGCAGCACCATTTCCTAATACTGGCATTCAAGCCAGACTGGATTGCCGCACCAACTCAGCACTCATTTCTTGGACACCGGGCAATGGTACACTAAGTTCCAATGCAACACTGCAGTCTTTCCAGGACGGCCAAAAGCACAGCTGCTTCACCAACGGCTCCTCATGCAACATCAGCTCACTTCAGTGTGGTCAGCACTACAACATCAGTGTTACAGGATACGGCCAGAACTGTTCAACCTGTTCAAAACCCCTGGTCACTCTAGACACAGGTATAACATTAAACAATAATTCAGTGCAATTAGCGTAGAGCCTAATTTAAACCCTTTCTTATGGCATCCGATAATCTATTGCACTAAAATGTTGTGCATCACATCATTTGAATCTTTTCTTTCCAGCTCCATGTGTTCCCACTCAAGTCAATGTGTCATTATCCTGTGGGTCTGACACTGCGTCTGTTTCCTGGGCAGCATCTAGTGGCCCTGTTTCCAACTATATAGTAACAGCTGAAGGTGATAATGGAATTACACAAACATGCAACTCCAGCAGCACTTCCTGTAACATCAGCGGCCTGGCGTGTGATCAGGCGTACAACGTGTCAGTCACAGCTATGAGCGCCGACTGCACTGGGCAACGTAGCGAAGTGCGTCGTGTCAATACTGGTAAGTATTTCAATTACAGAATAACCTTATAATCATTTAGCTATACTCATCATCCATCTAACTAGTGGAGATGTTGCACACTACAAGTTTGTCTAGTGTTTACATGCAGAACTTTTAAACTATAGTATATAGTTGTCTCCAGTACTTGAAGCTTGAAATGTTTCTTAAAGTCCCCCTGTAGTCAATCATTTTATCCCTTAAAACTCATCTTTGATCACCAAAATTACATAAAAAAAAAAAATTCTTGAAAAAAATTTCTTTAGACAAAAAACCATTGTCCCACCACCACTGTCAAGTGCTAAAAAAAAACATAGATTATTACATTTTCAAAATATGATTAATTTGAAGATGGCCTGTTTGATATATAAAGTCCTTCATTCCCTCGCTCCGCCATCTCTGAAGGACTTCATTAAATCGAAAGACAATTCTCTAAGGACCACACGAGCCTCTATTAGAGGAGACTTGATAATACCTCACAGGCGTACCACCTTCGGTCAGACGGTCCTGTCTGTCCGGGGTGGGAACCTGTGGAACAGTCTTCCTCGAACACTAAGAGAATGTACTACATATAGCTTGTTTAAAGTCCAGCTGAAAAAATGGCTATGGGCAAATCAGAGCTGCACACACTAGTATGTAGGTTTTATCTGTTTTAATTTTGTTATTTTTTATCTTTATTTGCTTTGTTGTAACGTTTATATGGATGAGTGTTTTTGTGAAGTTGAATGTAGTCTTGTGTAAATATTGTATATAGGATGTAGCTAATTCATGAATTGACTGTAGATGTAAAATTTTACTTTGCAATGTTTTGTGAGTTCTATGATCCTGGCCCGTGGGACTACGGATGGAAATTAGCCTTTGGCTAAAATCCGGCATTTTTACATGCATATACTCCATGTTATGTTAATTAAAATGCACTGTCCCAATCAAATAAAGAAAAAAAAAATAGAGAATATTCCTTTAAAAACATGCTTAAGGAATACTTTGTTTAACTTTTGTCTCCCAGCACCCTGTGCTCCTCAGTCTGTGGTCAGTCAGCTCTTAGACTGCCAAACAGGGGATGTTCAAGTTCGCTGGCAGTCGAGTAACGGGGCGCAGATCTACTATGCTCAAGCTAAATCTACTGACAAGGTTCTGGGGTGTAACTCCACCTCCACATCCTGCGTAATCGCTGCAATTGGCTGTGGGCAGACGTACAATATCACTGTGACTGCAGAGGGCAACGGCTGTAGCTCCAACAGTGTGACCAGTCAGGTCACGGCAGGTGCAGTAGCATTTTGACAAAGTTGATGGCTACCATTCTCAATAATGAGTCCTACCAATTCAATATCTATATATTTAAAGTCAACATGAAATCAAAATCAACTGTATTTACTTTCTAATACACGGTCCTGATCTTACTGTGCGAGATTCTTTAGTGCATGTTAGAAAAAGTCTATTCTTTCATCACAATAAAACAGCAGTCCAGTGAAACCCATTTCAAACACATAGAAGCCATAGCAACATCCTAGCACTACATTACATACTTCACCTTTAAATAATATTCTTTTCTTTTCTCTTCAGCCCCATGCCCTCCACTGAATATCCAGTCCAGAATGAACTGTGGCAACAACACAGCGAGTGTGTCCTGGTCCCGTGGCAATGGAGCACTGTCCTTTTTGACAACACTTGAATGCTCTAATGGACAGACGTATATGTGCAGGACCAATGAAACAGGATGTGACATCACTAACATGATGTGTGGACAAACTTGCTCGGTTAAAGTAGTGGCAGAGGGACGTTCATGCAACAGCTCTGTAGGCTCTGGATCACCTATCATAACAGGTAAGAGAAATAGCTGGTTAAATCAAACCTTGTTATATTGAATTTATGATATACACTACCGATCAAAAATTTGAGACCAGTAACATTTTTTTTAAAGCAATTAAAAATGTTATTTAGCAAGGATGCATTATTTAAAAGTGACAGTAAATACATTTATAATGTTACAAAATATTTATTTTTAAAATAAATGCTCTTTTGAACTCTCTCATCCTGATTTTTTTTATTTTATTTTTTACTGTTTTTAACATTGATAATAATAAGAAGTGTTTTTTGAGCACTAAAATAGAAATCAGTTATTTTGAATTATTTCACAATATTACATTTTTACAGTATTTCTGATCCAATAAATGCAGCCTTGGTGAGCATAATAAACTTCTTTCAAAAACATAAAAAAAATTTACCGACCCTAAACTTTTGGATGGTAGTATAGATATTGAGATATATATGCGGATTAGTGTAGTTAAAGGGATAATTCACTCTTAATATAACAGCCAATTATATACTTATTTTGTTTTATATAATTTACCCAGCTCCTTGTGTACCACCAAACCACATAAATGTGCCGTAGAAGCCACTTAGAACATCTTAGAAACCATGTGGCAACACCCTGACAACCATCCACCATGTAAAAATACAGTTTTGCAACAGCATTTTGATGTGTTATCAATTTGTTATGTTGCAGCACCATGTCCTAATACTGACATTCAAGCCAGACTGGATTGCCGCACCAACTCAGCACTCATTTCTTGGACACCGGGCAATGGTACACTAAGTTCCAATGCAACACTGCAGTCTTTCCAGGACGGCCAAAAGCACAGCTGCTTCACCAACGGCTCCTCATGCAACATCAGCTCACTTCAGTGTGGTCAGCACTACAACATCAGTGTTACAGGATACGGCCAGAACTGTTCAACCTGTTCTAAACCCCTGGTCACTCTAGACACAGGTATAACATTAAACAATAATTCAGTGCAATTAGCGTAGAGCCTAATTTAAACCCTTTCTTATGGCATCCGATAATCTATTGCACTAAAATGTTGTGCATCACATCATTTGAATCTTTTCTTTCCAGCTCCATGTGTTCCCACTCAAGTCAATGTGTCATTATCCTGTGGGTCTGACACTGCGTCTGTTTCCTGGGCAGCATCTAGTGGCCCTGTTTCCAACTATATAGTAACAGCTGAAGGTGATAATGGAATTACACAAACATGCAACTCCAGCAGCACTTCCTGTAACATCAGCGGCCTGGCGTGTGGTCAGGCGTACAACGTGTCAGTCACAGCTATGAGCGCCGACTGCACTGGGCAACGTAGCGAAGTGCGTCGTGTCAATACTGGTAAGTATTTCAATTACAGTATAACCTTATAATCATTTAGCTATACTCATCATCCATCTAACTAGTGGAGAATTTTGCACACTACAAGTTTGTCTAGTGTTTAAATGCTGAACTTTTAAACTATAGTATATAGTTGTCTGCAGTACTTGAAGTAGTAAATCATTTTATCCCTTAAAACTCATCTTTGATCACCAAAATTACAAATTTAAATGTAAATCAGCCCCGCCTCCACTCACTCGAACCAGCTCAACCACTCGTTGACGATCACACCTTGATGTGATTGGTTACATGCTAGTTTGTGACGTCAGAAACACCAGCGATTTCAAACCGCGTTTTTGAGACTGTCTTTGGTTCACTGCAGTTTTAAGGAGAAAAAACTCAGCAATGGTGTCGACTGATGAATTTCCTCATGATTTGTCGTAAAAAAAACACACCACATTAACATAAAAACAATATTAAAAGCTTGATTTTCACCACAGGGTGAGTTTAAAAGGATTACACATTAAAAGGAACACTTTAAAAACTTGCAATGGATGTGTAGCATTCAAGTAAACAGTACAGCCTTGACAAAAATAATAAACTTGACATTTAATCCCTCCAGCATACTTATCTGCTACCCAGCAAAAAAATATTTGTTCCATGAACATTCCTACAGTGTTTTGGTTCCCAAAAAATAACCGAAAGGAAACCATATACTAACATTAGGGGAACGTTAGGGGAATGTGTTTTCTGACATCAAATGTACGTGGGTTAGCGCAAATGTGTTTCTCATTCATATTTATAAACACTGTATATGACATGAAATCAAAATCAACTGTATTTACTTTCTAATACACGGTCCTGATCTTACTGTGCGAGATTCTTTAGTGCATGTTAGAAAAAGTCTATTCTTTCATCACAATTAAACAGCAATCCAGTGAAACCCATTTCAAACACAGAGAAGCCATAGCAACATCCTAGCACTACATTACATACTTCACCTTTAAATAATATTCTTTTCTTTTCTCTTCAGCCCCATGCCCTCCACTGAATATCCAGTCCAGAATGAACTGTGGCAACAACACAGCGAGTGTGTCCTGGTCCCGTGGCAATGGAGCACTGTCCTTTTTGACAACACTTGAATGCTCTAATGGACAGACGTATATGTGCAGGACCAATGAAACAGGATGTGACATCACTAACATGATGTGTGGACAAACTTGCTTGGTTAAAGTAGTGGCAGAGGGACGTTCATGCAACAGCTCTGTAGGCTCTGGATCATCTATCATAACAGGTAAGAGAAATAGCTGGTTAAATCAAACCTTGTTATATTAAATTTATGATATACACTACCAATCAAAAATTTGAGACCAGTAACATTTTTTTTAAAAAGCAATAAAAAAATTGTATTTAGCAAGGATGCATTATTTAAAAGTGACAGTAAATACATTATACTGTTACAAAATATTTATTTTTTAAAATAAATGCTATTTTGAACTTATTCATCAAACATCCTGATTTTTTTTTTAATGTTTTTAACATTGATAATAATAAGAAATGTTTTTGAGTACTAAAATAGAAATCAGTTATTTTGAAATATTTCACAATATTACATTTTTACAGTATTTCTGATTCAATAAATGCAGCCTTGGTGAGCATAATAAACTTCTTTCAAAAACATAAACAAATATTACCGACCCTAAAATTTTGAATGGTAGTATAGATATTGAGATATATATGTGGATTAGTGGGTAGTTAAAGGGATAATTCACTTTTAATATAACAGCCAACCATATACTTATTTTGTTTTATATAATTTACCCAGCTCCTTGTGTACCACCAAACCACATAAATGTGCCGTAGAAGCCACTTAGAAAATCTTAGAAACCATATGGCAACACCCTGACAACCATCCACCATGTAAAAATACAGTTTTGCAACAGCATTTTGATGTGTTATCAATTTGTCATGTTGCAGCACCATGTCCTAATACTGGCATTCAAGCCAGACTGGATTGCCGCACCAACTCAGCACTCATTTCTTGGACACCGGGCAATGGTACACTAAGTTCCAATGCAATACTGCAGTCTTTCCAGGACGGCCAAAAGCACAGCTGCTTCACCAACGGCTCCTCATGCAACATCAGCTCACTTCAGTGTGGTCAGCACTACAACATCAGTGTTACAGGATACGGCCAGAACTGTTCAACCTGTTCAAAACCCCTGGTCACTCTAGACACAGGTATAACATTAAACAATAATTCAAAGAGCAATTAGCGTAGAGCCTAATTTAAACCCTTTCTTATGGCATCCAATAATCTATTGCACTACAATGTTGTGCATCACATCATTTGAATCTTTTCTTTCCAGCTCCATGTGTTCCCACTCAAGTCAATGTGTCATTATCCTGTGGGTCTGACACTGCGTCTGTTTCCTGGGCAGCATCTAGTGGCCCTGTTTCCAACTATATAGTAACAGCTGAAGGTGATAATGGAATTACACAAACATGCAACTCCAGCAGCACTTCCTGTAACATCAGCGGCCTGGCGTGTGGTCAGGCGTACAACGTGTCAGTCACAGCTATGAGCGCCGACTGCACTGGGCAACGTAGCGAAGTGCATCGTGTCAATACTGGTAAGTATTTCAATTACAGTATAACCTTATAATCATTTAGCTATACTCATCATCCATCTAACTAGTGGAGATGTTGCACACTACAAGTTTGTCTAGTGTTTAAATGCAGAACTTTTAAACTATAGTATAAAGTTGTCTCCAGTACTTGAAGTTTGAAATGTTTCTTAAAGTCCCCCTGTAGTCAATCATTTTATCCCTTAAAACTCATCTTTGATCACCAAAATTACATATTAAAAAAAAAAAGTCTTGAAAAAAATGTCTTCATGCCTTAAAATAGCTTAAAATTTAGCTCTACACAATTGCCTCATTTAGTATACACGGATCTATGAATATGTAAATCAGACCCGCCTCCACTCACTCGAACCAGCTCAACCACTCATTGACGATCACACCTAGATGTGATTGGTTACATGCTAGTTTGTGACGTCAGAAACACCAGCGTTTTCAAACCGCGTTTTTGAGACTGTCTTTGGTTCACTGCAGTTTTAAGGAGAAAAAACTCAGCAATGGTGTCGACTGATGAATTTCCTCATGATTTGTCTTAAAGCATTTTAAAAAAACACCACATTAACATATAAACAATTTTAAAAGCTTGATATTCACCACAGGGTGAGTTTAAAAGAATTACACATTAAAATGAACACTTTAAAAACTTGCAATGGATGTGTAGCATTCAAGTACACAGTACAGCCTTGACAAAAATAATAAACTTGACATTTAATCCCTCCAGCATACTTATCTGCTACCCAGCAAAACATTCTTTGTTCCATGAACATTCCTACAGTGTTTTGGTTCCCAAAAAATAACCAAAAGGAAACCATATACTAACATTAGGGGAACGTTAGGGGAATGTGTTTTCTGACATCAAATGTACGTGGGATAATGCAAATGTGTTTCTCATTCATATTTATAAACACTGTTTTCTGAGGAAACACTGTTTTCTATTAAGAAAACTTGATGTTTGTATCCAGAATATTCCTTTAAAAACATGCTAAAGGAATACTTTGTTTAACTTTTGTCTCCCAGCACCCTGTGCTCCTCAGTCTGTGGTCAGTCAGCTCTTAGACTGCCAAACAGGGGATGTTCAAGTTCGCTGGCAGTCGAGTAACGGGGCGCAGATCTACTATGCTCAAGCTAAATCTACTGACAAGGTTCTGGGGTGTAACTCCACCTCCACATCCTGCATAATCGCTGCAATTGGCTGTGGGCAGACGTACAATATCACTGTGACTGCAGAGGGCAACGGCTGTAGCTCCAACAGTGTGACCAGTCAGGTCACGGCAGGTGCAGTAGCATTTTGACAAAGTTGATGGCTACCATTCTCAATAATGAGTCCTACCAATTCAATATCTATATATTTAAAGTCAACATGAAATCAAAATCAACTGTATTTACTTTCTAATACACGGTCCTGATCTTACTGTGCGAGATTCTTTAGAGCATGTTAGAAAAAGTCTATTCTTTCATCACAATTAAACAGCAGTCCAGTGAAACCCATTTCAAACACATAGAAGCCATAGCAACATCCTAGCACTACATTATATACTTCACCTTTAAATAATATTATTTTCTTTTCTCTTCAGCCCCATGCCCTCCACTGAATATCCAGTCCAGAATAAACTGTGGCAACAACACAGCGGGTGTGTCCTGGTCCCGTGGCAATGGAGCACTGTCCTTTTTGACAACACTTGAATGCTCTAATGGACAGACGTATATGTGTAGGACCAATGAAACAGGATGTGACATCACTAACATGATGTGTGGACAAACTTGCTCGGTTAAAGTAGTGGCAGAGGGACGTTCATGCAACAGCTCTGTAGGCTCTGGATCACCTATCATAACAGGTAAGAGAAATAGCTGGTTAAATCAAACCTTGTTATATTGAATTTATGATATACACTACCGATCAAAAATTTGAGACCAGTAAAAAAAAATTTAAGCAATTAAAAATGTTATTTAGCAAGGATGCATTATTTAAAAGTGACAGTAAATACATTTATAATGTTACAAAAGATTTCTTTTTTTAAATAAATGCTATTTTGAACTTATTCATCAAACATCCTGATTTTAATTTTTTTTACTGTTTTTAACATTGATAATAATAAGAAATGTTTTTTGAGCACTAAAATAGAAATCAGTTATTTTGAATTATTTCACAATATTGCCTTTTTACAGTATTTCTGATCCAATAAATGCAGCCTTGGTGAGCATAATAAACTTCTTTCAAAAACATAAAAAAAATATTACCGACCCTAAACTTTTTAATGGTAGTATAGATATTGAGATATATATGTGGAATAATGGGTTAAAGGGATAATTCACTCTTAATATAACAGCCAATTATATACTTATTTTGTTTTATATAATTTACCCAGCTCCTTGTGTACCACCAAACCACATAAATGTGCCGTAGAAGCCACTTAGAACATCTTAGAAACCATATGGCAACACCCTGACAACCATCCACCATGTAAAAATACAGTTTTGCAACAGCATTTTGATGTGTTATCAATTTGTCATGTTGCAGCACCATGTCCTAATACTGGCATTCAAGCCAGACTGGATTGCCGCACCAACTCAGCACTCATTTCTTGGACACCGGGCAATGGTACACTAAGTTCCAATGCAACACTGCAGTCTTTCCAGGACGGCCAAAAGCACAGCTGCTTCACCAACGGCTCCTCATGCAACATCAGCTCACTTCAGTGTGGTCAGCACTACAACATCAGTGTTACAGGATACGGCCAGAACTGTTCAACCTGTTCTAAACCCCTGGTCACTCTAGACACAGGTATAACATTAAACAATAATTCAAAGAGCAATTAGCGTAGAGCCTAATTTAAACCCTTTCTTATCGCATCCGATAATCTATTGCACTAAAATGTTGTGCATCACATCATTTAAATCTTTTCTTTCCAGCTCCATGTGTTCCCACTCAAGTCAATGTGTCATTATCCTGTGGGTCTGACACTGCGTCTGTTTCCTGGGCAGCATCTAGTGGCCCTGTTTCCAACTATATAGTAACAGCTGAAGGTGATAATGGAATTACACAAACATGCAACTCCAGCAGCACTTCCTGTAACATCAGCGGCCTGGCGTGTGGTCAGGCGTACAACGTGTCAGTCACAGCTATGAGCGCCGACTGCACTGGGCAACGTAGCGAAGTGCGTCGTGTCAATACTGGTAAGTATTTCAATTACAGTATAACCTTATAATCATTTAGCTATACTCATCATCCATCTAACTAGTGGAGATGTTGCACACTACAAGTTGGTCTAGTGTTTAATGCAGAAATTGTAAACTATATTGCACAGTATATAATAAGCTCCATTACCACATTGTTTCTTTGTAGAAACAACACAAAACACAATATTGAATTTATCTAACATTTAAGTGGACAGGACTCTGAATATTACTTTAAAATAATGTCAACCATGTACTTATTTTGTTTTCTGTAATTTACCCAGCTCCTTGTGTGCCACAAAACGTGTCGGCCAATGTCACCTGTAGTAGCAACATAGCAAAGGTAACCTGGGGGAGCAGCCAAGGGGCGGAGCTTTACTCAGTGACAGCCAGCAGTGTCAATGGCCTCTCAGCTAACTGCACCTCAGCCTCCACCTCCTGTGACCTTTTAACTTTGACCTGTGGAGAGTCTTATACGATCACAGTGAAGGCCAAAGGCAGCAACTGTAGCAGTGGGAACAGTGCACCAGTTCAGGTCCAAACAGGTAATGAAATATAACCTATAACTGAGTAACACAATCAAAACCCAACCAGTTTATTTTAAGAATCATGATTCTTTTAAAATCTGAAGAATGCCATTGCTTAATTAGAAAATGTAATCAAATTCAATCTAGGCTAATCAAACCTACAACATAAAAGGGATTGAATCAAGACCTGATGTTTTTTCTTGCTTTGTGTATTGTAGTCCCTTGCACCCCAAGGAATGTCGTGCCCACCGTGGATTGTTTCACAGCTGCTTTAGTTGTATCATGGACATCCAGTGCAGGAGGACAGCAGTACACAGCCACCGTGCAGGACAGCAATGGACTCTCCACCACCTGCCAGTCTACGGGCTCCCAGTGTAACGTAACAGGGCTCAGGTGTGGTCAGCTGTACTACGTTAATGTGACGGCATCAGATAATCTGTGCAGCAGCCCTCCAAGTGCTACAGTGAACACTAACTCAGGTACATCTAAACATATACAAGCATACCTTTTTCTATATACACTCTAAACTAAATTAATTACTATGTTCGGAGCTGCTTTCCGCATATTGTGCAGTAAACACTGTATACACGGCCAAAAATTGTGGAACACATTTTGGAACATTTTCAAACAATTGTATGTTACTTTCTTCTCACATGACCTGATTCCTTTGCAGTGCACATTTAATTCAGTGAGTGGAATTTGGTTGGAAAGATGCGTAAAATCTCTTTTTGTGTGAAAAATATCTTTGCACTAAATGAATGAGTCAAGAGTTTGTCTGGATGAAGTGGAGCGCTTTGCATTGTAGGACACAGCACCCAGACTACTATGTTCTGTACATGCTCATTTTGCTATTCTATGCATATAGACAATTTTCATGATAAACTAATGTTCAAAGTTTTGGGGTCAGTGAGATTATTTTTTGCTAAATAAATGAATGCTTTTATTAAGCAAGGATGCATTCAATTGATCAAAAGTGACAGTAAAAACATTCAAAATGTTACAAATGATTTTGTAACGTATCTCATTTTCCACAAAAAAATTAAGCAGCAAAACTGTTCAACATTGATTATAATTAGAAATGTTTCTTGAGCAGCAAATCAGCATTTTAGAATGATTTCTGAAGGATCATGTGACACCGAAGACTGGAGTAATGATGCTGAAAATTCAGCTTTGCATCACAGGAATAAATTACATTTTAAAATGGAATAATATTTCATAATAATACTGTATTTTTGATCAAATAAATGCAGCCCTGGTGAGCATAAGAGACTACTTTCAGGAACATAAAAAAATCAGAACGCCGAACCTCTGAACATTTCAATCTTTGTTCGCCATGTTTGCATATGAAGAACACTGTGCTCCAATTAAATGTTATCATTCTCAGTGTCTCTTCTGCTTTTACCCATAGTTCCCTGCGCAGCCAGCTCCATCAGGGCAGTGTTGGATTGTCAGCTGGGAACAGCTACTGTGTCATGGCAGTACGGTGCAGGTGCTCAGGGATACGTTGTCTCTGCCTTGGCACCGCTGGGCAACAGGACTAGCTGTACATCCAACAGCTCCATCACGCACTGTGAGCTGAGCAACCTGCAGTGTGGCAATGAGTATATGGTGAACGTACAGACTTTAGGATCCACATGCAATTCCAGTGCACAGATGACTGGCTCCCTGATCACAGGTGAGGTTTACTAAATCTGATTTGCTTGCGTTTGCCAGTTTTCTAAGAGATTTGGTTTTGCTAACTTCCGCTGAAGTAGTGGGTTCCGCTTCCGCTCCATTCAACAATTTTACTAATGTATATATATATATATATATACAGTCACACCAAAAATAATTCAGTTTAAATGCATTAGATAAAAATATTCATTTGACATTTGGTTACATTTTGAATGAAAATTCTAACAATGTAAGTCAAGTTTTAATTGTCAAACTTTTTTCTTTGCAGTGCCATGTGTACCTGGTCATGTGGAGGGCAGAGTAAACTGTACGACTGGAGATGTGTCTGTATCCTGGGATCGAAGCATGGGTGCTGTTTCCTACACTGCAGTTGCTTGGAGTAGCGGTGGCTATGCTTCAGTGTGTAACAGCACTGGAACAGCATGTGTCTTCTCAGACCTGCTCTGTGGGATGAACTATAGTTTGGCTGTCAGCGCGAGTGACAGGAGCTGCCGCACTGCACCGAGCCAACCAGTTGTGCTGAATACAGGTACCTAAGAAAGAAATAACAATAAAAAAGTGAGTTACACTTTATAGGTGTCCATGTTACAGTGTAATTCTACATTTAAGTTCTGGGTAATAATAATTGAACTTACTATAGGGTTACGGTCAGGATTAGGTTTTGTTTTAGGGTTAGTTGCATGTAATTATGCATACTTTATAGTTACTACTACAGTAATTACATGTAACATGTGTAACAAGGACACTGTAATATAAAGTGTTACCAAAAATAATTGAAAGATTCTCACTGTTACTGGTGTAAGTATTATTTAGTTAATTATGGTAATTGTTAATATTTCATTTCACTTCAGTGTCCTGTAAGCCACAGAATGCTAGCGCCCTGCTCAACTGCGACACCAACTCTGCTGTTGTAACTTGGGAGCTCACTGATAACCTCACGCATCACACGGTCCAGGCTGCTGGTTCTGACGGACATCGCATCAACTGCACGAGCTCTGACCACAGTTGCACATTATCCGGAATCCACTGTGGCCAGAGATATAACCTAACCGTCACTGCCATGGATGGAGTATGTGACAACAGCAACACATACCTCACTCTGCATTCAGGTGAGTCCACTGCTTCTGTTGTGCATCTGATGACAGAGGTCAGATTTAATGCAGTTTCTGATGTGGGATATTCTAATCTGTTGTCATATGTTCAAAATACACATAAAGAAACAAAATGGCCATGCAGGTGTATGCTTATCAACATTGCAAGACTAATAATGAATGTCCCTAAAATGGTCCCTGTTCTCTCTCTATTTAGCTCCATGTGCACCTAGCAATGTTCAGACATCTTTGCTTTGCGACATCCACAATGGTAGTGTTGTGTCTGTGTCGTGGGTAAAAGCCAACGGGGCGGAGGCTTTCATGGCTGTGGCCGTGTCTAATGATGGCCATTCCTACTCTTGTAACACCACCACTGCCTCCTGTAATCTGCAAGAACTGCAGTGTGGTCAGAATTATAATGTTTCTGTCTACTCAATGGCCAGTGGCTGTGGGGGCGTGAAGAGTACTATGTCTCAAGTGCAAACAGGTGCGTGTGTGAGGATTTTACTTGATCAAGTAAAGACAACTGTATGTCAAATTAACAACTTAATTAGCAACCAAATATATATAAAGGCCTAACAAGTATGTCATTAAAATTGTCATGAAATTAATGCCACAATGCAAAAACTTTTTACAAGCTACTGTAACTTCAAGACTTCTCTACATTGTGTTATGACTTTGCATGTGAAATGAGTAGGTATGCTAAGCTGCTGTAACATTGCTGTATAGCATGTGCAGTGTGGCATCATTGATTTATTGGTTTACCTTATATCGTTTCCTGCTGAAATATTTGGTACTGCCCCACCCTTTAATAACAGATTGGTTCCTTTTCTCTTTTCTCAGCTCCATGTCCACCTCACAACGTTTCTGCAAATGTGCAGTGTGATTCAGGGTCTGTGCTGGTGAGCTGGAGCCCAGCAGTGGATGCCAGCCAGTTCAGAGTGGAAATGGAGTCCCAGAGCACTGGTGTGATTTCCTCCTGTAACAGCACAAACACGCAGTGCTCCATCGCACATCTGCCCTGTGGAGAGAGCTTCAACATCAGTGTGGTGGGACTGAGGGGCAGCTGTCAGAGTCAAGCAAGCAGTGGCTTCAACATCGCCTCAGGTTGGACACTAACACAAGAATGCTCTCTATTACAAATGGATAGATAGATACATTTCAATATCTATACTTTCTTTATGCACTTTATGTCTAACCTCTTCTCTCTACAGCTCCATGTACCCCACAGGGGGTTAATGGTACCGTGGACTGTGTCACTAACTCCGCATGGGTATCATGGGAAGTGGACAAGGGTGCAGAGTCTTACACGGTGCTGGCTGTTGGGGACGACGGTCAAAATACCACGTGTTCCAGTGCAAACTCCACCTGTAATGTGCCTGACTTGGGTTGTGGAAAGAGCTACACCTTCCAAGTCACTGCTTCAAACGCCGCCTGCCGGAGCCCACCCAGCAACAGCTTTCAGCTGGAGACAGGCAAGTACATCTGAGAGCTGCAGCCCTCTCATTTGAGACCCTGGGTCTCTTAGTCTTAATCTATGTTGTCTCTCTCTCCAGCACCTTGTGCCTTGTCATCCATCGTGGTGGTGGCTGAATGCCAAAGTTCTGTTATCATGGTACAGTGGCAGAGGGCACGCAGAGGAAATTCCCTCTACATTGTCACAGCAGAGGATCAAGACCGTGCCTTCATTTCCTGCAATAGCTCCACCTCTTCCTGCAACCTTACCAATGTGCAGTGCGGCAAAGAGTACACCATCATTGTGGCTGCTTCGGCCAACCAATGCAGCAGCCTTCGCAGCCCACCCTACAAGATCAGAACCGGTACAACCATCAATATTGTTATACCTACCTAGTAAAACAATGAGTTTAAAAAGCAAGCCATTAGTAATCAATAGCTGTTCATTAGCAAATTGCGTTGTATATAGGCCACCCTCACTATTATTATTGCTCCAACTTGGAGGTTAAGGATTTGAGCCTTAAAGCTGCTATGTCATTCCTAGATGACTCACAGTTTTTGAAAAAAAAAAACCCCAACAACTTAGAATTGCATTTAAGAAGAGATCTGAGACACATCTAGGGACCAGAATATCATAGAAATCTGGGTATGGGCTCTTGACCTAACCAGTGAACAACCACCCAGAACAGAAGTCACAAAATAAAGTGCTAACAACCACTTGATACACCATAACATCTGCATTGTGGGACTTTTCTAGTTAAATAATTGCAACTGCACTTTATAAACCAGGGGTTTCTAATCCTGCTCCAGGAGAACAACCTTCTTGTAGAGTTGACCTTTATTGGCTGGTTAAAGTTGAAGCTAAACTCTTCAGGAAGGTAGTCCTCCCAGAGAATAATTGACACCCTTGATCTATCTCTCTCCCTCTCTCTCTCTCTCTCTCTCTCTATATATATATATATATATGCTTTCATTGCACCATATTCAGGTTGTTCCCATTTCTTCCTTTGATCCTCTACAGCGCCCTGTCAGCCCTCACAAGTACAGGCCTATACAGACTGTCAGTCAAAGGCTGTGTTTGTGTCATGGGAGCCATCTTACGTGGCACAGTCATACCTGCTTACTGCAGTCAGCAGAGATGGAGACTTAAAGACATGCAATACTTCGTACAATAACTGCACACTAACTGACCTGCACTGCAGCAACACCTACAATGTGTCCGTTTTAGCCAGTAATGAGAACTGCACCAGTCTGCCAAGTACTAATGTCACATTCAAAACCGGTAAGTGTGACAAACTTTTTTCCTTGAAATTATGTAACCAAGATTTTTACATTGTACAAACTTTCATTGCGATGTCTTTATTCTGCAGTGCCATGTGAGCCAACCAATGTAACTGCAAACATACAATGCGGGAACAGTAGTGCCTCCTTGTCATGGGTGGGGAGTACAGGGGCAGTGGCCTACGTGGGAATTGCCCAGTCAGAAAATGCCACAAAGGTCTACTGCCAGAACACGGAGACTTCCTGTACTTTGACGGGCTTAGTGTGCGGCACCGTGTACAACTTTACAGTGCAGGCAACAGATGGTACCTGCAACAGTTCCTTGAGTAAACCTCAAATTGGTGGAGCAGGTATAACAATTATCTGCTTTCTTTGAACTGACCTGCAAGTATTTGAGTTGTCCCCTAAGGGTGTTTCATACTAGTGCTTTTAGAGTAGACTTGAATCTGTTTGACATCAACGTTCGGTTCTTTTGGTTGGAATGTTTTCTGTACTTCTTGCGTGTCCACCAAAAGAACCACACCCAAATTTGCTTGAAAAGGGAGGTCTGGAGTACAGCTAAAGTCCACTATAGTACAGTTGTTAATTAGTATGAAAGCAATTTTGCCAAATTTGCAATGTGAATTGCTTCTGATGATGGATTACAAGATATTCAAAGATCTACAAGAAGAGCGGCAAAACTAAACTTAGTCACCTAGTCGTTATCTTAAATGGTTAGCAGCTACTTATGTTGAAGATATGTCTACAAATCGGATAAAACATAAAAAGGACCTCTAGGTTCAGACCAAATGTGAAAGCGTAACAGCTGCAACTTACACAAACTTTGAGTGTAGTACAGACAAATCCATTGTAAAGGCAGATACTAACATTTTGGTTCTGTTTCTTTGTGATCCCCATTGGGAAAACAGGTTTTAAGTCTTGTTGTCCATCTCTTTCCCTCAGCTCCCTGTCCTCCAGCTGGGTTGAGGGTTGTCCCTCGTACAGTAGTGAATGACACTCAGATCTTGAGGGCGTCCTGGTCCACTGTGAGTTGCCCTAATTCTGAATACCTCTTTGGACTCAAGGGCAGCATTCAAGGCAACAGCCAGGCACTCTTTGACCTCGCCTCCTATTGGACAATTCGCACGTTCTTTGAGATGCCTCTCCCTTGTGGCTCCTCCTACAGCGCAACCATCAGGGCGAGAAACTCTGCCGCCTCAAGCGCCGAGTCTGTTGCGGTCACTGGAACCACAGGTGCACAATGTTTAATCATCATAGCACTACCTTCCTACATTCGTAAATGAAGATGCTTAAAGTGCAAATACATACATAACTCATCTGTTCATTTGTTTCTTTCCCCCAGTACCTTGTGCCCCTCTAAATGTGACATTCTCTGCATCAGCGGCAGTAGTGGCATGGCATGAGTCTTTATTTGCTACGAACTACACCGTGTATGGGGTCACTTCCTCTGGTAGGATGAAACTCTGCATGACCTCACAGCTCCTCTGCTCCATCACCAGTTTCAGTAGCGGTCACATTGTCGTAACTGCCCACAATGCTGCTGGACAAAGTGAAGACTCAGTACCTGTTTAGGTAAGTAGTACAAGTAACAAATAATTTAACATCAGAACAGTAGAAACATGGGTTGTCAAAATGTATTTTGTTTTGGTGAAAGTCCTGTAACCTTTGACCATGTTCATCAATTGGCAGTGACAGCCGTTCGCAGGAGGTAAAACTTGGCTCGAAGTCAGAAAGGTGAGTTGATGCTCAATATAAACAGAAAATTAAGAACAATTTAATGGAAATTGTATGATTTTTCAAAATGGAGTAATAGGGCGAGTTAGGGAAAATGGCATATTCAACTTAACTAAAGAAAATGAGACCATGAGGGAGGAAATACAGTCTGGTGTGCTACTTTGGTGTTGATCATTAAGTTGATAAAACATTGAAAATCTCTTCCAGTGGAAAAACAATGTACTTCCTTAAAAAAAAATTTAAAAAAAACACCACCACCTGTTGTACATCTATCCCTCACAGCCTCCTTTCACATGCAGTTGAGTGATTCCACTGACAACTGTTTACGTTTAAAGATTCATCCACAACAGCTTTGCTTAACACTTTAAAATGTTTTTAAGAAAAGTTTTAAACAAATTGAAAAGCCTGCTAGTATTAACCACCTTCTCTCCACACCAGGCCTGCCCAACCCTGAGTGAATGGATCTCGTCGCACTCAAACTGTTCCCTTTGATAATTCTCAAAACTCTTTGATACTTTTGCATGTTACATATATTCCAGTGCAAGGTTAATTT
This sequence comes from Rhinichthys osculus, assembly GCA_029959095.1. Lineage (NCBI taxonomy): Eukaryota > Metazoa > Chordata > Actinopteri > Cypriniformes > Leuciscidae > Rhinichthys > Rhinichthys osculus. Next base: position 8,843,269 of record JARWKJ010000007.1, on the reverse strand, counting down.
TTTCCCCACGATATTTATGGGTGGAATAGATTGACAGGGTAAAAGATTAACATGGTTTCTTTTTAAATGTTTTCCAAAATCTTTTTTTTCTTCTCTGGCTGAAGGATTTACTTTTATGCAATGCCAAATATTTAAAGCCTATATATACACACATTCCTGTTTTTGTATATGAGTCAAGTTATTAAACACAGAGCATTTCTCCATGTATTCAGTCTTATAAATTATGACATGTAAAGCACATGTAAAATAAATTAACCATACACAAAACATCTGCTGTTCCAATAAAATGAATGTTCTTATTATGAGATGACAAGGACACAACAGTGACCTATTCTGAGAGGGGAAAAAATACTGTTAACTACTGTATTAAACATCTCTGAAGTAACTACTCATCCCATTAGCCAATGTAACAGACATAACTGATTCAGAAATAGTGGTTCAATAAAAAACTTAAAGTCCCCGTGAACCGGAAGTTGCAAACGACTTTTCTCCAGTGTTGTGACGTATTTCCGAGAGAAACGGAATACTAAATGAGGCAAAATGGTGGGCGTGGCTTTTTTCCCAACTAGCACCTGATTGGATCTAGAAAAGTAGGTGTTTTCATTCAGCCTGTCTACTGTCAGTTGGAGGGGCGTGATTATGGATGTTAAGAAGACGCCCAAACCTTGAAACCTACGTCATCAGGCAAGGTCCTCCAACGCAGAGGGGAGGGAAAATTTCAGATTTTGATTAAAGATTACGAAGCCAAAATTTTTTTTTGTGTGGATTGACTTGCATGGATGAATTGTTCACCACAAAACGATCAATTTAGGCAAACAAAGTAAGTATGGTCAATTTTGAATTCATGGGGACTTTAATACATGTTCAAGTAATTTCAAGAGTAGGACTGACTAGATTACATCATTCACAATGCTTCATGGGAATAGGTAGCCACTAGTCTTACTGATTTTCTCTCTTCCATAGTAATAGCAACTTTTCAGATCTCACTCTAGGATTATGGGTAGTACAGTACAGGTCCTTCTCAAAAAATTAGCATATTGTGATAAAGTTCATTATTTTCCATAATGTAATGATAAAAATTAAACTTTCATATATTTTAGATTCATTGCACACCAACTGAAATATTTCAGGTCTTTTATTGGTTTAATACTGATGATTTTGGCATACAGCTCATGAAAACCCAAAATTCCTGTCTCAAAAAATTAGCATATTTCATCCGACCAATAAATAATTATGTTCAGTTATGTACTCAATAGTCAATACTTGGTCGGGAATCCTTTTGCAGAAATGACTGCTTCAATGCGGCGTGGCATGGAGGCAATCAGCCTGTGGCACTGCTGAGGTGTTATGGAGGCCCAGGATGCTTCGATAGCGGCCTTAAGCTCATCCAGAGTGTTGGGTCTTGCGTCTCTCAACTTTCTCTTCACAATATCCCAAAGATTCTCTATGGGGTTCAGGTCAGGAGAGCTGGCAGGCCAATTGAGCACAGTAATACCATGGTCACTAAATCATTTACCAGTGGTTTTGGCACTGTGAGCAGGTGCCAGGTCGTGCTGAAAAATGAAATCTTCATCTCCATAAAGCTTTTCAGCAGATGGAAGCATGAAGTGCTCCAAAATCTCCTGATAGCTAGCTGCATTGACCCTGCCCTTGATAAAACACAGTGCACCAACACCAGCAGCTGACATGGCACCCCAGACCAACACTGACTGTGGTTACTTGACACTGGACTTCAGGCATTTTGGCATTTCCTTCTCCCCAGTCTTCCTCCAGACTCTGGCACCTTGATTTCCGAATGACATGCAAAACTGAGCAACAGTCCAGTGCTGCTTCTCTGTAGCCCAGGTCAGGCTCTTCTGCCGCTGTTTCTGGTTCAAAAGTGGCTTGACCTGGGGAATGCGGCACCTGTAGCCCATTTCCTGCACACGGTGGCTCTGGATGTTTTTACTCCAGACTCAGTCCACTGCTTCCGCAGGTCCCCCAAGGTCTGGAATCGGTCCTTCTCCACCATATTCCTCTGGGTCCGGTCACCTCTTCTCGTTGTGCAGCGTTTTTTGCCACACTTTTTCCTTCCCACTGAGGTGCCTTGATACAGCACTCTGGGAAGAGCCTATTTGTTCAGAAATTTCTTTCTGTGTCTTACCCTCTTGCTTGAGGGTGTCAATGATGGCCTTCTGGACAGCAGTCGGCAGGTCGGCAGTCTTACCCATGATTGCGGTTTTGAGTAATGAAACAGGCTGGGAGTTTTTAAAAGCCTCAGGAATCTTTTGCAGGTGTTTAGAGTTAATTAGTTGATTCAGATGATTAGGTTAATAGCTTGTTTAGAGACCCTTTTCATTATATGCTAATTTTTTGAGACAGGAATTTTGGGTTCCCTTTCGAACGGTCACTTCGTATATCGTAGCTATACGCAGTGGGGAAACTCCTTTTCCTCGATTTACTGAAGCCTATATGTAAAACGCATTTGCAGCTGCACAGCTAGCACACTGACCGTCTGACCCGCTCATAGGCTGTGCTTCAGCAACTGCACATCCAATGGCGCGGGCGAATCTGACGCACGACCAATGAGCTAGCCCAACGTCAGAGCAACAAACCCTGCCGTAACACCTCAGCCCTCGCTGGACGCGCGTACGCCGCCTCCGGTCAGGCTGCATCGGCCCTGCACACGATGGCCGTGTTGCAGGTCTACCAGGCCAAACTCCTCCGGTCCATGGACGAGGCTGGCCCGGACCCGGAGACCTTTCGGGACCTGAGGAGTGCTACGGACTTAGCGCTGCGTGCTACTAAGTCTACAGCACAGGCCATCGGCAGAAATATGGCTAGTTTGGTCGTGCTCGAGCGCCATCTGTGGCTTAACCTCACCGAAATCAAGGAGGCCGACAAAACAAGGTTTCTCGACGCCCCAGTGTCCAGCTCCGGTCTCTTCGGCCCGGCGGTGAAGGGATTCTCGGAGAGGTACACGGAGGCACAGAAAGCGTCCCAGGCCATGCGACACTTCTTGCCGAAACGTTCGAGCTCCGCGTCCAGCAAGCCCAAGCCGCCGCCTTCGCCTCATCCAGCCAAGCCGGCGAAACAGGCCTCTCAGCCCCGCCCTGCGGCTGATAGCCAGCGCCAGTCAAGGCCCGCGAAGCGCTACCCGCTCCCCAGGCATCAAGGCCCTCGACCCAGCGCCGTGGCCGACCAGGCGCCTCCGAAGTCGTCCTAGCACGGAGGGGAAAGAGAGAGGGCTCGTGTCTCGCGCTAGCCGGACCACCCTCGAAGAAACCAGCAAAACTTCCCACAGCTCCCTGTTCAGTTCAGGCGGCTGGGGATTTTATTATTGTAAACAGGCCCGCAGCAGTGAGCGCGTCTCTGCAAACAAACGCCGTTTTCACGGCGACCCAAATAAAGCACAAAAAGAGCATGTTTCACAATCACAACACACGGGTTCACGGTCCCCCTTCACTAGGCGGCCCCCGCCCTGTTGTAACACTGACTTCCCCCCGGGCAAAAGCCTATATAGTCAGTCAAACACTCAGTATATGGACAAATCACATTATAAGGGTATCAGGTCCCCCTATGTTAGGTGGTCCCCCCCATTCAGTGTCACGCCCTAGCCACACGAGTGATGGCCTGGATCCCTGGTGTGTCGAGTTGGGTCATAAACACTATAAAGCGAGGCTACTCGCTCCAATTCGCTCGCAGACCCCCGAAATTCCAGGTGGTTATCGAGACATCGGTGAGAAGCGGCGTGAATCACGTGCTTCGGACCGAAGTTCAGGAATTATTAGCAAAAGGAGCGATAGAGTCAGTCCCTCCCGCGCTAATGTATTCGGGGTTTTACAGCCGCTATTTTCTAATTCCAAAGAAAGACGGCGGGCTCAGACCCATACTAGATCTGAGGCGTTTGAACAGGGCTCTCATGAGACGGCCTTTCAAAATGTTAACACTCAAACAAATTCTCGCGCAGGTTCGACCGGGGGACTGGTTTGTTGCAATGGATCTGAATGATGCATACTTTCATATTCAGATAGACCCTCGTCACAGGCCATTTTTGAGATTCGCCTTCGAGGGGAGGGCATATCAATACACCGTTCTGCCGTTCGGTCTGGCTCTGGCACCCCGTACATTCACGAAATGTATGGATGCAGTGCTCTCCCCGCTGAAAAGCCAGGGAGTGCGTGTGCTGAATTATCTCGACGACTGGCTGGTGCTAGCGCAGTCGAGAGACGAACTAATAGTTCACAGGGATTTGATTCTCAGCCATTTAAAGTGCCTGGGTCTCACAATCAATGTTGCCAAAAGCGAACTGAACCCCAGCCAGACTGTGGTCTTTCTGGGCACGGTTTTAGACTCGGTGACAATGAAAGCACGGCTCACTCAAGAGTGCGCGCTCTCTGTGCAGACACTGGTAGCCGCATTCAGGGCGCGCGCCTCTGAAGAGGTTTCAGAGACTGCTTGGTCTAATGGCAGCTGCATCATCAGTACTCCACATGGGATTACTGCACATGCGCCCGCTGCAGCACTGGCTGAAACGACGTGTGCCAACCCATGCATGGCAGTCAGGCAGCCTACGCATTATGGTGAATCAGGGGTGTTTGAGAACACTGATTCCCTGGCGGGCTCAGGACTGGTACCGCAAGGGGGTGACCATGGGGATAGTTTCCAGGAGGAAAGTGGTTTTTACAGATGCATCCAACATGGGTTGGGGAGCGCTGCACGAGGGAAAGCCTGCCTCCGGCCTCTGGTCGAGCACGGAGTAGAGCTTACATATTAACTGTCTGGAAATGAAAGCAGTTGGGTTTGGCCCTGAAAGCTTTTCTGTCAAACCTCAGGGGTCACCACGTTTTGGTCCGTACAGTCAACGTGTCTGTGGTGGCCTACATAAATCGCCATGGTGGCATCAGGTCAGGCAACCTGTACGCTATGGCGAGGGACCTCCTCATGTGGGCACAAGCCAATCTGAGCTCTCTGAGAGCAGCGCATGTCCCGGGCATCCAGAATGTGGGCGCGGATATGCTCTCAAGGGGCAACACTCCCCTAGGCGAGTGGTCCCTGAACCCTCAGACGGTCAGACTAATATGGGAGAGGTTTGGCGAGGCCGAAGTCGACCTTTTCGCCTCGAGAGCCAACACCCACTGCAGGGTGTTTTTCTCGAAAAACAGGGATGCGCTGGCTCATCTCTGGCCCAGCCGCCCCCTTTACGCGTTTCCCCCCGTCTCGATGATCCCACAGGTTATCGAGCGGGTCAGAGAGAGCGGATGCCCAGTCCTTCTGGTGGCTCCTCTCTGGAAATCCAGACCTTGGTTTCCGGAACTGGTTCAGTTGTCAGACACGACCCCATGGCCTGTTCCGATGAGGAAGGATCTCCTCACACAGGCCAACGGAACGATGTGGCATCCCCGACCCGATTTATGGGCCCTCCATGTGTGGCCCCTAAACGGGTATCCGGGGACCTTCCTGACAAGGTCTTAAGCACTATCTCTGAAGCAAGGGCCCCGTCTACTCGGCGCCTTTATGCTTTAAAGTGGTCGGGTTTTTCCAGCTGGTGCTCGAGAAATTGTATTGACCCAGAGTCATGTGAGGTTTCGGTGGTGCTCTCCTTCCTGCAGGAGCTACTGGACGCGGGCCGCACCCCGTCCACGCTCAAAGTGTATGTGGCAGCCATCGCAGCGCATCATGCTCTGGTGGCTGGCCAATCACTAGGAAGGAATGACCTGGTGGTAAAGTTTCTGAAGGGTGCTAGGAGGATTAACCCCTCCAGGCCCCCTTCGGTGCCGCCTTGGGACCTCTCCAAGGTCCTTAGGGCCCTGAGGGGACCACCTTTTGAGCCGCTCCAGTCGGTTGATCTAAAACCACTTTCGCTAAAGACTGCTCTCCTGTTGGCATTGGCATCTATCAAGCGAGTGGGAGATCTGCAGGCCCTCTCAGTGAGTCCTGCATGTTTGGAGTTTGGATTGGATGACTCCAGAGTCATTCTCAAACCCAGGCATGGTTATGTACCCAAGGTGCTCTCAACGCCGTTTAGAGCACAAGTTATTAAGCTATTAGCCCTTCCCCCTTCTGCCGAGGATGGGGAGGTTAATCTTCTCTGCCCTGTCAGGGCGTTGAGAATCTATTTGGAGCGTTCTGCGTCTTTTAGACAATCAGAACAGCGGTTTGTCTGCTTTGGGGGCCGATCTAAGGGTGATCCAGTCACTAAGCAAAGACTGTCTAGATGGATAGTGGATGCCATCTCTGTGGCTTACACCGCAGTGGGTCACGTTTGCCCCATAGGTGTCAAGACCCATTCGACCAGAGGTATGGCCTCGTCGTGGGCTTGGTCATCTGGTTTTCCCATTCAAGATATTTGTGATGCGGCCGGCTGGTCCTCGCCTTCCACATTTATGAAGTTCTATAATATGGAGGTACCTTCCCTGCAGGCGAAGGTGCTTTCGGTATGATTGAGACCTGACAGTGGCTGGTCTTATCTACAAAATTACTGTGCATAATCACATACATATTATATAAACCCACTTCGGCCGGTAGTAAGGTTATACTAATAATCCCGACGGTGTCTGGTTTTGTTAGTATATTCTGTTAGTTGTTACTGACATATATATATTATTCAGACCCGACTGTGTCTGGTCTGTTATATATACATGTATATGCATATGTTATTGGGTTCTGGCTTGTTCTGTTAACTCAGGGGTCCTGAGTGGCAGGGCAACCAGTTACTCAGGGTGCGGCGTTTTGCATGGTGTCCCCACTGCGTATAGCTACGCTAATATGAAGTGACCGTTCGAAAGGGAACTACTCGGTTACTATCGTAACCTCAGTTCCCTGAGATAGGGAACGAGTATTGCGTAGCCGGCCGCACTATGGTAACTAGTAAAGATGTCGCTTCAGTCGTATAAACCTGCTATAATGGCGAATTCGGGGATCTATATAGGCTGGGCCACGCCCCCTCGACGGGCTCTGACGTTGGGCTAGCTCATTGGTCGTGTGTTAGATTCGCCCGCGCCATTGGATGTGCAGTTGCTGCAGCACAGCCTATGAGCGGGTCAGACGCTCAGGGGGCTGGCTGTGCAGCTGCAAATGCGTTTTACATATAGGCTTCAGTAAATCGAGGAAAAGGAGTTTCCCCACTGCGTATAGCTACGCAATACTCGTTCCCTATCTCAGGGAACTGAGGTTACGATAGTAACCGAGTAGTTTTCATGAGCTGTATGCCAAAATCATCAGTATTAAAACAATAAAAGACCTGAAATATTTCAGTTGGTGTGCAATGAATCTAAAATATGTGAAAGTTTAATTTTTATCATTACATTATGGAAAATAATGAACTTAATCACAATATGCTAATTTTTTGAGAAGGACCTGTACATAGAAATCAACAATTACCTTTTTTAAAAATAAAGTTGAAATCACAGCAAAGCACGTCTTAATTAGCCCAAACTATCAAAATAAGAACATTTTTACTTGCAGAACCCCAACTGTTACTCTTTTGCTTAATTACATTAAAAATAAACACAACTGAGCAATTCTGTTTCATACAAGAATTTTTATTAGAAAATGAGATGCAACAGAGCAATGAATCAAACAGCAATGTCAGCACAGCTTTCAGCAGCCTGTGCACAAACTTAACTCTGTGGTCAACTGTGTTGAAATTTAAAACATTCTCTGAGCTCTATGTACAAAGCCATTTGTGAGAATCCTGAAAACAAATTGGGGGAGAAAATGGACTAAAAAAAGGATTTTAAAATGCCATTTTCAGTCCAGAGACCAGTAACAAGAAACTGAGAGAAAATTACTTTTTTAATATCTACACAATTGGCGGATAATAGTGCAAAAAAAAAAAAAAAAAAAATCCAGGCTTTTCCATTTGTTTACTTGAACACAAGTGGTGCACAGAGGATTATAGATAAGGACATGAAGTAATAAGAGAGGGACCGGAATAAAGGTGCAGAGGGAATCTGAGAGAGGAGATGGAGACAGACTTAGATCAGGGAGACTCCGCTCGAACACTGTTTGTTCTTTCACCTGGTTCGGGACTGTGGCGTTCTTGTTTTACATGTTCTCGTCCATTGCTGGATTCTCGACGGTGCGAGCGCTCTTTGCTGCGACTGCGCTTGTGTGACCGTTCCTTACTATGGCTGTGATCCCGCTTCCTGTTCTTCTCCTCCCCTACTTCCTGCCTGCTCTTGCTGCCTGAGCGAGAGCGTTTCTTGCTAGATCGCTCGGTTTTGTGTTTCCTGTCTCTGCTTCTGCTCCTTGAGCGCTTGCTCTTCTTTTCTTCCCTGTGCTTTCTATCCTCCTTATCTTCCTTGTGCCTCCGCTCTTCTCCCTCTCCCTTACTTCTCTTGTCTTTTGACCTCTCCTGATCTTTATGATGCTCTCTGTCTTTCCTGCGACTACGCTCTCTCTCGCTCTCTGCCTCCCTCTCTTTATCTCTGTCTTTCCTCTCATTCCGCTTCTCCCGGCTCGCACTGAGACTCCGACGTCGTTCCTTGCTACGGCTGTGTCGACGTTCTGTGGTTCGGTCTGGTGTTCTGGAACGCCGTCTATCTCGATCTCTCTCCCGGTCCCTGTCTCTATCCCGGTCCTTTCCCTCCCTTTCTTTGCGTTGACGATCTCGTTCTCTTTCCAGTTCACGGTCGAAGCTGGCACCATGTTTTTCTTTGTGATGGCTGCGACTCCGGGAACGATTTTGGGATCTCTTGGGACTCTGACTTTTCCTAGGTGTCCTTAACACATACATAAGAACACAAATCATTGAACAGAGCACATACACAAGACACCTTGTCAAATAGGAGAGAGTGGGGTAATTTTGTAATAGCAATAATATTTCTTACATTATAACATTACAAGATATGAAAGACAGTATCTGCTGTAGCTAAGTAACATAGTAGAAATTAATTTATGCATGTCAAAAGGAACTACAATCTAAAATGGTGAACAAAAATTTGGGCTACTGTTTAAATTATGTAAACTCAAATGAGATTGAAGACTCGTCATAATCTACAATATTTCTACATTCTACATGATATTGGGTGTAAATTCATGACCAAAAAAAAAAAAAAGGGGGGAAAACTGCTAAACACATGACAGTCAGAGTAGCTACACCATAAAACTTCACATGAACAGACGTCAATTGTTACAATACAATGCAGCTGCCAGACATTTACCACCATTAATCAACAACACAACAGAATTATTTAGACTTGAATCCAAGAATGTCCATTATGTGTAGTATGATATAGAGAAAATGGGTGGAAAATTAACAAAACAAAAAATAATTAAAAAGCAGTGGTAAAAAAGTATCTTCAAGCATTTGTGCCAAAATTACTGGTATTATTGAGAAAAATTGCTTCCGTTTACAAAGACATTTATCCTATCCCAAGGCTTGTCTTGAAACTTTAAAATATTAAAAATGGTAGCTGATCTTTCAAACACCACAACAAACACTGATCATGGCTGATCTGGTTAGCAAAATAATCTCAGCCCACCCACACACAAATACTGTACCTGGAACGGCGCTTATCTCCATGCCTCGCTGAATCGGTTGCCACCACCTCCTCCTCCTCCTGCTCATCTTTTTGCAGGGGTTTACGTGGTCGGCTCTTCATGTGCTGGTCAATTGCCTTCTGCACAGGAACAGGTATTCGTGGGAACAATGTTGAGAACCATTCCAGCTTGGTCAGGAAGGAGCGGAGCATCTCTCCGACCGTCATTACACATCCTCCTCCAGCCTTCACGTCCAACTCCTGATCACAGAGACAAGGAAGAGGAAGGAAAACCATTAACACCACAAACTTAAGACATGCACTTATCGCATGGCCTCTGGTAACACAACGCTAATGATTAGACCCCTAAAGCCATTACACTGTAAACTGTCCTATATAAAATGCCTTATTTGTGATGACCAAATACTGAGTCTTCACCTCTGCTCTCACCGGACTTAATATTCAGTATTTAAAATAATTTTGTTGTTTTTGTTTCACTGTCATTTTGGACTTTATGATAGAAAATAAACAGCATTAACACAAAAGTAATGCCATTGTATGAATAACTTATTCACGAGTATATAAATCTGGTCATGTAATGGCCAATCCTCGTTATATAGAATAAAAAGGCATTTTCTAGCCTGCTGGTCTCATGTCAACATTTAAATACATATGATTTTAAATGGAACTGCCTGTCTGTATTACTTTTTTTTTTAAAGAAAATAGTTTATTATATCAATGTTTTATAGTTCAAAACACTGCACGAGCTTAAAATAATTAACTTCCACAATGTCTCTTACTATGCACTGACTCAAAATAGGTGCGATGCTGAGGAGGTTGCAGGTCAGCTGACATATATGATGCACTGGTGAGTGTGAAGGGGTGGAGTGGGTAGGTGAGCTTTTCTAACTGCACTCACGAACGCCAGCCAAGAGTGTGGAGCACACCCTATATCCAATCCACCCGCATCACAAGGGCCATCTGGGAGAGAGAACAGGGCAGTCAGCCAGAGACACACAACCACCATCATGCCTGGCAGCAATGTTTGCTCAATGCGAATAAGATCTCCTTTACTGGAATATTTTTTAAATGGATAATATATTACTAAATACATAATTAGTGGGTGTGCAGGAGCATGAGAGACGAGCCAGCACCCAGTAATGGATATCTGATATTTACAATCAAATAGAAATCTCTATGAATCATTGATGCACAGTGTCATATACAGATAATATGCCATTATCTGGGCTAAGAGAATATGGCAAGCAATCACTGAATTCATATTTAACAACAGAGGAACCACCTTCACATCTAGCTCAAAGGACCATGTGCAAAGAATTTGCTTGTGATTTAACTGCGCATCTTATAGGGAACATTAAGCCAAATGAGGTCAAAGGTTGAAGGACAGCAATGTGCATCACAATCAGCATATGGCCTAAAGCTTTCTGATTACAACTATGTACATTAGAAATAAGAGAGAGATTAAGGCATTACCCGTGGTGACATACCTCCTCGTCGTCAAGGAACTCATCATACCAGTCAACCAAGTCAGGAGGAGGTTGAGTATACCTGAAATACACATGTGACATAAGTGTATATTCATTGGGACGTGCTGTGGTCAAACCAAGAAATATGCACCATCCAAAATAACAATGTACCATGACCTAAACTATCATCTCATATAGGAGTCAAAATCTGCTAAGGGGTAATAATGGAAAAACAGTTAAAAAGTGATTGACTGCTATTTACAACAGGATCTTCATTTTAAATAAAAGGTTTTTGATATAAGAGACCATACAAACAGCTTTTGCATTAAACCACTCCTTTCCTGGTACAAAAATTGAAATTTTTGACAAGCCAAACATGTCAGTCAAACTTCATTTGGCAAAATAAGAATTAACTAGTCAAAAAGCATTTAGAACATCTCCAGCACGTTTGAAAAGTACCAAAAAAATCAAACAAATTTCACCTCTTATGCACGGTATAGTGTCCGTCAAAAACTTAGGCTGGCTGTCGGTTGGAATATCAGAACTAAAAACCTCGACATAACACACTTATGGGCAGCAATCACTTAACCGAATATTTGCCGGCTAAGAAATGAATAAATATTACCTTACGATTCCTTCTGTTTTCAAATCCACATCATTTGAATACCACGACATCGATGTCTGTCAAAAAATAACGTGCACAATACACGTTAGTATTTACGAGAAGCAGAGGGCCAGCGTGTACACGCATTTCCTGGAAAACCCACACTACCTGATGTTTGGAATGAGTCTCTTTCCGATAAGAGTGGGGGCTTCAACATGCTGCCTGTCCGAGACGATAACGTGCCTAATAAATAACGCACTCAAGTATAAATTTGTTCAGCACTCTCAGTTGTTTAAAAGATTAAACATTTTATCTAACTTTGATCAATGCTTTAATTTCCCAATAAATAGTGTTATTTTTTTTCATGGTGTGTTACATTTAATTACCACTTAACAGATTTTGACTCAGAGAATTTTGGGCTCTTCTGCTCTACATATTCCTTAGCAAAGGCAACGAGTTTACCCACCACGGCAGTGTTAAAAAGCTAAATATTAAGAAACGAAGACAATTGAAAATAAATTCCTGAAACAAAGAAACCCAGTTAATGTTAAAACATCTGAGGTGGATCCGAGTCATACCTGATGTACATAAAGCCCAGTGCCCTGATATAGGGCGAATCTGTGTGGGTGATGAGACCCATCACTTGTTTGCGGGTCAGTTTCAGTGTGAACAGCTTATACAGCAAGCAAAATGCAGTGGACACGATCCCACCAGTCCCAACTCCTCGAACCTGCAGGACAAACATCATGAGATTTAAAGCTAGACTCATGTTTAGATCAAGCAAATCTCTCCCTTTATTTAATCAAAGTGACGAAGAGGATGGGAGGATGAAGTTGTGGAGGTCTCAAGGCACGTACTTCTACTTACCCCTCCGCACATTCCCGTCTGTCCCGCTGTCTTCCTGCTGCCTTTTTCCCATGGCTCCACATGGTTGACCTGATAAAGACATTTCAATTAGATTAACTTTAGATTTAAATGTATTCAAATCTGGCAATAAATTGGATAAAACTATATTATACAACTCACCACTGTTCTAAATAATCACATCAATCCAACCAACCACATGTGTTTTTCAAAATTAATACAAACTCTTGTATTAGTGCACTAGTGAAGCTAATCATATTAACCTTACAAACACTTTTACTTAGAGAAAATTCTTTAAAATCATAATCATGGAAAATCATTATAATAGAAAAAAACATTAGAATATTTTATTTATTGTTGCAACAGTACTGGCTAATGCAAAGTTATCATGACTTTAGTAGTAAAAATAAAGGGCCGTTCATAGTACCAAGGACGACAGAGAAATTATATTAAAATCACTTTAATCATTTTCTTTCCAGCTGATTAAAGATAAAACATTGACAGCCAATCAGTTTAAAGGGACATTTCACCCAAAAATGCTGTCATCATTTACTCACACTCAAGTTGTTCCAAACCTGTATGGATTTCTTTCTTCTGCTGAATACAAAATTATATATTTTGTATAACATGGGTAACCAAACAGTTGATGGACCCCATTGACTTTCATTATATTCGGAATAATATACTGTTTGGTTAAAGGACAATTCTTCAAAGTATCTTCTTTTGTGTTCAGCAGAATAAAGAAATGCATACAGGTTTGGAACAACTAGAGGGCGAGTAACGTTAAATGATGACTGAATTTTCACTTTTGGGTGAACTATTCCTTTAAAGAGCTCGAGAAATTAAAGCGACAGACGACATCACTGCAGAGCGCGCTTATGAAACAAAATGTAATCTTCTTTATTGTTCTTGATGTGAACTACAGTTATTGTTCTTAAGGCGAGACACAGCAGACAAAAACATTGATTTTTCATGCAGTGATCAGTTTTGAGATTTTTGGCTAGTTCACTCCTTCAATATATGTTCTTTCAAGCTGCTATAAAGAAAACGTTGAAAATATTACTTTAAGATGTTTATTTTATTACATTGTGTTTACTTGGGGCAGTAAGTTTCTCCCGAATTTACCAAGAAGTTAGCATTCCAACGCGACATACCGCGTTCCGTCTGTTTTACTGAAGTCTGTCATGACCGGTATCATTGTAAAGCTCTGAGTCTCCTGCACAATGCTATGTAACCCAAATATAGGCATTTCCTTTCTATCAATGTCCAAAGGGTGATTTAAAGCTAATGACGAAATCTCATTGGTTACTGCTGGTTTCTGCTAACCTGATTCGCTCAGACGCATCACGTGGTGTACTCTGCCAATGTCAATTCATTGAGTTCCTGCAGTTGTAGGCCTTATATGCCTGCCATGTTTTTAAATAATCAGTTTTCATGAGCTTGAAATATTATATATTATTATTACTAAGGCCTGAGCATTTATTCTGTTTGTGAGCAACAAACAGTGTGTTATTCTGTTTCTATGTTTTCCGATAGAAATGTATTAAATTCCCTACTTAAATCTTTAAATGCCTTTTTCTCAAAATGAGTTTTGTCATTCTCCAGTACAAACATCTCAGCATATGTAGCACCAAACTTTCCAGTTATACAATTAGCAGTATTCTGAAGATATTTTCAGAGGGATTTGTTACCTTAACTGTCACCGTCCCACAGGTGGGACGTTTGCCATTATATTTTTAAAACAATAATATCTTAGTTAAAACCTTAAGTAATATTGACAAACTATATCATTTGAAAGCTTACAATCTCTAGTTTCCATATTTGGTGATTGATTTTCAAAATAAATTACAGAGGAGCCGTAATTTATCAATTTGCAACAATAATATTTTCATACTCCTAGGCGTGTTCAGACCTTTATTTTGAAATAGCAATGAACATGAATAATCATAAAAAAATAGTAGAAACCTAGTTTGTTTTCATGCCAAGAGTTCAAAAGATAGCATCCATTCAATTATTTTAGAAAAAAAGGTCTGAAAATGTTTTAAATATAAAGAAAAAAATTATAAATTCACCATTTGTGATGTGGCAGCGAGCTATGACGCACATGCGTGTTCTTTGTATGTGTTTATTAGAGGTTGAATTCGTATCAAAATCTGCCAAACTTTCCCATACTACTTCTGAATAGGATCTCTACTTCATAAATTGTATGAAAATTGTGGAAATAATGGTTCATATCACTCAAAACACATTTGGAAATGGAGGCGCCCTTATATGGGCAGTAATGGAGTCTGGTTGTGACCTAGTGAAAAAGTTTGGTACTGCGCCCAAACAAAATCTTACTGAAAGCTCATTTTTTGAGATATCAACCTGAAATTTGAAACACAACTTGTTCAGATTTTTGGCTTTGATTTTTCTGCAGTTTTAGAGTAGCCCAGGTTTTGAAAATATATATTTTATATAAAATATGAATAATTAATTTTTTTACATTGTACATTTCCATAAACTCAAACTTCTATAACTTTTTTTCTGTTTCACTTTCTTAATTTATTTCACTTCTACATAAATCTGCCAAATGTCTTCTTTAAAACAAGACCAATCTTACGTCTATATTCCAAAGCATTCTTGAATTACAACCATTTATGTTCGAAATGTGCATTTTCATGTCAATTCAAAAAAAGGGGGGTGACAGTTAACAGGTTAATAAATCATTCCTGGCCTTATTTATGTGACATTTTAATACAAAAATATATGGCGAAAATCGATTTTTTAAGGGTATGGACAGTATATTTTGATTTTTGATTTCCTAGGTAATGAAAGCATATATCCTGAAATCCCTCTGAAATTTTTTTTCTCATCTTGTGTGTAAACAAAATAAAAAAAGAATTTTGCACCTGACTTTATGTTCAATATGTAAACATATTTAATGAGATAATGCCTAATTTGCATAATTAAACATACACATTTCAAAAACTTGTAATATATTTTTTTATATACTTTTGTAAGTAATCAACTGAGTAAGTTTCATGGTAATATCTATTTAAAATGTTTACCCTATTCACCTGTAGTGTCTCGCCTTAACTGTAGAAACTACTGTTGCTGTGGTGATTTTCTGGAACGATAAATACGTTATGAGTCACTATTCACTTTTGTTGAATGCTTTTCCAAACAATTAAAGTAAATGGTGACTGAAGCGGTCAATAATATATTGAAAGTCTATAGGCTAATATATATAAAAAAGTCAGTGATACGAGTTTTGAACAACATGTGGTTGAGTTGATGACAAAAGATTCATTTTAGAGTAAGCTAGCCATTTACCGGTATGTAGCTACATTTGAACTAGTTAGCATAGTTAGCCTTTATGGCCTTACAACACGGTCTACTTTAGCTCACATAATAAACAAAGCAAAATACGTTAATTAAATAAAACCTATTTAAGTCTTAAAGAAAAATAACAACAAATGAGCCATCTAACGTTACTCAAAGCATCAATAATATGAAATGGAAAAGTAAACCGAGGGCTTCACGGGATGCGGCCCAGGTTTGTTTCACCACCTTGAAGTAAATCTCGTCAACCACCTCGTGGTACGTCTTGAGCTCGTACAGCTGCACCTTGAAGTAGGGAGAAGACAGGACGTTTGTCAGGATCATCGGGTTGAGGTTCATAGTCTTCTCGTTGCCCCATAACGGCAAAACGTTGCCGTGTTTCCCGCCGGCCGGTTTGCTCACGGCCTGCTGCTGTTGTTGCTGCTGACTAACCGCCATGGCAGGGCTTTCACAACGCCATTAAAATACAAAACGAAATAAAACGACCGTTACCCCAAACGACTATATCTACAACGCGTCCAACGAGGCGCGCGAGTGGCGGACCGACGTATCTTAATTCATTCGAATTATTTTTTAGATAGTTTTTGACTGTTTTCTATGTAATGCTGGAAGACGCACGGGAAGCGTTCTGTTACGCTGAGTTGTGGGGACAAGATGGCGCGCGGAAGAGGGGCGGCGGAAATGGAAGCAAGGATGTGGGTTGCCATGTTTGTCACAGTGAAATACTCCTCACCAAAAGGAATACATTTGAAAACTGCGAGGAAAAATCATCTTTCGTTCCATTTGTATAAACATATGGTTTAAACCCATGGATGAAATATTTATGTAGTGCAATGTGAAAACAAAACGTTTGGCAAACAGGGTGGAGAAAAAATTGATTGCATTTCCTAGGAGGATGTTTTACAAAAGACTTGGCAACACGGTCCACCAGCGTGGTTCGACTTCGACATGGCTTGTACCCATGCTTATTCCTGATGTCTTGCAGAGTCCTTATGATACAAAAATATTGTTTCCAAGTCTATTTTTCCATATACTATTAGTGTTGTGTGGCCGTAATGGTCTAAATGTAATTTTCTTGCCCACTAGGGTTAAGACTTGTGTACAGTAAAGTACTTCTACAGCATGTTTATAAGATATGGACTATTATGTGGACTGTATAATTTACGTTGATATAATAAATAATGTAAGGTTGAATTCATTTTTTTTTTAAATCACTCAGCAAGAGCCACATCAGATTTGCAAAAAGACAACTGCCAGGCAAATCAACAATTTGATGACAAATCAAAACTACAGAACCAAATACTTTATATAACGGTTTTATTTTTTTTAAACAACATTTATGTTATTCTTAAAATGCAACATATTACATGTTGAATTTTGACTGACCATTTAATTACATTAATTTTATGCAAAAAAACAAACAATAAAATAAAACAAATCAGGTAACTATAGGGAAAGACGTTCATGGTTGTACTTTTTTAGATTTCTGTAGGCAGTATTCAAAAAATATGAAACAGTATTTAAGAAACCTTCAGGTATATACTTGATGACCTTTATTATTTTAAACAACAGATATTTCTTTATTTTTTTCCCCTCTACTTTAGCTTTTTTGTTACAACTGAAAAACCAGAACAAAAATGAAATCCACGTTTTCTTTATATACAACTAACTAAAAATATACAGCTCTGTAATCTACAATATGAAATCTGATAAACAGTTCTTTTTGTTAACCTTTAAAATTGGCATGTTTTTTTCAAACAAATCCTTGCAATAATAATAAACTATAAAATCTCCCACATTTTCAAACCCTTTTAAACAAAAAAAAAGGATCCTGAATCAGGTCTTCTGCATCTCTGCTTACCTGAAAAGAGAATGCCTGTAAAAATAATTTGGATTATTCCATTTTAACAGAGGCTTCTCATTTCTAATGACTTGAAAAACAGTCAAGTATACCAGTTAGTAACTCACTAGTTTGTGGGTTTATTTGACCTGGTGTTGAACCAATAGCCACCTACAGCACAGACCAGCTGTCCTCTGTTTACTGTATAGTTATAAAGTTTTCTATTAAATTAACATATTTGTAACATTTAGACTACCTTTATGGGTGGTTTCACAAAAAGACTGTTATCAGAAATATGATTTCAAGTTCCAAGTCTACTTGAAATCAGTAGTATACTAAATATTAATATACTAATAATATAGTATAATTAATTTTTTCCCCCATCTTCAAATTAGCAGCATCCATTAAAGGAAACACAGGACAGTCCAAAGTGCATCAGTCCATGTCAATGGATTTTTTTTTTTTTACAAAAAAAGTTAATATAAAATAGGTCTGAGATACTGCAACACACCTTTTCAATTACACCAGTGGTTCTCAGTGACCTGAGACCTTTAACCATCTATTTTTGGTAAAAGAGTACCAATCCAAGCATTTCCTGTTACTGTGAGCAAAGCTTTTGTCTATCATCAGAGCTTGACCAGTAGGGGGAGCAGTGATGTCACAAATCCCTAGAGCCCATGAACGTGTCAGGAGCCCAGTATAGAACTGCTGCTTGTGATTGAAGACAACTGCTGTCCCCTCCTTTGACCCAGGATATTACATCACCTTCCACCGTGGATGTTCAGTCTAGCGTTTTATAACCACCTGTTCAAAAGCTCCAGCACCAACCCTGAATGACAGAAAGAGAGAGAGAAAGATACACATTATATTAAATTACTGAATTACATTACCACCATACCAGAATTACATTACCATAATACCTCTCTACCTCTCAATAATATGCTTCCCATAATGGAAACACAATGAACATGCATCACACGAGGACAGCTTAAGCAGAAGCTGCCCATTGCTGCGGTGACCTTGCGGCAGGGATGTTAGATAATATATCTCACCTGGTGTGCTGAGAGCCCAGTGCTGTGCTTCCTCCTGGCCCAACAAACAGACGAAGACCCTCCTCTGCAACACACATAAACACAAATATTTAGACTATATTGATTTTTTTTTTTTTTTATAAAATAAATAAAATAAAAAATATCAAATAGTGGACACTAAAATGGGCAAAAGCATCTCTTATACTTTCACTGAAGAAGTCATATTTGAACTTAAGTCATATTTAGGGGTCACAATATCCTTTTTTACCACCCAGAGCTCTAGCAACCACATATTACTGTTTTTACTGTATTTTTTACTAAATAAATGCAGCCTAGAGGAGAATAACAAACTTATTTCAAAAACATTAAAAGCTATATATATATATATATACACGCAGTCAAACCAAAATTTATTCAAACACCTTCAACATTTCTCACATTATCACAGTTTATTCGCTACAGTTTAGAAAATGGTAATAAAATATGAAAAGAACTCAGCGTTATCAAATCAGTTTCTATTTCTCTGGTTTTGGCCATCCTTCTGTTAGACTGTCTCACAAATTAATTAGGTTGAATAGCTGTTAAATTTAAGTACACAATTAGATAATACCAATTTAGGTCAAGCAATGCTTCATTTTGTTCAGTCTGGGGTGTAAAAAGGTCGCATTAGCAATTAAAGAAAAAGCACTTAAACAAAAAAAATGGTCAGGTTAAATTGTCTGAATAATTTTTGGCCCCACATTTTTATACATTTTACTGGTAGTCCACTGTATGAAGAGTTTTTGGGTAAACTATGTCACAGTTTACTTTATTTTGCTATCCTCACATAAATGAACTATAGTGTCCTGCACCCACTAGTAAAAAAAAATATCAAAAATGATATCTGGTGTCTGAATAATTTTTGGTTTGTTTGTGTGTGTGTGTGTGTGTGTGTGTATGTATGTATACTGTATATATATATATATATATATATAGAGAGAGAGAGAGAGAGAGAGAGAGAGAGAGAGCTCTGGTGGTTTCTGGGAAAAGTTGTAGTGGCAGCTGCAGGTTTAATGTTGCGGTCTCTGAGGTCTATCCATGAGTCAGAGAGAGAAGAAGGGAAATTCAATCATCTGTTTGTTTGAGACTGCAGTAACCATAGTAAACATTCATTTAAACACAATGTGGTGCATATTATTGCAACTGTGCATCTGCGGTAAAACACAACTCAGAATTTCCTTATTCTATAGAGTTTGTCTACTGAATGCAGTTTGCACCTACTATGGAACAGTGGAACACTGTGGTGTAGTGTAAAGCTCTGCACGAGCTGGTCATACACAACATGTTTTCATGTGTATGTCCGCCATTGGTTGTTTCCCACAGCCTACTGTTATGGAGATGGGAACTTTTTTTTCTTTCTTCAGGGCCATTCAAAATATATTTATAGAAGTAGGCCTATTTCTGTCTTTATATATGCATGTGTACGTGTACCCTCCCTGCCAAAACATAATGTAGCCCTGGTACCTTAAAACTCCACTTATACTGTTCATTTGTTTATATTTGTGTTTATAATGTTGTTGTTTTTTAACAAATGCTTTTTTTTTTTTTTTTTTTTACTTTCTTTTCATCAAAGAATCCTAAAAATGTGTATCACTTTCCCCAAACAACTAAGAAGCAACTGTTAATCAACATTGATAATAAGAAATGTTGCTTGAGCAACAAATCTGCATATTAGAATGATTTCTGAAGGATCATGTGACACTGAAGACTGGAGTAATTCAGCTTTGCCATCACAGGAATACATGACATTTTAAAATATATTAAAATAGAAAACAGTTGTCTTAAATAGTAATAATATTTCAGAATAACTGTATTTTTATCTAAGAAATGCAGCCTTGGTGAACTTTGTGACTTTTAAAAACATACAAAAAAAAAAAAAAAAAAACCCTGAGCGAGTAAAATCCTTTTTTTTTTTACATTAATATGGCCTCTTTAAGATCTGGACTATAAATAATACATGCATCAAGGTGCTTTGTGTATTTCAGGAAAGGTCGCTTAATCAAAGTTGTTCTAATAGTACCTTCATTACTAGAATCCAGTATGCTGTGGCTGAAATCCTGACCCTGTAGGATCGTCTCAATGATATCATCAGCATCCACTCTGGTAGCGTCCATTCGCTTTAGCTGACACTCAACCGAGTCCTGCTTTACAGGGTGCCTGAAATAAAAACATACACACTTTGTTAATGGCTTCATTTAAATATTACTCTGAAAAACATTTTTCAGGAAGAGCTAAAGCACACGTTTACCTGTTGGCTGTGATCCCACTGTGTGACGGTGTGGCTAAGTCCTGAGGCAAAGGTGTGCGGGACTCTCTGTCCTCACTAGGCTCTGGTAGACTGCCAATCCCAGTGGAGGCACTTCCCGCAGACAAGTTCCTCCTATGCGAGAGCTCCGTCAGGCTGGAGGAGCGCGAGTGACCTGTGCTGTAGCCTACAAGGATGTCCAGACTGATCAATATTATGATATAATATTATGCAAAAAGCCAAAGTATAATAGAATAACTAGTGGTGCACGATATATGGTCAATTTTTTACACATCGGTATGTCAAAAATATTTCCGATGTCAAAATAGCGCCGATGTGAACAGGCCGATAATCATTCCTCTGTATTTGACGTGTGTGTAGATGTGAGTGCGGGGGCGGGGATGTTTGTTTTTGCACGAGCGCATACATTTCCAGCGGAAGTCCTGTCAGTTTAAACATCAAGCGCAAGAAGACTGGAACTTGCACGCTGTTTTCTGTCAGCCTTACTAAGGCGTATTTTTGTCCCGCCAAAGCCTTATTTGACCGGTGAGTGATATAGATGACTTACTGCTGCGCTTGTTTAACTGAGAGAACGAGCAGAGAAAGTGAAAGCCCCGGTCGCGCGCACTCTCACCGTCTTCAAACTGTCTTGCTCTCTCTCCCTCCCTCGCGCATATTAATGAATACGCTGATTTCAGCACCATTTTGAAATCGAAAGCGAGGCTCCGGTGGGAAGAACCCCGGAAGTACAGATAAACAACAATGCCTCGGACTACCAACCTGAAGCTGCTGCCGCGATTTACACTATTGGATGTTTATATCCAATGGGATATATGCATATAGTTCGTTCCTGCTTCTTTTTTTACGTTCTGAATTATATATATAAAAAATAATTTTAGTTATAAATGAATTTCACTGTATATAGTCTAAAGTATGAAAGAAATGTATGTACAGTTTTAGAATAACTCATTTCTACATTAAACACAACAATACGCCATCGCGCCTCTCCTGTGATTAAATGCGGCACTTCCGGTTTACTTCCCACCGGAGCCTCGCTTTCGATTTCAAAATAACGGCTGCGTGCGAGTTGACTGAATATCTTTGAGAATACACGATGGTAAAAGGTCGGAAGACCGAAGTTTTTTTTTTTTCTGAACTACCACTGGTTGTGAATTGTGCTAAAAAAACGTTGCCTTTCAACAGATGACAAACCACAATTTCAATAAAAAAATAAAAAATCTATCTAGTGATGAAATGTTTTCTGTGTTGAGACAAATCTTGTGCGATGTCCTAAACTGCCTGGATAATCACACAACGTTTGTTGTGGTCCGTTAATGACACGTCCGATTCGCGAACTAATGACTCCTTTGAACCGATTCACTTTAATGAATGGTTAAAACAACTGATCTGTCCAACACTGAACTCAAGAGACATAAATCGGAAACACTTTACAATAAAGGTTCCATTTATTAAAGTCTAGTTAACTACATTAGTTCTATTAATATTAGTTTCTATGCAGATTTACTCCATGAAAAAACCACCCCAGTCATTCTAGAATGATTCATTCTTTCCAAATAGAGCTATTCAAGTCATCTGGTGAAATTGTTTTTATATCGCAGAAAAATAAAATATCGCAATGTCATTTTTTACCAATATCGTGCAGCCCTATTCCTCGCTATGTGTTTTCTATACAGAGATATCTACATCGGTAAATATCGGTCTCGGCCATAACAGCAATATTAATATCGGTATCGGACACAATTTTCACATTGGTGCATCACTAAGAATAACAGAAAAGCAATACATTTGGTGTGAATGAACAGACCAGATAACTTGGACTGCTGGCTGGCGTAACTGGGGTTTCTTGAGTGGCCACACTTTCCAACTTCATCTGGAACAGAACCATGACATAAGCCACTTTTTCCTGGGTTTTCTAGAAGATAAAATCCAGTGGATTGTTAGCATCAATGTGAATTTTGGGATGGTTGAAATGCAAACTAGTCTTTTTTTACTCAAGAGTAGGAATGTGCCCTGGTGATGGAAAAAATATGAGATGGGAGTATAAATTATATTTCAATGTTTTTGTGTACTCTTGCAAAAGTTTTGTGTTCTCTTGCTGTAAGACTGGGAAAACTGGAAGAACTGGAAGAGAGGGCTACTCCCTGAGAAAACAAAGGAAACTAACATTTGAACTCTCTCTTGAGAAACTAGCAATCATACATGAGTCAATCACCTCAGTATTGTATTAATTTACATTTCTTTCCCTTCACTCCTTTCCTCCTTTGATTATCTTTGAATTGATTATGTAATTGGCATGATAAATTTACCTGACATAATAAATGGTTAAATTTGATTTTTATTCTGACTTACTCTGAAATTATTTTCCCAAGTAGATTATTACCTCTGTTTTAATGTAATGCTACTCTATTTAACTGTACGTGGGAAACCATGGCATGACCAAACCAAAGCTACTACCAGAGAAGTAATATTGGTCAGCTTATATCTGTAGTAGTGGTCATGACCTCGGACTAGAGATAGTGTTATTTAAATTCAAGTGTATACAGATCCATGGGAACTATATAAAGTATCTTAGATAGAGTAAGCGTGAATGCGACCATCTCTAAGCTATCTTACCTCGGTTTAGTGACCAAAAACGGACGAGTTTGATCGTGAGACCAGAGTTAAATGGTCGGCGTGAGGACCTCAAAGCAACATAGATTCCTAATGAATGGGTAAAATATAAAGTACAGAGTTGAATAGAAACGTTCACCTAAATTGAATGATCTTCAAACATCAATTCAACCTTTTTCATTTTTGTCAGATGAGTCAGATGAAATAAAGAGGTAGTCTGGGTTTCCCCATGCTGCCTTCCCGCAGCGCGATTTTATTCATGCTGAAAGGCAGTTTGGATACCATGGTCTAGATTTTCGCCTCATTTAGGGAACCAATCACAGAACGGGGAGGGAGCAGCAAGACGATGACGACGTCTATGCGACACACCGAAGCAGTTTGTTTATACTTATGGATCCAACATGGCAGCAGACGCGAAGTTACCTTTCGATGCAGCCTGGTCGTTTCACACCGCAAGCGTGAGCGGCACTTGAGCAGCGCGTCAGCGTAATTACATCGTCACTGCAGCTGCGCGAGAGTATTCACACTGGAAGCGTTTGTACAGTGTCACAGCAGCGGCTCCAAAGCTAGGCTACTATAAGCGAGCAATTCTTTACAAAGACAACTATATACATTTGTTTTTAGAAGCTGGTCATTTTATAACATTGATAGTCTTGAAATTTTGTAATGTTGTGGTGTACAACATTCGTATATAAGTTAAATGTTAAACAACAAAACAACCCAGAAAATGGCTCCAAACTATTAGTTTCACTCATACTTTCGATATGTTTACAAGACTGCAACTCCACGGATAAAAAACAAAACACACAAATAAACCACACACTCGGGTTTGATTTGGGTTGTGCTAGCCTGTAGCTGTCTGTGTGTTACATAAACTAAAAGAACGCTTATATATAATATTTTCTGGCTAGTTTACTTTAGTTATATATATATATACACTCACCGGCCACTTTATTAGGTACACCTGTCCAACTGCTCGTTAACACTTAATTTCTAAGCAGCCAATCACATGGCGGCAACTCAGTGCATTTAGGCATGTAGACATGGTCAAGACAATCTCCTGCAGTTCAAACCGAGCATCAGTATGGGGAAGAAAGGTGATTTGAGTGACTTTGAACGTGGCATGATTGTTGGTGCCAGAAGGGCTGGTCTGAGTATTTCAGAAACTGCTAATCTACTGGGATTTTCACGCACAACCATCTCTAGGGTTTACAGAGAATGGTCCGAAAAAGAAAAAACATCCAGTGAGCGGCAGTTCTGTGGGCGGAAATGCCTTGTTGATGCCAGAGGTCAGAGGAGAATGGCCAGACTGGTTCGAGCTGATAGAAGGGCAACAGTGACTGAAATAACCACTCGTTACAACCGAGGTATGCAGCAAAGCATTTGTGAAGCCACAACACACACAACTAGGGCTGCAACTAACGATTATTTTGATAATCGATTAATCGGACGATTATTTTTTCGATTAATCGATTAATCGGATAAAAAATTCAATTAGATTTTTTTGTTTATTGACTAAATAAAACCCGGTTACACTTTATTTTAAGGTGTCCTTGTTACAGTGTAATTATATATTTAAGTACAGAGTAATATTAAGTAACTACATGTACTTACTATAGGAATAGGGTATGATTAGGATTTGGTTGATGGTTAGTTGCATGTAATTATGCATAATTTACTGTTATTACTACAGTAAGTACATGTAACATATGTAACAAGGACACCGTAAAATAAAGTGTTACCTAAAACCATAAATTAGGATATTTATGTGTAAAAGTGTACTTTAAAAAGTGCAAAAGCCACACATTGAGTTTTAGTAATATCAATATTTGCATTGTTTTTAATGATAATTGCTGATGGCAAGTTGACAACCATGATTAATGTAAAAAAAAAACAAAAAAAAACATTTATATCCAACATATTGTTTTAACACAATTTGTGTTAAAACAAATTTACACAGACATGTTGTTCAGATATAAACTAAAAACATCTAAAATATATAATTCATTAAATTTTTATTTAAAATTAATTGAATTATAAGGATACATTGATAAAATAAATATAGAAAGACTGAAAACAAGCGTGTGAACGTAGAGCCGCAGTAGATCGCGTTTGAAAAACAATTAAAACTTAATAGACAAATGCTGTAAATAGAGAACGGAATGGAAGTACGCAGCAAGCTAACAGGCTTGATTAAAAAGACAGGAAAAATGATGCATTAGTGCACAAGCATTCGCTGAAAACCACTGAGTACAGTGACTAAAACAATCTTTTACTGCTGCTGTTATTAACTGCCTTTATATTTAGTGCTTCGCTTTGTAAAGACCGTTTTAATTTAACCTATTTCTGCGGTAGCGCTATTTTAATCCATCACTTATGTTGCGAGCGAACTGATTGCGCAACCTGATGCTCGAGACAAAATACAGACATCCCAAGTCTCCCGGAAGTTCTGGGAGTCTCCCGCATATTGATAGCGGCTTATGCGGCTCCCTGATGCCCGCAAATTAGTTCAAACTCCCGGGATTTGAGCGCGCATGCGAGACAGAAGAGACTGTGCTCCAAACCGTGAAGCGCGCGCGTGCGGCAGAGCAGCGGAGGGAGAGAGGCCTTGCGTATGTGCGTATGTGCCTCATGAAGCGCGTGTAAGACAGAGAACATCCTGATTGGCCTGTTTCAACCAATCACCAGTAAACGCTCCCCGTGACGTAAGCAGACCAACTAATCGATAATGACATTCGTTGACAACGATTTTCATAATCGATTATTATCGATTTTATCGATTAGTTGTTGCAGCCCTACACACAACCTTGAGGCGGATGGGCTACAACAGCAGAAGACTCCACCGGGTACCACTCATCTCCACTACAAATAGGAAAAAGAGGCTACAATTTGCAAGAGCTCACCAAAATTGAACAGTTGAAGACTGGAAAAATGTTGCCTGGTCTGATGAGTCTCGATTTCTGTTGAGACAATCAGATGGTAGAGTCAGAATTTGGCGTAAACAGAATGAGAACATGGATCCATCATGCCTTGTTACCACTGTGCAGGCTGGTGGTGGTGGTGCAATGGTGTGGGGGATGTTTTCCTGGCACACTTTAGGCCCCTTAGTGCCAATTGGGCATCGTTTAAATGCCACGGCCTACCTGAGCATTGTTTCTGACCATGTCCATCCCTTTATGGCCACCATGTACCCATCCTCTGATGGCTACTTCCACCATGTCACAAAGCTCTAATCATTTCAAATTGGTTTCTTGAACATGACAATGAGTTCACTGTACTAAAATGGCCTCCACAGTCACCAGATCTCAACCCAATAGAGCATCTTTGGGATGTGGTGGAACGGGAGATTCGCATCATGGATGTGCAGCCGACAAATCTGCGGCAACTGTGTGATGCCATCATGTCAATATGGACCAAACTCCCTGAGGAATGCTTCCAGCACCTTGTTGAATCTATGCCACGAAGAATTGAGGCAGTTCTGAAGGCAAAAGGGGGTCCAACCCGTTACTAGCATGGGGTACCTAATAAAGTGGCCGGTGAGTGTATATATATATATATATATATAATAGGCCTACACAACTTTCACCCAAACTGAATAATTAAAAACAAGTTTTTACCGGGTAGCCTAAATCTTCTATAAATATTTTAGAGTCTTTATTTTCTTTTATTTGCCTACTCAAGTTCTTGTTAAAACTCACTAGACATGCTTATTCTGTGCATTTTGGGCACTTTTTGTGTGAAATCATATTTATTTTTGTCCATCAAAAGTGTGCTTTCACTTTAATTGAGCTTTGAGCGTGGAGAAGTGCAGCAAAAACAGATTTGCCGGCGAAACCCCCGCTTCACCGCTGCTCACGCGCCGCTCCTGCTCGACGCTCACACGCTCCTCCTGCTCCCGGTGTGAATGCACTCATTGATTAACATACGCGCCGCTCACGGATGCGGTGTGAAACGGTTAGATACACACCATCGTGTACACATAAATCTCTGACCCATCGGCCATCGTCTAATTTCTGTCGCTCTGCATACGTCATCTGGTATAATTGAAACGATTGGCTATGAGCTACGTACAGGCGCATTTGATAGACATTCTTAGCACCCAATAAACGGCGCCGGGCATTCGTAAACCACGCCTCAAATACGAGAAAATGTACATGTGGTTCCCAGACCCAAGTCTCAACGAGAATTGGGTCTGGCGTTAGCCAGGCTAATAAAGAGGTAATTAAATTACTTTGCCACGCTGAAAAGACAGCTTCTGGCACTAATCCCTAATTAGTAATAAGAGAATAAAATGCACTACCTGTCAATAGTTTGAAATAATTTAGATGTTTCAATGTTTTTATATGCATACCAAAGCTGCATTTATCACAAATATAGTGAAACCAGTATAAATTAAATTAAAATAACTGTTTTCTATTTTAAAGGGCACCTATTATGTCCCTTTTCACAAGTAAAATAAGTCTCTGATGTCCCCAGAGTGTGTATGTGAAGTTTTAGTTAAAAAAACCCAACAGATCATTTTTTACAGCATGTTTAAACTGTCACTTTTTGGGGCTGAGAAAAATGCGCCGTTTTAGTGTGTATCCCTTTAAATGCAAATGAGCCGCTGCTCGAGTCACTGAGCCTCACAAGCTCGCACTCAGTGGCAGGACAATCTCATCTCACGGAATAATAATATCAAAACAAAAACTCTCAATAGCGGCGTTCATTTCGACCCGACTCGGACAATAATGCCCACAGAGCCAGAGAATATATGCTGTATGGAGATACGGTTATAACGTATTTGTCATCTGCTTTTATCCACTATTAATACAAGCCTGCTGTAGCGGATCCAGTCCGAATGATGGCCAAAAATATACTGATGAGTTCAATGAAGTTTATTGTACATCACACAAAAGATGTGAGTAAAGCGTCAGTTTTACTCCAGAAAATCACTGTAAGAGCTGAATAAACACCGTAAAGAAGTGCGCATTAAAGTCTTATCCATAAACGCTCTCCCTTTCATTATCATCAACATACACTCATTACACAAAACACTTGTTACAACTAACAGTAAACAAATATATACACACCTTTTTTTAGGGGGTGTTTAAAGGGTTAGTTCACCCAAAAATGAAAATTTTTGAAAAATGAAACACTACGTGAACTCCCTCAGAGGCCCACACAGAAGAAAATGAATAGTTGAATTGTTAAATGAATTGGGGTTTTTTTGGGCACAAAGTATTCTCATCGCTTGATAAACTTAAGATTGAGCCACTGTAGTCACTTGGACTATTTTAACAATGTTTTTAATAACTTTTCTGGGCCGGCAAGTTTCAATAACATAGAAGCCTATGGAGGAATGAGACAGCTCTCAGATTTAATCAAAAAGATCTTAATTTGTGTTCCGAAGATGAACGAAAGTCTTACGGGGTTGGAACAACATGAGGGTGAGTAATTACTGACAGAATTTTCATTTTTGCGTGCTATAAGTCTGTTTGACGCACCCACCGCTAGCCTAGCTTAGCACAAAGACTGGATGCAAATGGTTGCAGCTAGCATACTAATCCCAATAAGTGACAAAATAACGGAAACATTTTCCTATTTACATGTTGTGATTTGTATAGTCACAGAGTGTACAAAAAACAAAGTCACATGAGACACAGACATATTTTAACCGTATAAATACTGGGAACTATATTCTTTGAAGGCGAAGCACTGCTACTTGGGCGGAGTGATAACCGCAGCACCTGAGATGAGCCGTGGTGAGGAGCAGAGAGCGCGTCTCAGGTGCTGCGGTTATCACTCCGCCCAAGTAGGTATGTATGGACTTATCTTACTTTGGGGTTATAAGGTGAATAGGCTAAAGTCCCAAAAAGTCGGAGTGTTCCTTTAACCTTTGAATGGTAGTTTGTCACAGTTTCCACAAAAATTTAAAGCAGCAAAAACTGTTTTACATACATTACATAAATGTAATATAAAAATATATGGTAGTAGCATATATAGGTGGTATATTTATTCTGTGTGTGGACTGTCAAGGTACCTGTACAGATAAGAGTTGCTTTCTGTGTCTCTCCTCTTCTGTCCTCATGTAGACATGTCTCTGTGTCTCCTGGAAAACCAATGGTCATTGATGTGGATGGAGGCCTGAAAGAATAAATAAAATGTCAGCATTAAAAAAACATGTAAACATAAAACATCATCAACAAAAAAATACGTTGTTGCATATACAAAAATCACATAATATAATATACAAAATAATATTCTTAACTTAAACTTAATATTTTTCCAAAACATTATTTTTAGGGCCAGATTTACTAAACAGGGCAAATTAGCGGGAGAGCAAAATCCCATTAAAGACCCGATGGGAGTGGAAAGTTCTGCGCGTGATCCACTGACGCAACACAAATGAATGAACACAGACGCAGCCGGATCATTTCCATAATGCATACAAAATGCATATGCAATGAGGTCAGCCACAAAAATAACCCTGTCCACACCTTTTCAGTGGTCATTTTTCACCTTGTGTATTAAGTAAATCCTGACAGTAGTTTTTTAACACCAAAAGAGGGTTTGCGCTGATGCAAGCTGTTAGTAAATCTGGCCCTTAGACTCTTACATTCCGGCTCCCAATTGTTTACACAAGAGCCTCAATATTTTGAAAGGTCAATATCAGGAGGGAAAAAAGTAATGGAGAAAATACAAAAGCAGAATATGTAAAAAAAATAATATATATATATATATATATATATATATGGATAGACCGTCTTGATGGACCGAAAAAATAAAAATATAAACATTACTTATGAAAATTACAGGAATGATAAATGAAAACTAGACTGAAATGAAAATGTGAGTGGTGCTTGCAATGGCAAAACTCGGCACTATGCAATTAATAGGGTATTTTCCGTGATTGCTAGAAAGCTAACTCCCAAGTCTGTGCAATGTTCTGGTGCTGAGATACGGCGTGTTAATTTTGCTATTACATTGCTAGGGTGCTCTAAATGGTTGCTATGGAGTGGCTAGACAGTTACCAGGGTGATAGTAATAGACAGGACGGATGCCTTCCCGAATCAAAAGAGCCAACCCCTTAGTCTCTATGATGTTCTGATGCTGAGATACAGCTTATTCATGCTGTCATACAGTTGCTAGGGTGTTGTAAATTGTTGCTAGGGCTTGGCCAGTTGCTAGGGTGTTGACAGTTTTCAGTGAGATATTTAAAGACTACCTGTCAGTCTGAATCAAAAGAGCCCATCCCTAAGTCTCCATGTTGTTCGGCTCCAGAGACACAGCCAATTAATTTTATTCTATGGTTGCTAGGGTGCTCTAAATGGTTGCTAGGATAGACAGTTGCCAGGGTGATATTTAAAGACTACATCTTTAAATCAAAAGAGACCACCCACTTGTCTGTACAAAGTTCTGATCTGATCCATCTTTTTTCAATATTAAGTCTATGGGGTGGTTGCTAGGGTGCTATAACTGGTTGCTAGGGCATGGCTACAAAAGTTTAAATGTAACAATATATATTGGCTACTTGCTAAGCCGAGTCAAATGAGCCCACCGCAATTTGGCATTCTGATGCGGAGATACAATCTCACATATTTATGGCCAATGTAAATCTATGGGATTTTATTTCGGCCACTTTTTTTGCCCGCCGGACGAACACTGTACGAACAATTAAGTCATAGCACACCTCTCCTCAATAAGCCACATGATTTGACACCTCATTCATGGGTCTACAATAAACTGTGCGGCACGAGTTACATACTGAAGTTTTGTCCAGAAGAATAATAAGTAAGAGGAATAACAATAGTGATGCAAGCACCACTAATACGTTTTTCAAAAAAGAGGTTGGAAAGAAAAGTCCAATGTTTCAAGAGAATGAATAAATCAAACAACTTTTGATACTTTAAGATATTTTTGCATCTTCTGAAGCTCAAAATCTCCAATTTGTTTAACTGAACAGCATGTAACTACATTTAAAAGAATGGAAATATTAAAAATTCTCCAGTGTTCAAAATCATAAAGGGTTGAAAAAATTAATAAATAAATAAGGGTGAGTAAATGACAAAATATAAATTTTTGAGCAAATTATTCCTTTACTAAACTGAACCCAGCCAGGTCATGTAAAGTATAGGGAACAAATAATCTATAAACCACTGATTTTAGAAGGATATTAATCTATTAAGTACTAATCTGGCATGTCACTGGTTTTAGTGCCTCTAAAACTTGACAGTGACATAAAAGTATGACGTACCAGCCAGAGCTAAAAGCACTTCAGGCGCAGTATGAGCACTCCCACACACACACACATGATCACACCTCTTATGCCTCTCATTAACACATACTCACAGGGAAACACCACCAAACACTTTGATTTATGAGTGCGTATGACTATTTTTGACAATCAACTATCCACGGTGAAGGAATGATACAACTCTCACTGAAGCACATTTCAAGAGGATAAATATATTTTATATCAGGTTAATGATATTTTCCATGGCCTAACCCAACCCTTACCCCTAAACCTACCTCTTTTAAACTAGTGGGGACCAGTAAAATGTCCTCACAAGTTGATTGAGACACACACACACACACGTTTATTTGAGCTGTGTGCCAACTCGCTTACATAACAGGAAGCACATCTTTCAATGTGTCTGGGTGCTTTGTGAGGGGATACATTTATCTCCCACTAAATGTCAGCATAAATGTCAACTATTTCAACATACACGCAAACGCATTCCGCACAGTTACACCGATCTGAAACCATACCAAATGTAGTGCTTCAATTTAAGTCTATTTAAGCAGAATCAGATCAGCATAAAGAGATAAAGCATTGAAATAAAGAAAACTTCAAAACAAAAAAGTTAATTATTGACATTACAAATAATAAAAGTAATTTTCTATTACAAACAACCTTGCCATTACCAGTGTTGAATAACATTTAATTCCAATAACATTTAACACAAGAAACATTTCTTATTGTCATCAATGTTAAAAACAGCTGTGCTGCTTAATTTTTGTGGAAACCGTGATACTTCTTTCAGAATTCTTTCATGAATAAGAAGTTAAAAAGAACAGCATTTACTGTCACTTTTGATCAAATTAATGATAAAAGTTAATATTATAATTATTATCTTTTAAAAAAGAAATCTTAAAGACCCCAAACCTTTGAACGGTACAGTAAACCTGCCACATTGACTAATTTTCAGAGGTTTTAGGCTGCAGACACTGAAAAAAAAACACCTTTGTGTTTGGCTAAAAGCTACCAGGAAGTGGTTGAATCAGACTTCCTGTGTTCATGCGGTCCCAGACATTGGTGTCAGACAAAACGCATTTTACTGCGGAAGAACACTGGCACAAACTCACATACTGGCATCTGCACATGACAGCATCAAAGCATCACGACAGCTGTGCCTGAATTGTCACATCAACAAGGTCATTCTAAGCCGCTGGGTTCCTCAATGTAATATCAATAATATCTTGTTGAAAAGACCAGTTTAGACCAGTACGAATTGCTGGTTTGCCACTGATCTAACTGGGTTAACAGCAAATCTCCACCAGGTGTGCGTTTCCCAAAGCCAACTTTGGTCACAAGTTCCATCGTTACCAACAGAGTTCAATGGAACCTGCGACCATAGTCGGCTAACGATGATTTTGGGAAACGCACCCCAGCATGGTCTTTTTGTCTCATTCATTATGCCTCGTTAACCCAGGTGGTTTGAAGCTGAGGAAAAGCTTCCAAAACATATGCTGGTCTTTTCAAAAGACAGATTCTGATTTGAATATGAAATAATTTTCAAATTTAAATTAAGGGACAACTTACGTTTTAAAGCAGGGATCACCCGACATTAGCTGCATATTGATTATCACCTAGAAAAAGAGAGACAGGTGAGGTGGTGAATAGTTATATTAGATGTAGCAGATTGAATATTTCATTAATACCCATTACCCACTGAAAACATCAAATACTGGAGTATTGTGTGATAAACTGTATTTTCATGAAGGATATAGCCATGGCTCTAATATCTGATTGGATGAGCCATGTTTGAAGCTATACTGTAAAATAGCCCAGATACACATAAATTAATGAATGAACATAAAAATATTGTACAAAGTTGACACTGTTTTCTAAAAGCAATAAACACAGAGCTTAGTCAAGGGGGTTTAAGATTCTATGTTTTGCATAATTCCTATGCAATAGAGATATTACTTTTTCACGACTGATACAGATTGCTATTATGTTGAAAGGGCACAACGTGGGAGTAGATAAACAAAACAGTCTTTATTAATATCCACCAACTAAAATTCAGGAGATAACACAACCACTTAACATCGACGATAACGAACAAATGAACTAGGGAAACTCAGGGCTTAAACACAAGGAACAAACAAAGGGAACTAGAATAATCGTGATTAACCATAGCAACAAACTAGAGGATGAATGAATAACCTCATTTTGGAACCTCATCATAACGGAATTAATATGAATAGGCAAACAGAGAGAAAATGAAACTAAAACAGAACATAAATGTTTGGTACATAAGAACCATTGTTGGGTGGTTATTAATTTTTAAGGGCCCAACAAATGGTACCATTTACCAGCAAACCCAAGTCGAAAATTTCAACAAGGAACTTCCTGCATACATGGTAAAATAACTATCATGCTGTGAGTTTTTCTATAATAAACTTGGCTTCTATAATAAATATGGCAACATGTATGTTTCCAACTGTTAGACTGCAGTAATGCAAGTTCAAAGGTGTGCATTGATCTCTACAGATATAAGTGAAGGCCTGTAGAATTTTGTTTGCTCTCCGAACAGCTTCAGGCGGAGGTGGAAGGATACAGGGCTGTGGAATTCTGGGGGCGCTGTGAACAGCTCTAGGCGTAGGTGGGGGTTATGGATTGGAAAACACAGCTCAACACAGGCCGGAGCATGACAGACATAACCCACATGAAACGGAACATGAAGTAACACAATACCGCACACAGATCTGAGAGGACCCGCCCCCTAGCAACTGCATATTTATGATATAAATAAACGAAAGGCTACAATATAGTGAGCAGCATGTGATCTCAAGAAAAAGAGGGCAAGTGTCTCAAAATCTCTTTGTGTGCATCTTCATTATAAAGTTGTCCTGATATATATATATATGTATATGTTTGTTTGTGTGTGTGTGTGTGTGTGTGTGTGTGTGTGTGTGTCTTTATACCTTCAGTATAGAGTTGTCCTGGCGTGTGTTTTTGGTGTTGTATCCCTCCAATAGACAGCGCCGTGTGGTGCTTCCTGAACCAGCAAACTCAGCCAAGTTCAAATCAGCAAAACCAAGCTGTGTGACACACACATCATATCAATGTCAGTGATCTGGTAGAAAACGTTGCCATAATCCACGGATAAACAGAGCTTACCTTTGCAAATGTCTTCCCACCTTTCAGCTCCTTCATAAAAGAAACACACCAAAATGTATCCAATCCAACAGAAACACAGAAAAGAACGAAAGTGTTTATTCTTAGAGCCCAATTTAAGAATCAGAACAATCGTTAAATCGTACCTTTCTTACAGATATCCGAAAAACACAAGGTTCCAGCACCCCTGTCCCTACATTAGCACACAACTTGCATAAGAAGGAGAATCTTTTCTTCCATTTAACACAATTCACCAGAACTGGCTCTCTGCAATAGAAACCACAAGAAAAATAGTGAGACATATAACACGATAAAACAATAGAACTACAGATAAATAGAAGGATAGATAGGTGGATGCATTGATGGATAGACAGACAAGCAGAAGGATAGACAGACAGGTGGAAGGATAGATAGATAGACAAGCAAAAGGATAGATAAGGATAGACAGACAGCTGGAAGGATAGATAGATAGACAAGCAAAAGGATAGATCAGGATAGACAGACAAGCAGAAGGATAGACAGACAGGTGGAAGGATAGATAGATAGACAAGCAAAAGGATAGATCAGGATAGACAGACAGGTGAAAGGATAGATAGATAGACAAGCAAAAGGATAGATCAGGATAGACAGACAGGTGGAAGGATAGATAGATAGACAAGCAAAAGGATAGATAGACAGATAGATAGATAGATCCTGGAAGTTTCTTTGAAAGATGCACTATAGAAATAACTATAACAAATAACTGTATATAATACATGTACAATTTATGCAATAAAAGGTTTTCATTTAATAAACAAAGATATGTTTCTATTTTTTTTTTTTTTTTTTTTTTTTACAAATATAAAAGGTATCAGTGAAAGAAAGAATACAGTGTGTAACACGATAAACATATCTCAGACAGTTGCTCCAGTACACAAGAAAATCTCTTTAAGCCACACAATTACCGCTGTGTTATTAGGGAAAGTGATTTAGAAAAGGTATTTTATAATAATGTCTTCAAGCAGGGGAAGGATTAGCTTGTTATGTCTGTTACGTCATATTTGTTCTGGTTGTGAAAGACTGCATTCTGTAATGAATATTTCGGAATAATGCTTCCTAGGAAGCAGCTGTGTTTCTCACTGACTTTGTATGTGTCAGTGTTGTACTGTACTCATTCAAGGCTCTTCCCTTGTTTGTCCTGAAAACACAGTAACACTAATGCCAAGGCAATGAAGTAAAAATTCATCTGCAGAGTTCAAAAGGAGGAACGTCTGGCATTCCGACAGATATGGAATATTACCATTTTGTAAAATGCACACTGTTGCTATAGCAAATCCAGCCTTGACGGTTGGAGGAAGGAAAAGAATTGCTAATCAGACACTGCCCACTTTTGTCGACCTGTTGAGTCCATGTAGAACACACACCCCTCTTACAGGCCAGCCACATGTTTCTTTAACAAAACTATCTATTCTACATTGCTTTTTTAAAATCTCCGTATTAATCAGGCAAGCTAATAAAAAGATTAATTTTAATATCAAATGCAACACTCTTCTTAATCACTCATAACATACAATATATTCAGACTCATAACCAAATGTATTGTTTTACATTATTATTATATTTTATACATAAATAACTGTTGTCACTTAAAATAATAAAATATAATAAAAATTCAGCATGACTTGCGATTCTCTCACCTCGAAGACTCCTCTGAAAAGCCACCGTCCGTCAGTCGAACCTTGCAGAACAGAACTCCATTCACAAACGGGACAGATGACAGCTCCTCCAGCTCCACATCCACTTTGAACTTAAACCTTTTCTTTTTCATCATGATGAACGCCATTAATCAAATATGTGAAGGACGACAGGTTTTCTTTTACACTCCTGGAAAAGGTTTTCAAAGAGAGGAGCACAAACTCTTTGACGCGCGCGTTGAATGCATGAGTCAGTGTGCGTGCGAGACGATAGTTTTTTAAATGGTGCTGTGTGTGAACTGCGTTGAAATGACAACTGACGACACTTTAAAATAAAAGTCCTTCCAAACCGTTTCATAGACAGAATAAATATACAACATAATTTATTTGTAATATTTGGATTATTTATGTAAAATATTTTGTAGCAATTACATGCAACTTATTTTTCAAGTTACGTGTGCCAATGCACAATGCATGAAGTCTATGGGGAAAAGAGACAGCTGGAATTAATAATATACGGGTATAATATAATATAGGCCTAATGGATATATAAATGGAGTTTGCACAAATCATATTTCATTGTTAACAAACAAACAAACAAACACATGAATGCTGTATACAGGTTGTATTATTGTGCATTTAATGCATAACATACAAAATGTATTGATTACGAAATCAACTTATGTTTGGAAAAAAAACAAAACTTTCTGGTTGAGAGTAAGAGTGATTAAACTGGTTGCCCGGCAGAGGGAGACAACTCATCACGAAAGCATAGACTTCTAGCCTGTGAACATTCAGATTACCCGTCGTAATCAGACACAACCCCCTTTTTTTATCGTAGAAAAATGCCTGTGTATGACTGTCGCGGCCCACAGTGATGCGTTGGTCAATCAGTGAATGGCTCATAGATATTGACCAAATTTTACCCAGTTGTAAATATAATTCTTTTTGACCGGCACATTTACATTAACGATAATCTTGATTAATACACCTGTTGCCGCTGCTGTTACAATACGTTTTTCTTGTAAATAACGCTACAATTGTTTATGACCGACACGTTTGTCGACGCCGTATAAACTGAGGTAAGTTAAGTGTCACGTTATACATTTATTATATTTCATTATACACAGGGCATTGTTTTTTCGCCATATATTTGTTTGTTTGTTGTATGTTTGTTGTTTTCTGGGGTATGTGTTTGCTGAAAATGCAGTACTTCGCTATTATTCGTATTTTACATTGTAAGGTGATTTTGGTCTTTCAATCATTAGTTTTTTTTACCCACTAAAAGTGGTAGGCCTACTTGAGGCCCACTTAGTGAAACCATTCACTACCAAATCTTCAGACCAACTGTAGGCTACTTTACACCCAGTATGCAATTGTAAAAAAACTAATTTGCAAAAAAAGAAAAGAAAAAGATATTTACTGTATATATACATCATTTATTTTTATTTTATTGTACTTAATTTGGTAATCCCTAATTACCCACACCCCATTATTATGTGCGACAACAGAACAGTTAAAAATCAAAACTCAATGTTTTGAAAAAAACAATAAAATTGGCACCTTTGCATTTCTGTTTGTTTTAGAAATTTACAGTATGCATATGAGCCAATTCCCTTTATTT
Organism: Rhinichthys osculus; assembly: GCA_029959095.1. Taxonomy (NCBI): domain Eukaryota; kingdom Metazoa; phylum Chordata; class Actinopteri; order Cypriniformes; family Leuciscidae; genus Rhinichthys; species Rhinichthys osculus. Next base: position 8,805,057 of record JARWKJ010000007.1, on the reverse strand, counting down.
CTATATTGCTTTATACTAGTGTTTTCCAACACAGCACGTTTTCTTTGTCTCCCTAATCAAGAACACCTGATTCAACTCATCAGCTCATTATCACGATAATGAGTTGAATCAGGTGTGTTTTGAGTCAAACGTGCAGTGTTGGGGGTCCTTCGCCACTAGGGGGCCCCCAAACTATGGTAGGACCATAGACCCTGTGACCGTTACCTGTAACTCAATAGGCTATTCGCATCACATGTCAACGCAGCGGTAGAGTTAATCACGGCACACTGCACTTATTCTCAATCACAAAAAATGTATTATTTGCATTTGCTTTAAAGCCTTGGCGGTAAACATTTCATTTCATCTGACATGCGTTTTTTTCTGTGCGCGTACACACTGAGCGCGCGCGCACTAAAAACCTGTCAAACAGAGCCCGATTACTGATGTTGTAGAGTGAGCTTTTGTAGATTAACCTGTAGGGGGCAATCTAATGTTTTTTGGCTTTGGGCTTAAGAGTAGCAAAGAAGAAACTGTCTGTAGACATGTGTTTCACCAGGAACTGTTCTCAAGTGTACTGCTGGCTTGATGTTCCTTGAGTAAATGAACTGCCTTTAACGGATTTGTCTCCTGCAAGTTATTACATTTTGGCGACGAGGATGAAAGCAAGAGAAGAAACGCCTTGAAGAGGAAAAAGTGTTGGAAGGTGAATAAGTTTAATCCATACAAGTTGGAGCTTGGGAAAAGAAGATGGCCAACATGGTAGGAACAGTCACACCTTTTGATAGTCAATCTCAGTCTTGGGAAGAATATTGTGAGATCTTGCAGCATTTCTTCGAGGCAAATGAAATTACAGAAGCAGTCAAGCAAAAAGCTATATTGTTGAGCACTGTAGGAAGTCAAACATACAGTCTACTGAGGAATTTACTGAGCCCAGTTAAACCAGGAACAAAGACATTTGGGGAATTAGTAGAATTGCTTAAAGAGCATTTCAACCCAAAACCTAGTGAAATTGTACAACGGTTTAAATTCAATTCAAGATCAAGAGAAGAGGGGGAAACTGTACTTGAGTATGTGGCAGTATTAAGGAAATTGGCTCATGATTGTAACTATGGAGAAAAATTGACAGAAATGCTTCGGGATAGACTGGTATGTGGCATAAATGATGACCGTATTCAACGTAGACTGTTGGCAGAAGCGGATCTAACTTTTGAAAAGGCTTTGAAAGTAGCTCAAGCAATGGAAACGGCCAATAAGGATGTAAGGGATTTGCAAGCTAAACGCTCAGAAACATCCATGTCAATGAAAGTGCATAAAACATCAGTAAAGCAGGACGAAAGTCAAAGCAGAGCATGTTACAGATGTGGAAGTTTGCAACATTTGGCCAATGAGTGCAGATTTGTTTCTGAGAAATGTCACCAATGTGGGAAACAAGGGCACATAATGAAAGTATGCAAATCAAAAAAGTTCCAGCAGAGACACAAACTTTCAAGGGGGAGAAAGACGTAAGAGAGTTGTGACCAGAGGAGGACAGAGATCGTATTATGTGGGCAGAGATGAAAAAAGTGCATCTGATGAAGAGGGTATTTTTACAGTTCACAGTTTGAAAGAAACCGAGATTCCAAAGGTTGCTCCACTGACTATTACATTGGCGGTTAATGAGTCCATCATACCTTTTGAAGTGGATACCGGTTGTGGTGTGACTGTGATGAATGGGTCAAATTTTTCCAAATTATGGACAAAGCATAAAATTCCAGAATTAAAGACCTGTTCTTTGAAGTTAAAAACCTATACTGGGCAAACCTTAACAGTGTTAGGTTCTGCGCAAGTGGAAGTGAGACACAAAGGAGCCATGAAGGAGTTACCGGTAGTGGTAGTACCTGGAACAGGACCCAATCTCTTGGGTAGAGGATGGATTAAGGAATTGGGCATGGAATGGGAGGCCATACATAAGATTCAAGGGGTGGAAAATGTAACCTTGACTGAAGTGCTTAGCCAACATTCAGAGTTGTTTAAAGAGGAATTGGGTGAATTGAGAGGTCCCCCGGCAAAGATTTATGTGGACAAGGAAGCGGTTCCCAGATTTTTCAAAGCCAGACCAGTTCCTTATGCAATGAAGACAAAGGTAGAAGCTGAAATAGAACGCCTGTTAAAAGAAAAAATCATAGAACCTGTTAAACACTCTGAATGGGCTGCCCCTGTAGTGCCGGTTTTAAAATCGGATAATACTGTACGACTATGTGGTGACTACAAGCTAACGGTGAATAGAGTTTCAAAGTTGGAACAATATCCCATTCCTCGAATAGACGATTTGTTTGCAACATTGTCAGGTGGACAAAAGTTTACCAACCTGGATATGAGCCATGCTTACCACCAGATTGCATTAGATGCGGAGTCCAAGAAATATGTCACAGTGAATACCCACAAGGGCCTGTTTACTTACCGTGTTTTACCCTTTGGAGTGTCTTCTAGTCCTGCCATCTTCCAGAGGACCATTGAGGGAGTACTGCAAGGTCTTCCGTATGTGGCGGTTTTCCTGGATGACATCCTGGTGACTGGTCGTAATGATGAGGAGCATCTCCAAACGCTCGCCAGGGTATTGGAAAGATTGCAGGAAGCGGGACTGCGGTTGAAACGGAGTAAATGTTCCTTTATGGAAAAAGAGGTAACTTTCTTGGGCCATAAAGTAGATGAGACTGGCCTCCACCCAGTACCAGAAAAGGTGACTGCTATTCAAAACGCTCCCTCACCAAAGAATGTGACAGAGTTGAAGGCCTATTTGGGACTGTTAAACTACTATAATAAGTTCCTACCCAACTTGTCTACCATTTTAGCCCCTGTGCACAAATTGCTGCGAAAAGATGAAAAATGGAACTGGGAGGAGGAACAAGAGGCTGCTTTTGCTCAGTCCAAGGAAATGATCAACTCAGTACAAGTTCTGGTCCACTATGACCCCCAGAAGGATGTGATTTTATCATGTGATGCTTCTCCTTATGGCCTAGGTGCAGTTCTTTCGCATAAGATGCCAGATGGTAGTGAGAGACCCATTGGATTTATGTCAAGGACTTTGAATCAAGCGGAGCGGAATTATTCGCAGTTGGACAAGGAAGGGTTGGCCATCATGTTCGGCTTACAACGCTTCCATAAGTATTTGTATGGTCGGAAGTTTACTATAGTTACGGACCATAAACCCTTGTTGTCCTTATTTAATGAATTAAAAGCTGTTCCCCAAATGTCATCTCCTAGGATCCAGCGATGGGCTGTGACACTAAGAGCCTATGAATACAACATCATCTACAAGCCGGGCAAAGATCATGGAAATGCAGATGCTCTAAGTCGGTTACCAGTGTCAACGGAATCAGGCATTGAACAGGAGGAAAGAGTCCTGATGCTGGAGAATGCAGACATAACCTTGATAACTGCAGAACAAGTGAGAGGGTGGACGCAAAAAGATCCGGTATTATCCAGGGTGAGAGAAATGGTGCAACGTGGTGGGCATGAGTTAATTGGAGCAGAGTTTGACCCTTTTACATCAAGAAAATATGAATTAAGTGTACAGGATGGTTGTGTGCTCTGGGGGGCCAGGGTCATCATTCCCAGTGTGGGTAGATCAGAAGTCCTGAAACAATTGCATCAGTGTCACCCAGGAGTGTCCAGGATGAAAGCTATGGCCCGAAGTTACGTATGGTGGCCCAAGTTAGATCAAGATCTTGAAAGGTTGGTTAAAACATGTCATCTGTACCAAGAGCATAGGAACGTTCCGGCTGTAGCCCCACTGCATCCTTGGAATTGGCCAGAAAAACCATGGCAAAGATTGCATGTGGATTATGCTGGACCATTTATGGGAAAAATGTTCTTGGTCTTGATTGATGCACATTCGAAATGGATGGACGTGTATCCTGTGAACTTAGCCACATCGGCTGCCACCATTGAATGTTTGCGTAAAAGTTTCAGTAACCAGGGACTACCGGAACTTATTGTATCAGATAATGCTACTTGTTTTGTTAGTGCTGAAGTTAAAGAGTTCCTGAACAAAAATGGAGTTCAGCATGTTACTTCTGCACCTTATCATGCTTCGAGTAATGGGTTAGTGGAACGGGCCGTACAAATTATTAAAGGCATGCTAAAAAAAATGTGTTGAAGGGACGATTGTAACTAAATTGGCCCGAGTGTTATTCAGCTATAGGATTACTCCTCAGACCACCACCGGTCTCTCTCCAGCTGAAATGTTACAAGGACGGAAATTGCGGTGTTCTCTAGACTTTATGCATCCTGACTTGACTAGGAAGATTCAGAAACAACAACAGAAGCAAAAAGCACATCATGACAAGAAGGCCCACGAACGTAGTTTTGGTATGGGAGATCCAGTTCTGGTTCGCAACTTTAGCTATGGACCGAAATGGATTCCGGGGAACATAGAGACTGTGACTGGACCACTTTCCTATAAAGTGATGCTGGGCGATGGGAGAGTGGTCCGAAGACATGTGGATCAAATTCATGGCCGACAGGAATTGCGGGTGAAATGTCCAGGGGAGGAAATTGACGGTAAATCTCCTGATTATGACTTTTTTGATAACTCTGCTTCTGTGGTTTCTAAAGAGACGGAGACAACAGGGGCTGAGGACATTCCGGAGGAAGTCGATCCCTTTGAAGCAGCTGGGGATTCTTCTCAAGCTGCTGAGATAATAACTGAAATGGACAAATCTGTTAGTCCTGTTGTGATTATGAGAAGGTCACAAAGAACCAGGAAATTGCCTGGTCATTTGAAAGATTATGAAATGAGGTAAAAAAAAAAAAAAAAAAAAAAAAATGTAACAGTATTGTGGTCACCTGAAGTTCATATATGGTAATTATATTGTAAACTTAGGGGGAAGGGGATGTTGTAGAGTGAGCTTTTGTAGATTAACCTGTAGGGGGCAATCTAATGTTTTTTGGCTTTGGGCTTAAGAGTAGCAAAGATGAAACTGTCTGTAGACATGTGTTTCACCAGGAACTGTTCTCAAGTGTACTGCTGGCTTGATGTTCCTTGAGTAAATGAACTGCCTTTAACGGATTTGTCTCCTGCAAGTTATTACACTGGACTTTATCTAAATTGCGTCTGATTGAGCAAAATACACACAGGGTTTACATAAACACAGTTGAAGTAATCAGGGGGCTGTTCCATAAACCAAGATTAGAGTATAAGCCAGGCTTATTTCGGTTAGTCAGGCTTATTTTTGGTAGATTCGGTTTCATAAATCAAACTTAAAAAAGTTCAAACTCAGTTACCCTGGCAACTTATGCTGGGAAACTAGCCTGGTCCAGGGCAGGCTAACTGTCAGGCTAAGCCTCAATTGTTACACAGATCCTCAACACTGACCGACAAGAACACAATGATATTACCACTGACAGTCTCTAATACCATTATTGGACTTTATAAATACACAGTATACAGAAAATCAACTTAAATAAGGCTACAATATAGACACATATATAAGGCGTTTTAAAGTTGTCCGTTTAGGACATGTCATTTTTGTAATAAAGACATTTTAATTAAGGAATGCCTCGGTTATCAGAGAATTCTTTTTTTCTACACTGTCTCATATATATATATATATATATATATATATATATATATATTATGTACTTTATTATGTCTTTCAATTCAAACACATTTAACACAATTATACAAATGGACAGTTCCTTTAAAGACATTATTTTCCCCCAATAAATATTCCTTATTTTTCCTTCTACTTTTTTTTTCTTTTGTGATAATACCAACACATACATATAAATAAAACAATAAATAAATATTAATAAAAATATAACATTCACATATCAAACTCTTATAATGAATGACACATAATTCCTAATAGTTATTCAAGTAATATTATTTAAATATCAAATATTCAATATTAAATAAGTAGATAAATAAAATTACAAATAACTAGAAATAAAAGGGAAGGTTACATAAAAATGTAGTAAATGTAGGCCAATATATATTCCTTTATTTTATGGAATATTCTTTGATTTTAGAGTTGCACATATCTTTTCAAAATATATACATTTGTTCTTAATTTAATGTTATCCTCTCCATAATGTACTTTAGAAACTAAATCTAACCACTCATTTAAAACTGGGGATTCTTGCTTTCTCAAAAAAAAATCATTGCATTAAAAGCTGCAATTCTCAGCATTCTAAATAAGTATAGGCCTATATCTTTATTAGCATAGGTCCTATACCCAAAACTATATTTTGTATCTTTATATATTTAGTTTCCTAAAACAAATATTCCCTGAATTAGGCTACTTCTGTTCAATTTTTTTTATTTAGGCCTATTAGAAGTATAAAATGAGTGTAATGAGCTAGAAGTTCACTGCAACTTATCCAACATCCTAAAGAGAAATTATTATAATTAGAAGATATTTCTAGTGTTCTAAAATATCGCATTTTAATTTTCCAAGCAAAATGTATATTTTTTAATCAGAATTATTGCGCTCCTATTTGGCGCGCATGCGCGCAGCAGCCGCTCGTTCAATATGAAGATTAGCAGCAAAATGGATACATTTGCACGACTTTCTAACATTTACAGATGGTGAATATAACTGTAAAATGTAATTTTTGCACTGAGGGAAAAAAAAAACATGTCACAAATGCATAAAACAGCACAAAAACTACGCTGTTTGATGATGGATCGATTTGATCCACGATCGACCTCTAGGGCTGCTTCAGAAACGCGTGCACACGCAATTATCTAGACTAGATAAACCTGGATCAAATTAGTGAGATTGTGTGAACTTAAATTACCTTTTATGGAACCACTTTAGCACCAACTTATTTGTTAGGCTCATTCAAGTCCGGTTTTGGAGTTTAATCCCCGCTTTTCTAAGCTTCATTTATGGAACAGCCCCCAGATGTGTCTGTCACTTTGTTAGAAGCGGGACAGCAGCCTATAGTAGGCCTATAGTTAAAGGGATAGTTCACCCAAGAAATATATTATTTACTCATTCTCCATGTATCAATGTCTTTCTTCTGCTGAACACAAAATAGGATATTTATTTTGTGTTCAGCAGAAGAAAGATATTGATACATGGAGAATGAGTAAATAACAGAATTTCCAACCCCTTTAATGTTAATAAATTTGAGTTCTTATTTAAGTATTTAATATTGTCCGTTTTGTAATTAAATATTTTTATTTATTAGTGCTGGGCAAGTTAACGCGTTATTATCGCGTTAACGCATTTATTAATTAATGCCGACAATTTTTTTATCGCGCGTTAACGCAGTTTTTTTTTATTATTATTATTTTGAAAGTCCGTTGCTCACTGGCTCTGAATACACATAGGCCTACAGTCAAACCATGATCACAGGAGGGGTGGGATGTTGGTCAGCCAGCAAATAACCCACCCAGACAAGCAGTGGAGAGGCTTTGGCAGGTTCTCTCAGGTGAACAGAAAGGGAGACAGAGCTCCGCGAGTGAATGACAGGCGCTCCATGCATGTAATGATGCAATGATGTACCTGTAATGATGTTAAATTTCAACATTGATTCAATGATCTTTTGGTTAATGCATTAACATTGATTCAATGTAGATTCAATGTTGGTCTGCTATCTGGGTGGTAACCATGCAACGGCTTCTGTGCGCTACGCAGCTGTAGCCTTTTTAACTTAAATTAAAATTATACATAACTTTACCTGATAGGCCTGCGTTTAGTTCAGCGGGGATGCTCTGCCATGTGAATTCCCTCCTGTTGATGTCCTGATAACTATTTAGATTCTGGAAACTCACAAACAGCGAGCCAAGGATCAGTCTCTCTTCCAATGATTTGTGCTGCGCGTCGTGTGCAAAATTCAACTTCGGCAACGCGCGGGCGCGTGCTTGAGGCGAGCATGTCCGCAACAGTTTCACAGGAACGCACCCGTTTGTCGCTGCACCTGTGCTCGACCACTTCACCTCACTCTAGGCTGATTTATAATTCTGCGTCGGACCTAAGCCGGAGCCTCTACGCTATAGACTACGCGTTGGTTTTCATTTATATATCTGCGTCGTTGTCCGCGTTGACGCGCAATTACACACCCGGGGAGCGGTTCTAGCAATCACAGCGCTTGCAGTACGCGAAGAATTGACGTTACATTTTTGGAGAGATGCACGTCAGGGTACGCGCGCTACACAGCTACGGCGTGAGTTCGACGCAGAAGTATAAATTGGGCTTTACCTCTGTTTAATGTAATCTTACGTGGGAAACCATGGCATGCCATGCCAAAACCTAAGCTGCTATCAGAGAAGTAACGTTGGTCGACTTATATCTGTAGTAGTGATCATGACCCTTTAACTAGACTGTTTCTGCTGCTCCCTGATACAAGATACCTGTTCAGAAAAAAAAGAAAACTGGACTCTTTTTAACAAGCTAGATAAAAGGTAATGCCCTGGCAGTGGCAAATAGTTTTGTTTAAATATTTGATTTGATTACGTTAATGTTTAAGTTGAGATTTACAAGAAATATTGTATTGATACTGTGTAAAGGGAATACTGCTGGTATAAAAGCACCTTATTTGTTTAAAGTTTTTGCAAACCACATGTTATTGCACTTTTGTAGCAGTACATTAAATCAAAAGTGCGCAATACACTACTTTAGAATTCATTATTCAATATTGCGCGTAACAATGCGATTAATCGCGATTAATCGCAAGAAAATCATGCGATTAATCGCGATTAATTTTTTTAATCGTTGCCCAGCACTAGTATTTATATAAGAAGATACTGTTTATCTAAAGTTTTTTAGTTAATTGTTCTGCACATTTGCATACAATTATTCTTTTATACCAAAAGCAGTTTTGCTGGTTTATTTAGTACACCACATTGATACCACTTAGTACTGTAAGACTTTGAATATTAAAATGCTAAATAAGTCCTGGCCACTCTTGTGGGTTTGCTACTGTTACAATTTGAAACCGTACAAGGGTAAAAACATGCCAGGCACACATGCAAGCAACTAATAAAATTGTTAATGGGTGAGTTTTGTTGTCTGCGAATAATCAAGCATTGACAATAGTCAATCATATTGGCGGCTCCTGCCAGAAGTCTTCCAGTGCCCCACAGTCCATACCTTCCGTCTCATCGGTCCGCTCTCTTCTGATTGGCAAATCACGAAATCCACAAAGCCGTCAATTTTTTTTTAACATCACCTGTAGCCCAACCAGGTAAGCAGTCTTGAGAAATATGTTGTTTTTCCTTAATCTGTCAGTACGTACAGTGTTTATTAGCATAAAGTAAAGTGCATTAAAATTTGCATAGTTTTATGAAACATAAAACTTCCTTATGTTCTGCAAGCTTCCATTTATTTGGTTTAAAAATACAGTGAAAACAGTACTAAAATTGTGAAATATTTTTTTACAATTAAAAATAACTGTTTCTTTTAATATAAATGTATTTATATTATAAATTACAGTGATTATTATTACAAAGTGCAGAAAAATTGTGGGCTATGTGTAATTTGTTGTATCTTTATTCTTCAGCTTTAATTGGAAGATCTACAAAGAGATCTCAACCAACTGTGCCTGTGGAATCTACAAGCCTCATTTGCATCATCTGAGCAGGGTGACCATGAGCTGGTTGAACAGGCAGACTTGATGGAATCGCAAGTGTCCAGTAAGTCCCTGAGCATCTGAAAGATATTTTGTTTTATTTTGTAATGTCACGTATTAAAAGTTTATGGGGGGCGTTCTGTTCATTTTGCAAAGTGCACACTGTTGCTATAGCAAGTCCAGCCTTGACAGTTAGAGGAAGGAAAAGAATTGCTAATCAGACACTGCCCACTTTTGTCGACCTGTTGAGTCCATGTAGAACACACCCCCCTCTTATAGGCCAGCCACATGTTTCTCTATATAACCAATTTATCTTTACATTGCTTTTTTATTATCTCCATATTAATCAGGCAAGCTAATAAAGAGATGAATTTTAATATCAAAAGCAACACTCTTCTTAATCACTCATAACATTCAATATATTCAGACTCATAACCAAATGTATTGTTTTACATTATTATTATATTTTATACATAAATAAATGTTGTCACTTTAAATAATAAAATATTTTTAAAAAATCCAGAACACAAATCAACACACAAAGCACAAATTCTTTTATTTTTAAAATAAGTCCTTCCAAACCGTTTCATAGACAGAATAAATATACAACATAATTTATTTGTAATATTTGGATTATTTATGTAAAATATTTTGTAGCAATTACATGCAACTTATTTTTCAAGTTACGTGTGCCGATGCACAATGCATGAAGTCTATGGGGAAAAGAGACAGCTGGAATTAATAATATATGGTTATAATATAATATAATGGATATATAAATGGGGTTTACACAAATCATATTTCATTGTTAACAAACAAACACATGAATACTGTATACAGGTTGTATTATTGTGCATTTGATGCATAACATACAAACTGTATTGATTACGAAATCAACTTTCTGGTTGAGAAAAAAAAAAAAAACTTTCTGGTTGAGAGTAAGAGTGATTAAACTGGTTGCCCGGCAGAGGGAGACAACTCATCACGAAAGCATAGACTTCTAGCCTGTGAACATTCAGATTACCCGTCGTAATCAGACAAAACCCCCTTTTTTTATTATATTATAAATAATAATGTTTAAGAGGGTGATTTTATTTTTAAATAAAGGATGGGTTTGACACAACTATGATTATGCAGTACAGTGTTGTTGTGGGCATGAACAACATTAAAACACTGAATAACATTAGCAGGTAAAAACGAAAACGACTTTGTTCAAGCCGTTTAAAAAAACTTCCATGACCAATCACAGTCAACGCCAACAAATAATTAGAAACGATTATCAGCCAATCAGAAGCGTTTTAAGTAGCGCCTACTTTTTTCTTGTACCAGCCTCGTTGGCGCAGTAGGCAGCGCGTCAGTCTCATAATCTGAAGGTCGTGAGTTCGAGCCTCACACGGGGCAGTTAGTGTTTTTGTCATGATTTTAGAATTACCGAGTTGATATAAATAAGATTGTAAATATAAACACTGATTATATTTGGCCATTTCAATAATGAGAGTAGATATTTCAATAATGAGAGTAGATCATGTAAGGAAACTTTGGTAATATTATACAATATAAAATACAGATAAAGTACTTTGAGACTGGAAAATCTAAGTTTATGTTTCTAGACTTTTTATTAATATTTTATAAGTAATAATGTTTATATATTGTTTTGCCTTATCTCTTACACACACACTGGTTTGTTTCCCCCCCATTGTTTTAAGTACTTTATGCTTTTCAAATATTGTAAATTCTGACAGCAGTAGACTAAATAACGTTAGACTCTGAGAGAGAGAGAGAGAGAGAGAGAGAGAGAGAGAGAGAGAGAGAGAGAGAGAGATTTCTGAATGATTCCACATGCTGAATGAATTCAGTGACACTCTCAGTGAACGGGACGCAGGGGCGCTTGTTTTCCCGTCTCGGTTTGGGAAGGAAAGGACTCATCCAGCCGGTGCAGCATGTGAAAGTCCAACACGGGCGACTTTCTCCTCTTTTCTTTTAACACATTTGGCAGCCAGTTTCTGATCAGAGATAAGCAATTCCACCGCACTGATTTCTCCACTGAAATGCCGTCATGTCACGCGTGAATGTCAGCTGGATTATTGCGGTGCTCGCGGTGGAGCTCGCGACACTGTCTGCCGCGCGCGCTCACAGCTGTCACGAGGTGAAAACGGCGTTTCAGGTGCGTCAGATCGGCCAGCTGAAATGGGTGCCGGAAACACCTGCTACAGGTGAGTGTGAACGCAACGGGCTGTCGTTTGTCATGACTGTGACGAAACTGTCACAGTTTTGGATGAACTGTTATGGATTTTCGTGTTATGGATGTTCCTGCTTTGAATTTTACATGGTAAAGAGTTGCCGCCGAAAATGTCAGTTAGCCTACATCTGCTTGTCTTGTAAAATCATAGGTAGCCTCTAGCCTACATGATTTTCCTCAGATTTAGAAACTCTTTGAATCTTTGTCATTGTGTTTATTTATTTAGCCTACTTGCTTTGACTAGTGTTTTTGAAGCAACAGTATCTGTGATTAATTAGCCTAGGTATTTTGGCAGAAATAGATTACTGTATGTGTAATTACTATGGTAAATATTTGTATTGTGGTGAGCAACCAGGTGCTGTGGTTGCTATATTGACTCTTTGAATTCCTATAGTGTGCTCTATAGATGAAGGGCATTCTTTAGGTATCCTTTGACCCTGACAACCACACATTTTTTTTTTTGCATGGGAAATTCTGCAATTGTGCAGAAGATGTGCAGATCGAATTGCACAAAACAAGTGCAATTTGACCACAATGAACTTTAAAGGTAGAACCTAAAGGTTGTGTCTCAATCAGCATTTGTTGCATACTCGTCCGTTTCTAGTGCTGTCAAATCGGTTCCTGAGTTACTGAAATATTTCCATGCTAAAAATTCCCACAGTGCCCTGTTAAAAACCATCAGCTGCTCACTGTATTTACTTACTAGAAATGTTATCATGTCTCTGCATGTTTCATGGTGTCTGAACTTTTAACAGCTCAGAAGTTGCATGATAAAAAAAAAACCCATACTTAATGCATATTGAGTATTAAAATGCATGGCATGATTAGATGTGATTTCTGAATAGAATATTCATGTATGGGTCAAGTTTTTCAAATATATTATAATCAATATATTCATCAGCCTTATTACTGTAATTTAAGTGTAATGTTTTCTTTCTTCATTTTGTTGCTCCTGACAGGAAAATGTAATTTCCATTTAATAGGTTTTACAAGTTCATTGACTGATTTTTCCACCCACAAAGTCAATGTTAATGCCCAAGTATGCTAAGGTTCTCGGCTCTGCTCTGTAAATAATATGTCTTGGTAAATTTCAGACAAGGATCGTGTCAGGTTAAGGGAATCAGTGTTGACAGATGCATTCAGCCAGCTGCTTTGACACATGACTCAGCGAACAGGAGTGAGCCTTGCTGGAATGACATCGGTCGAGCTCACCGGTTACAAATACTCAGGGCCAAAGTTCTCACGGTGCACGAACTCACAGCCAAGTCCGGTTCTCCAATGACAGGGATGCCCATCCTGCTCCTAGAGATCAACCTACCTGCATAGTGCATAGTGTAGAAATCAAATACTAATCATACACACTTGAACCAGGTGATCGAGGTCTAAAGGGTCACTTGAAAAGGTGACTGCTGAAATAGAAGCCTTGATATCTTGTCAGTAATTTCCTTGACAGTAGGTCTATCTGTATGTCAGTCATTCTATCATTCATTTTGTCCATCCATCCGTCCGTCCTTCCATCTCTCCATCCACTTATCAATCTCAACTTTTTTCACAGACTCGGGTCCAATTTTTAAAACACCCAACATATAACACAACAACAATAAAAAATAAAATAAAATAAAAAACTATGCGTTACAAAAATACACAAGTACCAGTGTTTACAGAATTTAGACTATGTATAGTTGCTAAACCTTATATTTGATAGACCCATGATAATTTAATTTTTAGAAGCATTAAGTCAGCAAATAAATTTGTACATAAGATTCCGTAACACAGCTTTATATGTGTTAACTCACACGCTTACAAACATCTCACTTGCACTATGCCATCTAAGTCTCCTTAATAAAATTCTCATTGGATCATTGTACGGTACTTGAAGCCTCCGTAAGCTAGATGTTCTATAATTTGTCCATAAATGGCCAGTATAAAGACGTGTACAATATGCTTTAAACAGTGATGTCCTTACATTTATCTATCCGTCCGTCTATTGTTGTAATTTTATTATTCTGTTCATCTATCACTCTATCTTTTATCGCTTTGTCTGTCTTTTTCCTCCAACTTTCAAATAACCTTATAATTAATTTCATATGAATAAATTTCAGTCAGTTTGAATTCAGCCAATGTGTTGGAGCACCTACTGTACTGGCAAAGTGAGTTGTGAAACTATAACACCTTTCAGTCAAGGTGTGTGTAACACCTATTCTTTGACTGAGACAGATATATAGCCTATTTCAAGTTGAGTTGCACATTCTACCTCTTGGAGTCCAGGGCCCGGTTGCACCAGCTGTGCGTAAGTTACAACTTAGCCTAGTTTTGACACAAATGGGCACTAAGTTACAACGTAGCCTACGCACTACTAAATATTTTTACGTTGCACCATTAAACTTAGTTTAAACGTAACTTTACGTTCCAACTAAATATTTACGGCAGCCTCCGATCGGGAGTAACGGTTGGAATAAAATATCAGACTGCATCAATAAGCTCTTCTTTTACCTGACAGACTTCAATTCTTTAGACATATGATAATTCTGACATTTACACTCGCTTACATTTTAAGAGAGAGAACATTATGTGAAAAGATTACTTTGTTAGCAGCTCTTTAACACGAACCCGTCCTGAACAGCGCCGCTGTGTGCATCGGTCCATGTTGTGCATGTCAAATATCAGTCATAATCAATAAACGTAATATCTTGTTTTTTTGTATCAATATTTATTTATTGATCCTTATTAATTTCATTTCAAATAAAGTTTCTGAATGTTATTTATAAAAACACTTATGTTATTCATGATCAAGTATCGTATTAAATGGAAACTTATTTTTACCCTTAGTAACGTGAGGCAAAAGAAGTTAGAATGAAGGATAAACTGACAATCACGGCATTTCAACAACTTCTGCTCACGTATTTGAAGGCTGCTATTGGTTCATCGAGGCTAAACGTCATATTATGCGACTACGCATTACTTTATGGAGAGTTTACGACCTACTAGCTACGTTCTACCTTACGAACAAATGGTGCAACGGAATAAAGTACAGAGTTAGTTACAAACTAGCTAGTAGTTACTAAGCCTCTAGTGTGGACTTTACGTTACAATTTAAGAAAGAACTTACGAACGGCTGGTGCAACCCTATACCCTGAAGAGCAACATATGGCAAGTTTTCCAAGATGGTGTTGATTAGGGTTAGCTAAAAGTTGAATGCCAAGATAAAAAAAAATAAGCACTTAATTACATTATATTACATTTTAAAATACTCGTAATCAGATACAGTTAATTTTTTATTTATTACATGTTTACATGTTGTTCTCACAATGGCAGTAAATTATTTATAAATAATTTTTTCCCTTCTCTTTATCTTTAAAAATGTCCTTTATAAAAAGCCTACTGCTTATATACGTTCAGAAGGTCTTCCAGGTTTGTTGAACTGCACAATCAGACCAGCCACTATAGTCATGAGCATTTGATCACTGGATTTACAGAAATCATTTCACCTGTAAGAAGTGTTTTCTTAACATTGGAACAATGCATAATCAACTCCTGGGAAACCCTGATGTAAAATATTATTTAATGCACTTCATGTTGTTGCTAGCAAAGAATGGAGTATATATTCTTTCTCTTTGTATTTTTATATCAATAGGGTACAAGATTATCCTATTCAAATCAATAGAATGAACAAGTTGGGTTAAAAGTAATCTTATTATATTACCTTAAATGTGCATTGTTAACTATAATTGTTGTCATGTAATTTGGAATCTGTAACTGATTACAATTTGTAAGTAATCTACCCAGCACTGGTGATGAGCTATAGCCCCCTTTTAGGTAAGGTCTAGATGTGCAGAAGAATTTGAGCCTTTATGTACAAGAGTCTTAATGAGTCTGGTCTGTCAGTAGACAACTTTTTCTTTGGTACAATTTCTCCTGTTTATTTGACTGAAAGCTGATTTGTAGACTTAGCATAGAAATCGTTCCCTTTGGGAGCCAAGACCATACCACAGCAAAACCATAATTACAATATATCTCAGGTTAGCGCTTTTGCCTTCCTCCTAAGATCATTAAAGTCTTTATTTCCTTTTTGCGGTCCACAAAATAAAAGTTTAAAGTGAGCCAAATGATTAAATAAGTTCTAAATGGCTTTTGTTGCAGATAGACTGGAATTCTCATTTTCTGAGTGAGTTTCTCCTGAGCAGTAGCCTGGGAAAGCCCAGACAACTTCCAGCAAATTTAGATTTGCTCTGAAATTTAGTCTGGCAAAGAGCTCATTCAAGCTCATTTCCAATCCGTCGAAATCGAGGCACCAATCAGAAACGTTGGGGCGGGCTTTACAGGATGACGACAGCGCTGGGATTTTGAAGCAGATTTAAGCCTACATTACAAAGATGGATGCCGCCGTCGAACATCACTCGTTCGAATCAGCTATCGTGTCTGTTTTAAGCGATTTGAACGTTTGTTAAAAACCGAGCAAAGAACAACACAAGGAGATGTTTCTTCGCCGGCTGCCGCTCTGCATACGTCATCTCCTTCATCGCTCTGATTGGTTTTAGGTCTATCCGCGACGTCCGTTGGTGACGCCCCTCTGGAAATGATTTGTCTATGACACTTTGTCAGACCATAACTCAGTTACAACTGAGAATGGTCTGGTTTTAACCAGGCTACCAGAGCAGAGTCTTAGAACGTAGAACTCTCAGATGAAGCTTTGTGCTGCCAATAAATGAACATTGATATTGTTGAATAGTTCATACAAAAAGGAAAATGCTGTCATCATTTACTTAACCTCATGTCAAGTCAAATCACATTTATTTATATAGCGCTTTTTACAATACAGATTGTTTCAAAGCAGCTTTACAGAAATAACAGGAAAATAATGCGTCAAAGTTTGTTTCCAGGAGAAAATAGCATCACAGTCCAGTTCAGTGATGTTTTTATTTTTGTTTTGTAAAGACTATAACTGTGATATATAACTGTAAATAATAGTGACCAGTACTTTGGGATTCTGAGGCCATTCTAAAAAAAAAACATCCACCCACCCACCCGTCCGTCCATCCATCCGTCCACCCACCCACCCGTCCGTCCATCCATCCGTCCACCCACCCTTCCATCCATCCGTCCGCATGAGCTTCCGTTTCCTTTCTGACGCATTCGTATGCGTATGAATGGAAGTCAGTGGTCACAAAAAGTGTAGTGACCGCCCCTTTAATGTTGAAGACTCCTGGGTTCGCTCCCTCTCTTCAGAAGCGCTGACAGCATCTGAGGGCATTAGAATCACTGTATGTTCTCAGATCAGATGCCAAGCAAAGCAGCTTCCTGAATCTCCACCTCTGAAACCCAGGCTCTCTTTCAAAAATGGCTGTGTTCATAACTAATCCTGTGAGTCTTTGAGCATGGATATTCAAGAGTTTTCAGGACCTTGTGTATGTTTGTGTAATTTTTTTCTTATAACCAGCTTCAGTTCTCCAGGTCTATATCTTCTGCTTGTGCGTGTGTGTGTGTTAATTAAAATGAAACAAAAAAATACCCTTTTCTCCTCAGGCTGCTATTTAGATGAGCCTTTAAAAAGAGGATGGGTTAAGGAAGTGTTAATTATGACTCGTTTAATGAAATGAAGCAAGCAGCAATCAGATATTTAAAGGACAGTCAGTATCTCCTACACTCTCCACACCATTAAATCTTGCTAGTCCAGGCCCAATTAATCAGTATTGGATTTCCAGCCATTCTGTGGGGTCAAAAGTTCTTTAGTTAATTAAGTTGCAGAGACCTTTATCTGTCTAGTGGGTTAAGCCATTCATATGGAGGTTTGTTAGCCACAGTCAGTTACGGCAGTCTGACTTGCCTCTTGTCTGCTGCATTGTTTTATAATTATCTAGATGGATTATTTGCTGAGTAAGAGCTTCAGCCTGGTCTCAACAGCTAAATTGTCTATTTATGGTTCCTGAAGTTGCTCACCCAGTGTATCCAAGTTACATTTATTAGGGAATGATATTTCTAATGTCTGATCATTTTTTTGTTTTTAGCTGAGGATTTACATATTTTTTTTTTCATATATTTGTATAATATAAAATATATACGTTTTTTTTCTTTTTTTTCTTCTTCTTTAGTCTCCAGAAACTAAATGTGACTGGAATGTAAACAGCAAAGCCACATTGGCTTAAACTAACCTGGCTTGAATATCCCCACCACTCATTTTTAATACTTGTTTGGAACATCAAATGCTTTTTTGATGGGGACTTTTGAGGTAAACGCTGTTCTATGATGAAAGGTGTAGAACAGCCATGCATTCATGCTTTGAATCTCTGGCATGAGAATAAAGACCAAACGTCTTTGAACATTTACTCTTCTTCAGACTTTAACACCTGCAGGCCCTCCTCTTAGTCTCTCTGCCCTCAGCAAAACACCCTTTTAGTGCTTCCAGAACCCTGTATGTTAATGCCAAAGCATGTTGGTATTTGCGTCACAGATATAATGTGGTGTTGGTGTAATAAATAAACATTTAGACTGGTAACCAGAACGTTTTTGGTTCAAGCACTGTGAGGGCTGAGCCATGACCATTGTGTCCTTAAGTTGCTTTAGTTACACCATATACCTGAGTCTTACATGCCTTTACCTTTTTGTTCATGTTTTTTTGCTTGTACTGTGTATTATTACAGTCTCCATTCATTTACATTTATGCACTTGGCAGATGCTTTTATTTAAAGTGTCTTACATTGCAGTCAAGGTATATATTTTACTAACTCATGAATTCTTTGGGAATCGAGCCCATGACTTTTGCATTGTTAGCACCACGCTGTACTGTTTGAGCTACAAGAATACAGTCAGTACTTGGTAGGGTTGTTTGTTCCAGGAAAATCCCCCATTTACCAGTTCAACATGTCTAGTTCTGTCTTTGAGTCTCGGTAAGAACTGATAGCAGTCGTCTTCCCCTGATCTTCTTATGTGTCTGACTTGCTATCACAGACTTTAATTGGATTGGAGGTCCTGGCTTGTTTTTTCCCCCCATTCCTCTCTCACCAGAGTACTCAAGTGGAGAGCCCTAATTAGGGTCCACTTATTTTATGGAGATTTGATGTATCCCCTTACCTCTCAGTTTGAATTTAAACCACTGTTTTTTATTTATTTATTAAGGCAAACAACAAATTATGTTTAAGCAGTCAAAAACTAAATCAAATGTAAACAAAAATATCTTCTTCATGTCTTATATTAAGATAAAAAAGTGTTAAAGAAACTCTTGAACTTATTGAAATGTGCATTGTATTTATATTTTATTATTAAAATATGCTATATTTTATTCATAACATAGCAAATATGAAATATTTAGCTAAAAAGCTTTTAATTTAGCTTTTAAAGTTATGTAGAAATGTCAAAATTATTGTTTCAAAGTATATTAAAAGTGGACCAAAGGTTCATATTAAAGATATTCATAGAAGTTAGCACCCATGTGACTGTGGTTTCTCAGTCTTTTGAGTCTGATACAAGAATTCCTGGTATGTTTTAAGGGCCAGGTCAAGGTGGAAAATATATCTGCCATGTTTGAACTGTTGAGGCCAGGTAAGGATATTCCTGCTGTTTTGACCCAACTCCAAGTATATACTTAACCAAGTGAAATTTATTAGGTAATGATATTTCTAATATCTGATAATTTTATAGTTTTTTAGCTGATGATTTTTTAGCTGAGGATATACTGATGTATACTTAAGCACCAAAGCTTACCCTCTGGTGTTTTTTTTTTTATTTCAGTTAAATGAATGGACTATTTTAGTTCGATAATGTTTCGAACAAGTGGAGAGCCCAAATTACACCTTATTCCTCAATCTTGCCTCACACGCCGTCACCTTTTTGTTCATGTTTTCTTTTTGCTTTTACTGTAGGTGTAGTACAGTATCACAGATTTTATGTTACTAAATTATATTTATGGTATAGTTATGATCCATTTATTACCTGTCAACTTAAAATGTTGTAAACCTTTGAGGCTTTGGAGCACAGACTTAAGTTTGGTCTCTTCTTGGCAAATTATTGCTAAAGTGAATTTTTTTTTTTTCATTTGAAATTTTCCAAAACAAACAAGTTTTACTCTAAAACTGTGAGAAGATCAAAGCCATAAATCTAAACAAGTTGTGTTCCAAATTTGAGGTTAATATCTAAAAAAAATTCGGTGAGAATTTGTTTGTGCGCAGAAACCAAACGCTTCCACTAGATGAAATTCGCTACCCATTCGTTTCCAATGCGGTCATTTAACCATTTCGAATACTTTCCTTTTTTTTCTCTTTTTTTTTGCCAAGTTTCGTGCCTTTCCGATGAAGTAAAAATCCTTAAAAACCAAAACGTTTTTTTTCCTTTTGATCGAACAGCACCAGAGGGTGTTGAGACAGGAATTCTTGGAACCAGTTTATATTTGAGGTGGTGTGTTCTCTAAGTTATTAACTTTGTATTCATGTGGAGTGCTTTGTGTGTGTGCACATTTGAAGGCCATGAGCACTTGTGCTGCACTGTATATTGTGGTGATCGTAGCTCCTGTCCAGTTTGACCACAGATTTCATCTTAAAGGGATAGTTCACCCAAAAATGAAAATTCTGTCAGTAATTACTCAACCTCATGTTGTTCCAACCCCGTAAGACTTTCGTTCATCTTCGGAACACAAATTAAGATATTTTTGATTAAATCTGAGAGCTGGATCACTCCTCCATAGGCTTCTATGGGATTGAAACTTGCCGGCCCAGAAAAGTTATTAAAAAGTAAACATCGTTAAAATAGTCCAAGTGACTACAGTGGCTCAATCTTAAGTTTATCAAGCGACGAGAATACTTTTTGTGCGCAAAAACAAACAAAAATAACGACTTTATTGTGAACTATCCCTTTAACTAAACTTGGACTCTTGTGTGAGTGTCTGCGAATCACTTTGAGGTTCCACACTTTTGCCTCTTCTTCTGATTTCAGCCCAAATCCGCCAGCTTTTCCTCTGCATCAGCTTTTCACTCTCTTACTGTGGGCGCAAATGCCAGCCAGCGCTCAAAAGCCAAACACCGGAGCCGCACGCCTGTGGCTTTGAGAAATGCAGGTGTGCTGCCCAGGTCTTTAGAGAGATGTTTTCTTTCCACATAGTTCATCCCAAAAACAGCACATCAGTTGTGGGTAAATATCCTGCTGGTTCCAGCGTACGCCAGCACTTCAAAGCAGCGAGAGCTTCCTGAGAAGAACTTGGGGGGAGCCAGGGGTTAAATCAGTTTGGTTGCCGTCTACTTTAATGACTTTCCTTTCCCATAAAGTTGCTTCTCCACTTCAAGCATCAGGAAATTGCTTAAGTCTTAACCTAAATAAACCATAACATTTTCATTCTATACTGAAGATGTCATGTTTGGGTTCTGCACAACTCGTTCTGGTTGACCAGTAGTGGGAATTTTGGTCATTGGTAGTGACTGTGATGTTGCAAAAAAGGACGGAATAAAACCTTAATCCGGCCAATCAAATGAATGGTTTTTGTCACCTGAGGGTGATTATGGGATCAGGTTGGCTAAGTTTGAACCCCAGAATAAGGAAGTGTCCACTCAGGCAGAACCAGAGACTCCTGCTGAGGTCCTAATTTACTCACCAGGGGCTGAATTCATTCCCTCATCTCTTAATTAAGACTTGGAGAAAGACAGATGACAGGGATGGTTTCAGATAGTTTTCTAGACCAGGGTTTTTCAAACATTTTTGTTAAGGAAAATTCCCTCTTTCCTAAAGATTAATGGCAGCTATATATTTTCTGCACTCTCAGAAAAAGGTACAAAAGTGGTCACTGGGGAGGTACCCTTTCAAAATGTACATCTTTGTACCTTATTACCCCTAGAGTGCATAATTGTACCTTATATAAGTACCTAAATGGTACATTTTAATACCTTTTGAAAGGGGACCGTCCTAGTGACAACTTTTGTACCACATTTTCTGAGAGTGTTCAGTCAATTAAAAACCATTTATTTAAATATTAAAGGGGAACTTGGCAACTCTAGCCATTTCTTCGCTGATTTTCAGTTTTGTTGTCGCATGTTTTCTCATCGAGCTCCCCCTACAGCTGTGCGGCGTATATTTTCACAACACAGCTAACCGAGGTGGGTAATACGTCATACACAGTATCATAGAATTATGTCGAATTGCCATAAAGCAGTTCGTGTTTCTCGCTCGTTCTCGCTTCTCACGAGACTTCCTATTTCCAACTTACCGGGACGTTAGTCCCGATGTTGCAAGGTTGGTTTTCCGCCTGGGAACGCTGGGGGGAGCGGGGAAAGTCACCATTCTCTCCAGAACAGGTATTTGAACCATTCAAATGATTTCTAAACGGTTTTATTAAGTTAAAATAGTTGCCAAGTTCCCCTTTAAAAGTGATCAACAAAATTTAGGGTTAGGTAACAAAATTTGTTTATTGGCTTTAATTTGACCTATTTGAATTTCATTGTACTAAATCAAATATTTTTTTTCTAAATATCTTTTCACAAAACTTGTGCTGATTATGATTTATGATGACCAGTCTCTTAGACTTCCTAAAATCACTTTGTAGCCACCAAACCCCAGTTTGAAAATGCCTGTTCTATACTCGCCATTTATTTCTCCATGTGTGTTTTCCGCATCTTTAGATAATTTAAGCATGTTATGACCCTTCTATCAAATTAACTTTTTTATTTTATAGTATTTATAATAAAATAGTATTTTATTAGAATCGTTCTTTTTATGTCATGTATGTTTGTTATTCAAGGGCCTTTTAGTTAATTCTTTCTCTGCCAACTTCTGTATCATTAGCTGATTCCTGCTGAGTTAATGGAGCCTTAAAACTCTTTAATCTCTCTCTCTTGTTAGATAAAGAATGTTTATTTTACATTTGCTTTTTTTAAAAGATAAATCTTGAATTATAACCTGTAATTATTTTATAGTCAATATATGACCACATTCTGACACTATTTTGATATGCATTCATATTTAGCTGTTATCAAATACTTTTATCTACCAATCAAAATTTCAATTAGTAATGCTGCCATTACGGTTTCTTTTTTCTTCTTTTTATTAAAGGTCAATATGTTTCCATCATCCCTAAGGCATGTCTTGTCAGCAGTGGATTTGTGATCATGTCACATGTACATGTATATGTGTCTTTAAAATCTGACCACTGTTATTTACACCATCCTACGTGGCAGGTGCTTGTGGTTTTTACTTGTATTTGATGACCTGATGTAGACGAGGTCTGTCTGCCCACACAGCTATTGAAACTCAATCTCAGATAGTTCTTCAATAATGTCCCGTGAGTCACAGTAGTGACCTGAGTCTCTAAAGTACATAGCGGACGTCTGTACAGCATGGAAATGGAATGAAGCTTCCTCACAGGCCTAACATCAGTCATCATGAACAGACAGTCTGCATAGCTCACTTTTTCCATTGCTGTGTGTTTCTCTTTCTTTAACAAAGTTAATAGTTAATAGACTTAACAAAATGTATTATTTTACATTACAAATCATGCAGCAAAAGTGTTTTGAGATATTGTGCAAGGAACTGTGTGAAAATAAGTCTTTATGATTACAGGCCAGGGCAGATTACTGATTAATAAATAAATAAGGTTTTTTTTTTTTTTTTTTTTTTTCAGCTGGAAAGTGCAATGAATTGTGTATATATAAGTTTTTGGCGTTTTGTAAAAATGTAGTTTGAGGCACGCTATTCTAAAAAGCCTATGATGGGGAGGAGGGTTACAACATGTTCTCAAACACTGTAACACTGAGGGATGTTTTTACAGAGTGAAAATGGCTATGAAAACATTTTCCCATGTAGCATAATAAATGAAAGCGGCAGTGGTTCTTTTTTAAACCTGGAATCTGTCATTTAATTACCTATGGAAACAGTAATTTCATAATGTTGTGTATAACGAGTGACAATGAATTGGAATCTTTCAGAATAATGTGTCTATTGAGTGAGTTTCCCATTTAGGAAAGTTTGCTTGGAAGTCATTTCGAAATGTATGCAATGGAAAATGCAGAAAAGCATTATTCCACTTGTGTGTTAAAATACAGCTTTACAGCATGTCATGTTATTTAAAAGATTCTTGTTTTTGTTTTCATGTGCATAAGTTCATATAGACTGTTGGGAATACAATGCCCACACAAGGCCTAGACTGGTGGGTGCATGGGGTTCAATGCTGCTGTAACTGACTTAACCCTTCTGGGACCCAAAGCACGTGGTGCATCCTGAGTAATTATGTTTCAGCCATGAAGAGAGTGCAAGAGCTTTCTGAGGTTCAGGTTTCATTATACTATCTTTTCGCCTTCCAGATCTCTCCAATGCACAAGGCAAAGGCTCAGTAACACTAAATCCCACAACTGCTGTGTATTAAGTTGCATGAATGCATGTGACTGGTCATATTGGTGCAAGGCAGGTTTATTTGATGTTTTTATTGTGTCACTAATGTTATTTGTGCAACTTCTGTCTAACAAGTGCTGTTACTTTGTTCTCTTTTATTGTAGATGTGGACCTGTCGGTGTGCAAGCACGCTGGGCCATCATGCTGTACGCGAAGAATGGAAGAGAGCTACAGAGCGGCAGTCCTGAGAGACACCACCCAGAACATCAGATCATACAGCTTTGAGCTGAAATATCTCATTTCTGCACATGCCACCGCCTTCCAGGGTATATGGATGCATGCATGCATGGATGGATGGATGGATGATGGATAGATGGATGGTAGAGGGATTAATGGATGATAGATAAGTGAAATGGATGGATAAATAAATACTGTAGATGGATACAGGAATGGATCGATAGATAAATGGATGAATATGGATAGAGCAACATAAGCTCATTGGAAAAATGTACTTATACATACAATTCACTGCAGTTTCAAGTTGAAATGAACACTAGCGGCAGTAAAACCTTTTTCATGAAAAATAATGATTACGGGGGTTGATTAATGATTGTTAAAGACACATGGCCAGATTTACTAAACAGAGCAAATTAACGTGAGAGCGCAATTCCATGAAAGGACAGATGGGAGTGGAAAGGTCTGCGTGTGATCTACTGATGACACGCAAATGAATGAACACAGACGCAGCGGGATCATTTCCATAATGACCGATTCAATATACTAAGAGCAGCACTATAGCATTATCGTAGAGTCGCTAACAAGCAGAGCCGCTGATAGTCAGGTGCAGATGATCTACTAACATCACAGACGCAAAATGGGTTAAGACATTCTTTTTTTGGACGTTAGGAAATGGCACACATACCAGTAAATTGACTAGCTTAAACCTTAGTAAATCTCATTAATTTAAATACTCTCCTCTCATAAATGTTGTGTCTGAAAGGGAAACTCCTACCAATGCAAATGCAATAAATTCAGCCGCAAAAATAACTGTCCACGCCTTTTCAGCGCACATTTTTCACTGCGTGTCTTTAGTAAATCCTGACAGTAGTTTTTTAACGCCAAAAATGAACCTGGATTTGGATGGATGCATGGCAAATTTACGGGTTAACCGTTTCTGTGTACCTCTTTGTTGACTGTAGTTTGACTTGTTTAATTGGTAGAAATGGTATAGTGTTTTTTCCCCCATGTGGTTTGGCATATTGTGAATTGGTAGAGACACTTAAGAGTTTCATCTTTGGCACTGGTTGTATGTGAACAGAAAGCCTCTTCTCATCGTCTTGATTAAAGCCCCAGATGTGTCTTTTAGGAAAATATGAACTAGCTGCAAACATTCAGAAGCATTTAAAGTCTTAAATTAATTATGTTAGATTGTGCTCTATGAAGTCTAGTTATATGAGGTTTGGTTGGGTTTTACTGCATTCTTTCTTTAGAAGGGGAATTCAAAGTACTTGCCCACACTCTCACGAGTGTCGAACCCAGTGGCCAAACCATAATCGGCAGTGGGGCTTTAAAGAATCTCAGTCGTATGCAGCCTTGTGTGCTTTGGCAGAGAGCACCGGTTGTTATTAAGGTCTTCTGTCAGTTCATTCATGAGTATCAAGCTTTGGTGTGAATGAATGAGCTCTCACATACACTATTTCAGTCCTGCACTCGCGATACACTAATTTTAACACGATCTGCGGCCACAGTAACTCCACAGAAATGGACACATACTCTTACACATTCTACATCTCACAAGAAGGGTACAAACCACATACATAGTTTTCGGTTATGCTCTTCAATCATCCCTTTGTCTTTCCCAGCCCGTTTTCTTTTGGCAACGTATCCACAAGACGTATCCAGATTGTTCACTGCATTCCACTGATGGGTTTCTAACGCTTGTGTCTCGAATGCGGAGATATGCGTAGAAGGTTTCGCCGTCGACAGGTCACATGCAGTAGGAATGTTCAAACAATGGAGCTGATCGCCTTTTACGGCTGCTGATGTGTGTGTGTGTGGTGTCTGTTTGAAAGACTGAGAAATCTATAGTCTCTATAGTGATTTATAGATTCTCAATCATTGTTCTTTAGTTTCTGCATGGATCAGGGTTAGTGAGGAAGATTGGTTGTGCCTAACGTTTAACAAAAACTATTGTATAGACATTCATTCACTTTCAATAGTTAAACCCTCAAGCTTTTATTTTGACAGAAAACTGCAGGAAGACCTTTAAGTTTTGGTGACAACAGGTTTACAATTGTTTTTTATTATCTGTCCACAAAAAAGTTGGAAATTTTATGCAAATGTGAAACTTTGCTTACCCAAATGCATGTTGAATTCAGAGCACATGCAGAGATGGAGCATTTACTGAGAACCTCTGAAAGCAGGCCCGGTTCTAGAACCAAATCACTGAGGGTGCAAATAGTGAGGGTGCTCAAAATAGGGCTGAGCGATACCTATGGTCTACGACAATATTGAAATTGCTGTTATGTTAAATGATATGCGATCTGCATGATCGAGTAGCCTATGTCCCTGTACAAGTTTTTGTCCTTTACATTTATATCATATGATATAGTTAAGAAATGTTACAGAGTGCTTTTTCCCCAAATATCAGCAGTATTGCAAATGTTTGAAGTATTGGAACTGATTTTATTCTGCAGTTGAATAAAGAAATTAATATCAGTAACTTACATTTTAGACATTTAGTTTCTGACGACAATGAATCAGTCCTTTTAAACGAAACAGCTGATTTAAAGATTACATGACTCACTCATTTAAGACAGTCAAATGCTAGGTCACTCGGCGGCGCCATCGGCCGTGGCACTTGCTGGGATTTATCGCCGGTGTTTGAATGGGTCTGCTGCTGTCATCGCGGTGTCATTTCGTCTTGTTGTGATGTAGAGGTTTGAGCTTTCTTGAGCCAATTTCGTATGCCCATGATTAAAAATGGACAATTAATATTTTAAGGCTACCTAAAGGCAGCCCCGTGTCAGAAAGTCAGCTAACGAATTTCCTGAGCGGGACGCACTCACGCAAGCAATGTGGGCAATTAAAGAGACAGCTTCACCTATGCGTATCATGATCGCGAAAGGACACAGCCAATCCAATGCATTAAACATGTTACATGAAAGCATAATGAAATAATTTCTGATTTGAAAAATCGAGTTAATGGATTTATTTTGTGTATTATATGTAGGCTGCCTATGAGTGTGAAATCCGTCTGTGTTTCTTTTGTCGGCAAAATCTCGTTTACGTGTGCTAATAAAAATTTAATCTGAGGGTGCTTTCACTTTTGTTTGAAGCACCCCCGTAGAACCGGGAAACACCGGATCATAAGATGCTCGACTTAAAGGGATAGTTCACCCAAGAATTAACATTTCAACATTTCTGAGTCATCATTTACTCTAGCTCATAATGTTGTTTCAAAACTCTATGACTTTGAAACTACACAAGGGTGAGTAAATGACTCATAACGTCTATAAATTTTAAAATCTATAATTTCTTTAGAAGATATATATTTTTTTAAATGTCTCAGTGTTTGCTTGTATACAAGGGATAGTTCACCCAAAAAAGAAAATTCTGTCATTTACTCTAGTTATTCCAAACCTGTATGAATTTCTTTCTTCTGGAGATATTTTGAAGAATATGGGTAACCAAACAGTTGATGGGCCCCATTAACTCCCATAGTATGGGAGTTGATGGGCCCCATTAACTCCCATAGTATGGGAAAAAATATTTTTTTTGTGTGCAGCAGAAGAGAGAAATTTATACAGGTTTGGTACAACTTGAGGGATGACAGAATTTTCATTTTTAGGTGAACTACGCCAAGTCAATGGGGTCCAATGTTGTCTTCTTTTGTTTTCTGCAGAAGAAAAAGTCATACATATTTTTGAAATTACATGAGGGTGAGTAAATAATGACAAATTTTGGGTGATCTATCCCTTTAAGAATAATGTATAATATGTATATATTGCCACATATTTGCAATGATTGTGAGAATTACTTTTCTGTAAACAATAAAAGAGACTGCGAGAGACAATGTCTCCATCCTGGATTAATAATTAGCCTGTGGTGTACAGACATCTTATCTGATTACAGACTTAATGTAAAACTTAATTAGAATGATGATTTTAGGTTTTTCTTCATTACTATAAGAGTATAGTTAGAAGGCATGTTTTTGTTTAGGTTTCTGTCGGTGTGTGTGTGTGTGAATCTGTCTTCTCATTTGTGTGGGATCTCATTTAAGGAAGTTCAGTAGACAGTTGATTATAATTATATGGCTTCATCGTGACAGTGGGTATGTTTGTGGTAATAAAGGATTTAAGGAGTTATTAAGGATAATGTGTGCTCTGGACATCTCAGACTAAGAAGGAATCACAGAATTGAAGAGAAACTGGTAAAGGGATGTTGAGTCACTGTCCGTGAGAAAGTTTTAATCGACAAAGGCTTTGTTTGGAATGTTGATTAAATGACCCTGTTGTTTTATTCCTCTCTGCTAAACTTGGATTAGAGGCCATATTTGGAATGAAATACTGTATGGTTATGTAAGTTGTAGAGTTTTAACATTAGCATCTAAATTTCCCATATTTTGTCCACTGAAACTTTTCCTTACAGCCTTGAATTAATTTGTCAAATTAAACATGCCATCTTCTTGGGTCGGGTATGACCAGAATCTTGTTTTTTAAAACCAGTATTTTTTTTTTTATCACAGTAACTGTATATATCATTACATGGTTATGTTTTGCAGATATTTCTAACTAAAATGTATTCTTACTATTATGTGGTAATTTATTTTTAATGATCCAGTGAATTAATTACTTAACAATCGAAAGATACTTATCAGGGTTATTATCGTCGAGTTGAAATAAAATTAAATCTAAATATTAGTTGAAAAACTTAAACTAATTGAAATTTAGAAATGTTACCTTGGCGATAAACTGAAATAAGTTTAATTTGAAGCACTAAAATTAAGTAAATATTCATTATAAAACTAGCCCAAACTTATTCTGAAATAAAATAAATTGAACCTAAATAGAAATCTAAAAAACAAACAGCTAATAAAATGACAAAAGTACATAGGGAAATTAGCATAACTCAAAATATAAAAATATTAGCTAGTAAAAAAAATAGTATGTTTTTTTTACTTTCCTAATTAAATTGTGTAAAAAAAAATATATAAATAAATTCACATGGTTCATATTGCTTTTTGTTCATTTGTCACATAGAAAAGTCTAGTGCATTGCATTGCATTGAGATACAGAATCCCACTCTGCTTTTAAACTGCACATTTTGCCAAACTTATTTGTTCATTCTGATGTTTGATGGAATGGAATGCCATTCTGAACAGAGCCAAAGAAAGGGAAACAATGAAGTGAAGGCAGTCCCAGGAGCAGCAGTCAGGCCCTTTCCTCACTGGGGTTTATAATGACAGTGACTAATTGTCTTTCTCCCTGTGGCCATGGGTAAGTGCAGGAGTGAGTGTTTCTATGTCAGTGTCCTCAATTTTCCCTTAGAGGCTTGAAGAGGTGCAAAATAACAGATGGATGTTGCTTAAAGACTTCAGATAGAGGGGAGTAGAGAAGAGGCAAGAGAAGATGAGAAACTCACATGTTTACGTTTACACACCGCTCTGGAATGCTGCTCAATGAAAATAGATTTGTGTGAAATTTAATGGCAATTTCCACAAGTAATTACCTGTAAATCTGAAGTAATTATTGCTTCTTTGTCAACAAATCATCTCTGAAAAAAGGTGCACAGTTTTGCTGTCTAGCATGACCTTTTTTGCCCCTGCTTGTAGATGTCTTAACTACACCATCTGACTGTTCAAAATGTAGGTACATTTCTAAATTTTATATAAGATTTAATTTAAGTTGTTATAGTTAAGGCACCTACTAGCAGGGGGGGGGATGGGCATGTTAGACAGCAAACCCTTGCACCTCTTTTCACTTATCAAACAAATCTGATGCCGCTCACAGCGTAAGGCATGGGATTTGGGCCTCCAGTGCTTTAAAAAATTTCATAGGACACTAAAGCGTATCGTATTCATGGAAAGTGCCAGTAGAAACCTCATAACTGCTTAGCAGTGACAGTATAGTAGACGCCTTCTTGGTGGCATCATGCCAGTTGTGCTCTGGGGAAACCCTTCTCTCTCACTCATTCTCCTTCAGTCTTCCGTTCTGTCTGGCCTTTATTCTGTCTTTTCCCATTGTTGTTATTCGTCTTTCCCTTGTCTTCATCAGTGATCGCATGACTCTTAAAGTCTCAGAGGAATCCCCCTCCTCTTATACGTCCTCCTCCCAAAGATCATTTGGCCTTTTTGGAGGGTAGATTTATCCATTGACTAATTGAGCTTGCCATGTTACTTCCTTAGCTGGCCCTGGACCACAACTTGTGTCCCCTAAAGAGAAAAAGAAAAATTTTGATCGAGATTGGATTGAGAGAGAGCGGCAGTTTGGCCTGAACTGACGTGTTGACCCAAACCCAAAGCCTGATGTCAGCGGTGAGTGGGCTTGGGACAGGAAGTGATGCTCATACCGTACCTCTGAGTAAATCTAGTGGCTTCAGCCTCACACGCAATGCACCTGCTATGTCATTCCCATGGTAACAGTGGAATGGATGGATTCTAAACATCCCATCCGGCCCCTGCTGTCCAGCTGTCGTGAGATGGACGCCGGTGTTCTGGGAAAGATGCTAGCCTGTTGTTCGCTGTACAGGACAGAACGAATGCTTTTGTTGTTCAACAAAGGTTAAAGAAATATTTAGAGTGACCCAGCTGTCTGCGTTCCCCTAAAGACCGCATGCTGAGCACTTCAGAGAGAAAAAATAAAATGCAATTTGTCTGGAAATGTCCAACGTCAGATGATGAGAGATTGTGTGGGGGAGACAAACAAACCGAGTGACTGAAACTTTCTGTAGAAGTAAAAAAGGACAAAAAAAAGTAGTTTAAGGTGGTAGTTCATTGGTTTTACATAGATGCATTACATTAGCTGGTCCAATCTTGTCTAGATGGTTAATTAACTGAACTACCAGATGGTGGACCTGCTTTTGATTTGGTTGACCAGCACTAACTCTAAGGGCCCTATTTTAATGGTTTAAGCACATGGTCTAAAGCGCACGGCGCAAGGGCACTTAGGACGTGTCTGATCCACTTTTGTTAGTTCAACGACGGGAAAAATGGTTGGCGCGCCCGGCACATGGTCTAAAAGGGTTGTCCCTATTCTCTTAATGAGTAATACGTGTGTTTTGGGCGTTACGTGCAATGAACCAATCAGAGACTCATTTCCCATTCCCTTTAAAAGCCAGTTGTGCTCGCGCCATGGCGGATTCGCTATTTACATGACGGAATTTGCAAGCGGAAAGACTGAACGCTTCTCCAGAGAGGAAACGGATCTGCTCGAGCAGACCATCTACGGGACAAGCCGGATTCCACCATATCTTTATGTACTCATTAATAATCTTTTACATTGTAAATGTAATCCTTTTATTTTTAATATTTGGCTAGTTTGTGTGCCGCTGTGCTTCCCTGTGTGTTTAATAAGCAGAGTGTATACGCTTTGTGGACCCGCTTATAGGCGCACATTACTAATGCGATTTTTAAATAACCAAAAAAAATACTGCGCCATTGACTTTAGACCAGGTTTTTGTTGGTCAATGGTGCAGTCTAATTTAGTTGCCTCAAAATAGCGACGTGCCAACAGTGCGCCCGAACACTCCTCGTTTTCAGCAGCGCACAAATAGGCACAAATGCATTAGCTATTTAAACAACGTAGCACAGGATGTGGAAAATGATAACTGCGTCGGGCTGAAACTAGCAAAAAACACTTGCATCGCTCCTGGCGCTGCATTGCATTGTGTATGATAGGGCCCAAAGCATGAGCAATAATAGTAATAGTGATGCTTACCCCAGCAAACTCTACTAATGAAAGATGTTTGACAGGGAAAAAAACAGGAAATAAGAGTACTTGTAGTGCTTAGGCCAGGGGGCGTCTGAGGAGAAAGGGAGTGGTATCATCTCCAGAGTGTCATTGCGGCCACTTTCACACGGCTTTTAGGTTAGCGTCTAGCTGCTTCATGTCTCATTATTCACTTCATTACCTCAGACTGAAATGGACAACCAAACACACGATCCAAACCCAATTATGGCTCAAACTCTCCACCCTCTCTCCTTTTCTCTTCCCAAAATCATTAGGTTGTCCTAATACTGGGAGGGAGAGACAGAGAAGAGATGGTGGTTTGATTTCCTGTTGTTCAGTCTTTTCCAACAGCATGGTGAAGCATTTTTCAAGAGAAAAAGCTGCCACCAATCATCACAGAACATGCTTGAGATGTCTGAACAGCTGGCACTAGAAGAAAGTGTTCTGTTGGAAGAGAAAAGCATTTTTCATTTCAGAATTAAGGGATCATCAGGCCTCCTGTTACATATGCCTCTTCCCATCTTTCTCTCTCTCTTTTCCCAAGTGTCTGATTTATACTTAATATATCGCCGCATTCATTTGAAATGGATATGTTTTGTACCATTATTAATGTCTTTACTGTCACTTTTAATCACATTAATGCATCCTTGTAGGTTTAACAACTTTGCATTTGTGTTTCAAGCTTGAAGATTTTTTTTTCCTCAAGACTAAAGAGACACATGCATATAATTATGGGCAATACAAATATTTCTAATCAGTTGCTTTCCAGAAACAATTTGCTTTTATACAGCAATTTACCGCATTGTTTTTTGACTGCAAGTCCAGAAGTGAACGATGTTGATTGGGGTGTTTGGATAAATTATCGGTGCTGCGATCTGGAGATAGACGTCCGTCACTCACCTTTAACCAGACAAGCTGATCACTTTACAGTATCTTTTAGAGAGCACAGTTTTTTTGCACACATACACTACATCCGGCATCTCAGGAATTGTGTCTTAGTGACTTTTGATATAACGGTGCAGCCATTTTAATTACAATCTGATGAGAGAGATATTGGTGAAACATTCCTCTGCACCCTCCACCTGTTTCCCTTCTGACAGCAAAGACGCTGCTGAGGGGAGGGGATTTGAAGTCTGCAGCAGTTTTAGACAGGTGGTTACGTCTAGTTTGTCTCCTAATGTGTAGCATTAAGTGCTGTTGATTTAACCTTATATGCTCACATGTTTGTTTACAGAGCATTTCTGAACTCAGAGTTCAGATTTGAGTGGATTGAGTAGTAATTAATTTCAGTATGGTGCAAAAGAATGCCTTTAATTGGCTAATTTTATTGAGAGCGGTTATATGAATGGTCTTTCACTGATAAAGTCGACATGTGTAAACTTATTTCATTTATTAAATGGTTTAAGAAGAACTTTTTTGTAATGGGTGGGATTCACACCAATTGAAATCCACTTACACATTATACACATGTCAAAAAGAGGCCTAATTTTAACACAAAAATGTTTTTGTTCAGTAATGTTTATTTATTTATTGAGAGAGGATTATTATCGTTTACAAAGATTAAAAAGCAGTCATTTATAATATAATTTATTATATATATATATCATTTAGAATTAAAATAAATTCTGCTTGTGCTTCTGCTTATTTATTTATTTGTGATTGATGTCAATTAATTTGTTCAAATTGATGCGTTTATTAGATGCCAAAGCAAGGGAATGGGATCTTAATTGTCTGGATTAAAACTCACATCTGTGTGTTGGAACTTAAGCTAACCATTAGTCCAATGAGTGCTTTTTTTGTACACTTAATAGCACCAATGTCTAGTTGTAGCAACAAGCAACAAAATCCATTCCCCATTTGTTTATCAGCACAGAGCAGACATGTTGACTTAATTTCAATTAATTTCTCCATCTTGTTTTTCAATCTCATTGCTCTCCGTTCTTCAGCTTCTCATGCTGAAGTTGCATTTGGTAATGTGACGTGTTTTTTCATCACAGCTGTTTTAGTCAGAGGACAGGGACGTATGTATTGTCACTAATTAAAGTGGGATTTTATAGCCCCCCTACAGAGGTGATGAACTCATATCTGCGTCTGACCCGTATGAAACACAAGCCCTTGGCTGGATTACGGGGCTTTCTGGGGTGGAAGATGATCGACAGATGATGTACTCTTCATGTCTCGAACCAGCCAGCCCCTCGAGCGCTCTGAATGCTGACCGCGGTCACTGAGGAATGCAGCATGGCCTTGTATTTAGGGTCTTGGCCGTGACAAAAGTGGGTCACTCACTGTGGGTTATCAGGTTTACTGGATCAAACTTGTAGTTTTACAGTCGAATCCAGTTCAAAAAATGTGTTCATTAGTTTCTGTATGTTTAGTGCACTAAGAGGTGCATGACATCAGGGAATGTTCACATATCCCAGCAGAGTTGTGATGCGGAAACACCATTGTCTTTTAAATCTTATCTTTTTACTATCATTTGTTCAGTTTTACTCATCTAACTGAATCCTTTCGCCAGCCGACTGTGCGTTTAGGAAATGCGTCTTGGTCATTAGGTGGATTAGTCATCTCTAAAAGCCTTTAGTAGACCCTCTTAAGAGGCTATATAACATCCAATTACATGACTGTAAATCTGGCTCCCATCTTGGCTCACTGGCATTCCTGCAACACTGCAGTTTACCAGCTCACAAACCAGTAACGTACAGTGTTACTTTCCTCTGGTGCCCAGTGACAGGGATTTATTCTCACGTGATAAACATTTTTGTTTCTCTCCATTGAGCTCATTTGGATTCACAGGAGATGCTTGAAATGGAATACTAGCGTATGCTCTTGCATGCTGTGTGGTATAGTTGGTATACTGCCACTGTTTAAAAAAAAGTGCTATGTGATAAGTGTTTCAATCTGTTGTTTGCTACTTGTGTCACGGCCCTGTTGTTGTACAATGAAAGAAGTAGATTCACAGTCTTCGTTCCTATTGGTAGCCACTGTGCATTTGCAAAAGTTTGAATATTGCTGAACTTTGTTGTTGAACTAATGTTACCCCATATTACCAACTTTTGATGAAAATTAGTAATTGTTTTGTTACTGCATCTCATCGTCGTTTCGAACTTCATTAAATTCAGAGTGGTCCCATTAGTCATCTCAGAAGTAAATATGATTATTTTTGTATTTTTAATAAAAAATTTGTATAAAGATAACAACTTTCAGCAGCTGATCAAATAATGAGTTTAGAAAGACATGATCAAAATTATGGCTAATATTTAGTCTTTCCATGTCTGCTTATTATAACCGAATTTGGGATTGTTTTTACATAAAGTGGTGCTGGGGTGGGTGGGGGTGGGGGTGGGGGTGGGGGGGGGGGAATAACTTAATGACTCAAGTTACTTATTTTAGACCTTATTTGTGTGAGATCTGGCAGCACTTCATAATACTTCTGGTTTGAAACTCAAATTGAGCACATTACTCTGGCATACAGCAGTGTTTCTCAACCCACACACGCCTGATCAGTAAGGCTGAAGTACCTTTTTATTAGCTCTAAACCTGAGTTATGTTCCTCATACAGCGTAGCATTAGCATTAATGTTATTTATCTGTTATTTTTTAACTGAATTTATTTTGATTTTGGAGTGATTGACATGTGGTGTGACAAACTTTGTGGCAAAAAAAATGTGATCTTCACAAATTAGGGGAAAATACAGTTTGTTTTATGTAAAAAAAAAAAAAGCCAAATCCAGTCAGGCATTGTTTTTTCTACATTATTATTATTATTATTATTTTTTATTTATTTTTTGTGCTAAATTAAAACATTTATACTTTCACCCAGAAATCCTATAGCTTTATCGAAGAAGCATGTCATGTCAATCCGTGAGGATTTTCTTAAGATCATGTTATGTTGTGTATGGGCTCGTTTTAATCAAGACAACCGACTCTAAATAAAGATGTTTTGCGAAGTTACAAAGCTGAACGTAGCAGAAAAGTCTGTGGCAACTTTTTTACCGTTTTTACGTCATCATATTGCTATCAGTTCGTGAGATCAGCCAAAATTAGTGACTACCGATCTTCACATGCTATTGGAATTATCGTAAATACAAGTTTCCTAGTTAAAAAATAGAAATGAATCCCCTCTCACGTTGTTTTTACCACTGGGAAGCTCGGGGATAATTTTGATACCCAAGTTGCCGCGTTCAGTGATGGGAATAACGGCGTTATAAATAATGCCGTTACTAACAGCATTACTTTTTCCAGTAACGAGTAATCGAATTGATTGCTTTTCTCATCTTAATAACGCCGTTACTGTTACTGCCAAAAAATGCGGCGCGTTACTATAACTGATGAAGCTGTTTTTTTTTCATCAGACCAACTAGATCTCTGAGCGAGAGGCAAATACTTTTTTTACTGTTCTTCCTTGGTTAGTGGGCAGAGCACGAGACAAGCGCATAAATGCTGACGATTGGCTGAGGTAGAGTAAAATGTCATTGTAAGCCAATCAGAGGTAGAGTTGGGCGGGTGTTTGACTCAGCTCACTGAAAAGAGCCGGCTCTTTTGGCTCACAAACGGCTCTTTAAATGACTTTGTCTATAATATTTAAATTTTTATTACATAATTATTTAATTTCTATAGGATAAATTTATTAAAAAAATATAGTCGGCTCTTCAGATATGCGAGCCAGCTCCCGACGTTCACCTAAAAGAGCCGGCTCTTAGAGTCGGCTCATTCCCGAATCGTGAACGACCCATCAAAAGCTTATTCGCGAACGAGTCGATCCATCATCACTAACGCTCATTCGCGAACGACCCATCATCACTAACGGCTAACGCTCATGAATTGCGAACGACCCATCATAACGCATAGTCGGACAGGGTAGAGGTGGGGTCACATTTGAGCATTTAAAATGTAATTTTACTTGAAATAGTTACTTTCTTAAAGTTGCTCTATGTAACTTTTCTACTAAAATGAATCCCTTTTTTATTGCCTGTGTGTGAAGGGGTTGTAATCACACATTAAAATGATCCACTTGTCGAGTTTTGCCTCTGAAGGCCAGTATTCCTATTTCTATGTGAAGTCTCCGGGTCGGATTTACCGCGAAATCCAACGGATGTGACGTGCGTGCGCGCTCCAGAGCCTCTCTCCTTATATACAGTCTATTGTAGACGGTCAGAGAGTTACGTCCAGTTAAAGGCGCAAGTTTATCGGCTTATATCTCAGTCAATCTTTGATCAATATTCCCAAGACTCTAATCGTTCGTAGTGCTGGTCGGGGCCTTTCGAACGAGCCCACCCTCGAGGTCCGGCGATCCGGTAGGGGGCATCCCCGAGGCCCGCCACTCTAGCGTTCGGGCAAGGGTTCCCCTGGGACCTCCTCCCCCGAATTTGAGCTCTCTGGGTCTTTGCGTTCCAGAGATACGAGCGATTTTCTTCTGAGATCATGACGTCAGAACTTATATGGTTCTTTTTAGCTCGACTAGATGGTCCCAACGAGCTCGGTGCTCGCCGAATCCGTCAAGTATTCGCCGAGATATTTGCGTAATAGACGGTATTGTCTATGAGTTCGAGCACGAGCGCTCTTGTAAAATTTGGTTGCAATCTGAAACATCACCACTAGAGGCCACTAAAAGTTATGTAGAGCACCTTTAAGTAACTAGTTACTTTTAAAATTTGTAACTGAGTAACTAATTTAGTTACTTTTTGGAAGAAGTAACTAGTAACTGTAACTAATTACTTTTTAAAAGTAACTTGCCCAACACTGGCTGCGTTGGGGGTGCCATAAACTTTAAACATGGTGGAGAGAGACTGCTGCTGTGACTGCTATTCTTTATTCGCTTTTTTCCCCCACAATAGCTACATCCCTAAAGTAGCGCATATTTACATATTTGCATAATTATTTGAAGTGTATATTATGTTTTTTACACTGTGAAAATAGCCGGTATTTGAGCGGAATTCCAGAACTGTCAGCAAGCTGACTATCTAGATAGCGCGGTGAATGTTTATATGTTTGTCAATGAATGGGACGCTAAATATCATTTCGGCTTTTATTAATATTTTCCCAATAAATAGGCAAGAATAAACCTGGTGTCCTCCATATGATTCCTATTCCTTCCGACAACAAAGCTCTTGAATGCGATGGGCTCGTAGTCACAACTTCAGAAGTGGGAAGTAGTACATTTCCGATAGCATGTGAATGCAGCAATAGAATGTGATTATTGACCGATACCAATCTGAGGCTGATTGATAGGAGCATCCCTACATTTTACATATTGCATACTGCAAAAATATCATGAGTAGCATTCTGAATATACCCAGAATCTTAATTTTAGGGCAAACCGAAAGATAGAACCAGTAATATGTATCTCTTCTCTATAAACCAAACAAGCCATTTAAAGCTTTGCAATTTGCCTAGTAATAGTTCTGACAAATCAAATGAACAATGTCTGGCAGTTCTGCTTTAATGGTGAAGCACTAATGGAGCAACAAATGGTTTCAGATAGCTTTTCCCCAGCTGTCAGACCACTGTTGGTGTCTGTACAGGACATTAAGTTTGCTGCGTGTGCTTGTCTGAGCAATGTCAGCCTTTATGTGGGTTTCTCATGGGAGCAATGTCAGCCTTTATGTGGTTGATTATTTCTCATGTTTAAACACCAATTTTCATCATCAGAATCATCCCTGATTCTTCTGGAATTGTCTAAATCCATCTGAGCAGAAGTGCATTGTGTAAGCTTGTCTTTAGACGTAAACACTGAAAACAAAATGGATAGAAACCTTTTCGTCTCAGAATTTGCTAGGGAATTTCACTAATTAAAAAGAAACGGCGAGAAGCACGTTGAATTAAATGTGAATTTTTCAAACTAGAATAGACTGAAATAGTATTTTCTTGTAAAATATACTCTTTTTTTTTTTTTTTTTTTTTTTTTTTTTTTGCCAGAGCTGTGGCGTAAGGCCTCAAAGCCAAATACATTCACCTCTCTCAACTCCCTGTCTCTTTCTCCGTCTGCTTGTCCACTTCTGGTGCTTTTACGGAGCGTTCGTGGCATGAGGCTGCCCTCTGAAATGCTGTAACCTTACACTGGCACATTCTGCTGGTGGTTTGCTGCTCTCATTCCAACCATCTCGCCTATACGGGCACACATCTACACACACACACACACACACACACACACGCACACGCATGCACATTTACAGTTCATATGCAGACACGAACACACAGCGGGACATGGCAAGTGGCCTTTCCATTCCTTACTTTCTCCTTCTACAATGCTCGCTTTCCTTTTTTTCTTAGTGGCCTAATGGTTTGCTTGTGCTCTGACACTTTAGGCAGTGGTGCTGATATGGGCAATATGAGTTTGAATTTGTGACATTTCACAAATCTCTTTCCTGTTTCTTCTTCCCATCACTGACCTCTCTGTAAGGATATTGTGAAAAAAAAAATGTAATGTCATAATCGTCCAGTAAGTGTAATTATTCCACAGTCTCTGTGTGTGATAATGGGGAAGGATGCGAAAAGTGTAATTTTTTTTAACATTACATCTTCATAATGCAATGCTATGAGATTCTGAAACCGCAAAATACGATGCAGCAATAAAAATGTCTGTATCACATACATGTACATAGATGCACAATTAAAATAAAATAGACTGTGCAGAAAGAGTGCCAGAACACATCCTGTGTGAACGGCACAGCTGTCGTGATTGGGGGAGTTTAGTTGTTGTCCTGGTCTATTGTGACGGCACTGATGGAAGCTTCTGCAGCTTATGGACTGAAATGGAGAGCTGTGCTTCTGTGTGTGTGTGAGTTCATATGTATGTCTGTTGACCGGTCTCAGTTTCGGTCCAGTTGCCGCTGTTCCTCCATCCCCTAACATGCCTTCAGTCTGACATCAGTGGCCTTAGAGAGAACGGCACCCTGGGTACAGTGTGTGTGTGTGTCTAAGTGTGTGTGGTCATGCTCGACTACTGCACAGCTGAATAGACAGGCAGCTCCTGCATTAACAAACCACTGACCAAACACAAGTCTAGGCACGTGTGTGTGTTTTTGTGTGTGTGTGTGTGAGAGAGAGAGAGAGAGAGAGAGAGAGAGAGAGAGAGAGAGAGAGAGAGAGAGAGAGAGAGAGAGAGAGAGAGAGAGAGAGAGAGAGAGAGAGAGAGAGAGAGAGAGAGAGAGAGAGAGAGAGAGAGAGAGAGAGAGAGAGAGAGAGAGAGAGAGAGAGAGAAACCCTTTCCCTCTTTTATTTGTCCTTCCTGTGGCACAAAAGTTTTGTGACTGGTTGAAAAGAAATAGTTCAGCTATATGAAAATTGTTGACATTTGCTCAACCTAATTTGTTTTAAAGTCGCAATGGAGTCAAACTAACCCTATATGTTACAGTTATTAACCCTATATGTTATACATAACACTGTTTTTTTTTCTAAATGCATATTCTAGATCTTATTGTGAACAATTCATTAATTATTATTATTATGATATTTTTTAATTGTTTTTTGACCTTGTAATGTTTGATCAAAAACTGAACCTTCTGGACCACCCTGTAAAATCTCTTGTTCAATCTTCCTCCAGTTTTGAGTTCAGTGCTCAATCTCAAAATCCAATCAACAACTGATGGATAGAACCAAGTCCCCATGCTACATTTTTCTTTTTTGATAATCTGTTACACTCAGATGTACGTCGCAATACAGAAAAGATGATCTGTCTCTACTTCTGTTTCATTGCATCTTTAATATTTTTTTCTTCTGTGGAACAGAAAGTTATACAGAATGTTTATGCTGCTCTTTCCATACAATGATACAATGAAATTGGCACAGGGTCTGTCAAGCTCCAAAAAATGACACCCATCACAAAAGTAGTCCATATGTATTGTGTGCTATATTCCATGTTTTCTGAAGCTGTACAATAGCTTTGTGTGAGAAATAGACCGCAATGGAAAATCTTGCTTGACAGCCGTGGTCACCATTTACTTTCATTGGGTCTCATTCATGAAACATGAGCAGAACGAATTTTTGTGTAAATCATGTGTAAAGTGGTTCTGGCGTAAATTTTCGGATTCATTAAAATGTTCGTATTTTCCAAATGTTAGTTGGTACACAAGAAATTTACACCTGCTCCCAGCCACGCGTAAATAGTGCGCTTAACACCCGAACGTTTTGCTCATTAATAAGGCTGCATTTTAATTCACCTTAATCGGGTACATATTTGCACAGCATTTTGAAAAAATATTATATATAGTAATTACATACGGTTTTTCTTATTATGAGAGCCAGTAATAGCATCTGCGATGGTGGTCCTTCTCCAGTTTGAATACTATTTTTCCGAAGTGAACTAATTCGTTTTTTGCTCTCGAGCTTAATGTCGAACCATTTTCTTCTCACTTCTGGGAATGTTCGATTAACAGATGAAACTCCATTAACTGCATCTGTAATATGCTGCCAAGCTTCCTTTTTTTTTAGGACCCGATACGCCACTATGTACGCTTGAAAATAAAATGTGGCGTTTTGAATGAACTTCTGATAATAAAACTTAAATTTCTGCATCTGAGAATTTTTTTTTTTTCATTCGATTTCATGTCATATGATGCCCATATATGGTTGTCAGTTGGATTTAATGGGCGGGATTTATGGTAATTGAGAATGAACGTGCACGCGCATCCCATTTACGACTGATTGGAATTCATTAACACACACACACATTTCACTATCACATCTGACGTTTATGAAGTATTTGTGAATCAGGAGAAGAGTTTTCTGGAAGGTCTCTACGCGCAAATCACTCGCATATTTACTCGTATATTTACGAATGTTTCATGAATGAGACCCATTGTATGGAAAATAGCAGTTTAGCTTCAGATGCTCATGCTATATATATATATACAGGTCCTTCTAAAAAAAATTAGCATATTGTGATAAAGTTCATTATTTTCCATAATGTAATGATAACATTTTTACTTTCATATATTTTAGATTCATTGCACACCAACTGAAATATTTCAGGTCTTTTATTGTTTTAATACTGATGATTTTGGCATAGAGCTCATGAAAACCCCAAATTCCTGTCTCAAAAAAATAGCATATCATGAAAAGGGTCTCTAAACAAGCTATTAACCTAATCATCTGAATCAACTAATTAACTCTAAACACCTGCAAAAGATTTCTGAGGCTTTTAAAAACTCCCAGCCTGTTTCATTACTCAAAACCGCAATCATGGGTAAGACTGCCGACCTGACTGCTGTCCAGAAGGCCATCATTGACACCCTCAAGCAAGAGGGTAAGACAGAAAGAAATTTCTGAACAAATAGGCTGTTCCCAGAGTGCTGTATCAAGGCACCTCAGTGGGAAGTCTGTGGGAAGGAAAAAGTGTGGCAAAAAACGCTGCACAACGAGAAGAGGTGATCAGACCCTGAGGAAGATTGTGGAGAAGGACCGATTCCAGACCTTGGGGGACCTGCGAAAGCAGTGGACTGAGTCTGGAGTAGAAACATCCAGAGCCACCGTGCACAGGCGCGTGCAGGAAATGGGCTACAGGTGCCGCATTCCCCAGGTCAAGCCACTTTTGAACCAGAAACAGCGGCAGAAGCGCCTGACCTGGGCTACAGAGAAGCAGCACTGGACTGTTGCTCAGTTTTGCATGTCATTCGGAAATCAAGGTGCCAGAGTCTGGAGGAAGACTGGGGAGAAGGAAATGCCAAAATGCCTGAAGTCCAGTGTCAAGTACCCACAGTCAGTGATGGTCTGGGGTGCCATGTCAGCTGCTGGTGTTGGTGCACTGTGTTTTATCAAGGGCAGGGTCAATGCAGCTAGCTATCAGGAGATTTTGGAGCACTTCATGCTTCCATCTGCTGAAAAGCTTTATGGAGATGAAGATTTCATTTTTCAGCACGACCTGGCACCTGCTCACAGTGCCAAAACCACTGGTAAATGGTTTACTGACCATGGTATTACTGTGCTCAATTGGCCTGCCAACTCTCCTGACCTGAACCCCATAGAGAATCTGTGGGATATTGTGAAGAGAAAGTTGAGAGACGCAAGACCCAACACTCTGGATGAGCTTAAGGCCGCTATCGAAGCATCCTGGGCCTCCATAACACCTCAGCAGTGCCACAGGCTGATTGCCTCCATGCCACGCCGCATTGAAGCAGTCATTTCTGCAAAAGGATTCCCGACCAAGTATTGACTATTGAGTGCATAACTGAACATAATTATTTGAAGGTTGACTTTTTTTTTTTTTTTTATTAAAAACACTTCTTTTATTGGTCGGATGAAATATGCTAATTTTTTGAGACAGGAATTTTGGGTTTTCATGCGTTGTATGCCAAAATCATCAGTATTAAAACAATAAAAGACCTGAAATATTTCAGTTAGTGTGCAATGAATCTAAAATATATGAAAGTTTAATTTTTATCATTACATTATGGAAAATAATGAACTTTATCACAATATGCAATTTTTTTTAGAAGGACCTATATATATATATATATATATATATATATATATATATATATATATCTGTTGTTGTTTTTATTAAATCCTTTAAGTGAACAAATCATTCTTATTCATTTCCATGCCCTGACTAATATTTTTAGTAAAGTAAAAAAAAAAATCAAATAGTAGTCAAAAACAAAAGTTTTATTTTTTGTCGAAACCTGTTTTTTTTTTTTTTTTTTTTTCTAATAAAGTTTGGACCTTTAATTTCAGTTTTATTCACATTTAATATAGAATTCCTTTATTTATTTTTTAAATTATTATTATACATTTTTTGAATAAATTTCAAAACTTCATATGCTCATGTTAAAAATTAAGGTCTTAGAGAAGTTTTGATTTTCCTGTGTTGTGTGTCTAGCTTTCATGTAACTATTACACACCTCTATTAGAAATATAAGAAATAGTCATTTCTTCGCCTTTGTCGCTTTTGGCTTGCTTAGTTGGGGACATTTCATTTTATATTTAACAATAGTATTACAACATTATTTTCCTGTTATCTCTGTAAAGCTGCTTTGAAACAATCTGTATTGTAAAATTTACTATATAAATAAAGGTGACTTGACTATAAGACTTGATAACCAAATGATCTCATTCTGACTATAGCATGACTATGAGACGGAAGAACATTATTGAAAATAATTTATTCAGACGGCTATTGTCACTTTTTCTATAGCTTGATTAATAATTGACCCCAGCACTTGACAAAATGGGATGCACAACTCTGGCCCTCGAGTGTAGCTCCAACCTTGACCAAACTCACCTTCCTATAACTTTCTAGAAATCCTGAGGACCTTGAATCGCTTGTTCAGGTGTGTTTTATTAGGGTTGGAGCTAAACTGCATGAAAGTGGACCTTGATGACCAGAGTTGAGAACCCCTGACTTAAACCAATAGTTCAGTAAATGCTTAACCAATAGAATGACATTGAGGCGGATCTATCCATTTGTCTGATCAATGGCTAATGGCTTCACTTCACTTTTAAAGCTATTAGACGAATAACAAATGTACTCTCTTTAAATGTTTCTTGTGTTTTGTATTGAGACTGTGTGCGAGTGTGTGATTTGTGCACGTTCTTATTTTGAGATTTTTCTCTTGTTTACACTAATTTAAATCTTTTCTATCTCTTTTTCAGATACGTTCCAGTCTCTAATATCATTCTCTCAGAATCACCTGACCTCTCTGTTCGAGACCACGTACTCTTCCCTCATGTCGTCCATCTCTCCTCACATCATC
Organism: Rhinichthys osculus; assembly: GCA_029959095.1. Lineage (NCBI taxonomy): Eukaryota > Metazoa > Chordata > Actinopteri > Cypriniformes > Leuciscidae > Rhinichthys > Rhinichthys osculus. The sequence goes on along the minus strand of JARWKJ010000007.1, from coordinate 8,760,341 downwards.
TGCCTCTTTACTGACCTATCTCGCTTCATCCAGGGCACCGGCAATGTCTCCGTTGAAGCCGCTGTGCATTGTTTCTTCGACAGTCTCTTCCCGTTGGTCCACACTCGTATAGTCAATCCCGGCATGGCCGCGAGCATTGACGCAGATACTTCTGACGACAACCAGCTCGGTGACTGTCTCCGCATGACGAGGCAGGACGTTAACCCCTTTGGGTCGTACCCAAAAGCGATGGCAAAGGAGCTTGCGGAGGCATTGCGGGCAGGTCGGGTGCTCAGCTTGGCGCTCGGCGTAGGGTCAGAGGTGATGAACATTACGGAGATGGCGGAGTTATCAAAAGAGTGCACGCGAGCTCTGGTGCGCATGCAATACTGCTCTCATTGCCGTGGGCTCACCCTCATCCGGGCATGCAGTGGCTACTGCCTCAACGTCATGCGCGGGTGCTTGGCCAGCCTCTCGGAGTTACACAACCCATGGAGACAGTATGTCACCGTCTTGCAGGATCTCTCACACATGGTCGCCGGAGCGCACAACCTGGAGCTCGCTTTGCTGGGGATCAGAGGTCAAGTTGAGGAGGCCATTCTCTATGCTCAACTTCATGGGCCCAGGCTAACTGCCACGGTGGGTATCAGTGTGCATAGTTTAAATTGTATGCTATAGTAGGGCTGTGAGATTACAAACATTTTTTTTCGATTTTGGCTTCCAAAGATTATGAAAACAAGATACTCAAGGGAAATCGATTATTGTGCTGCTTTACATCTAGCCTTTTCCTTCAGAGCGGTGCACTTCATATATCGTGTCACAATACATTGCAATACAAAAATGCAACATGTATCATGGATAGTGATCTGTATTGTATATAGTTCACCCAAAAAAAAAAATTAGTGTCAGTACTACATTAAACTACTATATATAATGAATATAATGTATAATAATGCAATGGGGGAATATTTGTGGGCCCTGATAATGCCAAATGTCTTACCAGTAAAAAGTGGCCTACATTATTTTAAATATATCTAGTCAGTGACATAGTGCAAGCATATTCATCTAAAATAATTCTGTATTTTCAGCTTCATAATTATATTTTTATTCTGGTGTCACCATTGTCCTGTGCATTGGGTTTACAGCATCAAGGCCAAGCCTATTCATTTTTACACCCAATGTAATACCAAATTTAGCATTTTAAGCAACAGTAAATTTTTTGTTAACCTTTTACCATATGTCTCGCAATAATATCGTACCGTGAGTTCAGTATCGTGATATGTATCAAATCATTAAATTCAATTCAAATTTATTTGTACAGCGCTTTTCACAATACACATTGTTTCAAAGCAGCTTTACTGAAAGTGCATTTCAGAAATGTACATAGAAAAAAATAGTTAGTTAATCATGTATTCATTTAGGGCATAACATATCGCCGGCGTTGAGTCGTCTCTTCACAGGCGTTGAGTCGTCTCTTCACAGGCGTTTAGTCATCTCATCGCAGGGGTTGGGGCATCTGAAGTCTCCGTGAGAGGCTGGATAACTGGAACTGACGAACGCTATTTACCTCGGGAACAGCAGAAAAGCAGATGGGAAATAATTAGCATAGCTGCTGTTCATAATATTAATACATTCGATCTGATTCAACAGTAGTATAAAAGGTAAGCATTATGTGAATGCTTGGCTAAAGAGATTTTAATCTAGTTTTAAACGTCTTTAATCTAGTTTTAGTCTGAGGCCATCCTTAAAAATATTTTGGTTTGCAGTAACAGCAAAAAAAAAAAAGAAAAAAAAAAAAGGGTCGGTAGGTAGGTCTATTTTTTTTTTTTCAAGATACAATGTTAAAAAAAAAAGGATAATTTTGGTCATGGTGAATACGTCGGTATGAATTTAAACAAATTTGCATATCGTGACGTCACTGACTGGGTCTTCAACCCATGCCTTCGGGCGCATCATTGCGAACCTCATTCTGATACAGGTTATAGACCACAAACAATTTGAAATCTTTGTCCAAAAAAAAAACACATTTATTGTATTAATTCCAGCTGCATTCATTTGGAAAAAAATAGGCAGAATCAAAAAAAAAAAAAAAAAAAAAAAAGGAGCCACTAGATTTCAATGAAAGTGGATTTTCAGAGGGAAACAAATAAATTAAAATGACTAATCTCACCAGCGCCGCGCCGACCAATAAAACAGCGTGTTTGGCACCATTCGTTTACATTTGACCCATACTGTTACAAGCCCCCTTTCTGGTCTAGGGGCAGGAAAGGAGGGTAACAAAAAGTTGCAGGGAGAGAGTGAGAGATTTGACCCATAAACATCTGCTATTATTAACGGAAATCAGTGAGGTCAAATGGCTAGGCGCATTGTAGGAAACTACAGGCCGATTAAGTAGTCCTGACATATTATGAAATGGTCGATTTTCTTTTGTGCAATTTAGTACATTTCGGTATGGGATGTGCTGTTTTATTGGTCAGCGCGGTGCTGGTGAGATTAGTTCGCGCCGCTCTGACCATTGGCTGGCGCAAGCAAACACTTCTCTCTGAGTCTGTCGCGACTCGCGCGGCTCGGTCTATTGAGCCACGCAGATTACAAGTCAGCGCAGCGCGAACTCTGTAACACACCGCGCAGTTTCGTCCCCCTTTCGGTGTGTTTGGCTTCCCATACTTATGTGTGTTTGTTTGTCAGAGCCTGCAGTTGCTGTGTGACGCGCGTTCGCGGTGGGCATATCGTGACGAGCTGGACGCGCTTCGAGAAAAGGCCGTTAACATCGATTCCCTATTCTCCTATTCCATATTTGACCATTAAGAATTTCGAATAATGAGCGACTAAATGTAGGCTCATACAGACGTATTTCACAAGCAGCCGCGCCGCAGCCATCATCACCGAGCGCGAACCATTGACAGTGAATGAAACGAAGCGAACGCACAAGCCATAGTGTGACATGCGTAAACCAATGGTGTAAACATAATCATAATAGATGACGCCATGAGTTTTTATTTAAAAGAAAGAACGTAGCCTACGCAATTTATATTCACAATACTTACTATAATACATTTATATTATTTTATTGCATTTGTATTAGTTGTTTGAAGAGTAAAAAAAAAATCGGTCGGTCTTAATGCAAGTTTACAACCGGCAAATCGGTCGGACTAAAAGGGGAAAAAAATAAATAATTGGGTCGGTCCTAATTTGACAGGGTCGGTCGGGTTACGGCAAACAAGAATATTTTTAAGGATGGTCTGAGCCTCGAAAAATATCAGGAAGGCTATTCCAGAGTTTAGGAGCTAAATGTGAGAACGCCCTCCCTTCTTTAGTAATGATACCCTCATGACATGAGGGTATCATTACACCCCCTATTATTCATCCATTATTATTGTATTCACAAGTTCGCACTTACATATCGGAAAGAGCAAAGATTAGGCATATTTGGCGTGCTGTCATTTAGTCTGAATTTAGCCCGAAACCAGAGTACTCCCCCATCCCTGGCTGGGATAGTAATAATCGAGAGAGAGGAGTTGGGGTTGTGGAGGGATGCTGGAAAAACTGTCGTGGGACGGTGGTAAGTCGGCTGTATATACCTCGTATCGTACATAGTTGAATATCTGAACGTGCTCATCTTGTGTTAAATTGGTTGATTATCTGAATGTGCTCCTGCTGAATGTTTTTAATAAAACGCTGTCTCTTGTGGAGCTTTGCAGACTCTGCTCTGGCTGTGAGCATTCTTGTGTTTTGGAAGAGGCATGGCTTTGGAGAGCGCTTTGAAGGGAGGGTGGGTTCTAATGCTTTCAAAGCTAGCTTGCTATTGCTAGCATCTCTAAAATTGCATACCCTACCTTTTAACCTTGAAAATAAAAGTGATCTGATTACATTTTATTATTATTTCCTTTATTTATCCAGGAGAATCACATTGAGATATCACTATCTCTTCTTCCAGAGAGACCTGGTCAAGACGGCAGCACATTTAGTTTCACACAGAATCACAGTATAACAATTCCACATTTAACATGTTTCTGAACAAAGCAGATAAAATCGAATCAAGAAAGACAATTACAAGTCTCCTTCAAAGCAGTATGCAAGAGACGTTTAAAAGTGGTCAGAGTTGGAAGTGCATCTAACTTAAGTACATTTTTCAACTCATTCCAAGCCCAAGGAGCATAAAAAGAAAAAGCACCTTTGCCAGATTCTGACAATACCCTTGGGACTTTTAGCCGAATATAAGAGCCAGACCTGGTGTGGTAACTATTTGTATAATAAATTAAAAGACTTGATATATAAGAAGGTAATTGACCTAAAAGAGCTTTTATAATAAATAAATACATATGTAGCTTTCTCTTTTGATGCAAAGATGACCAAGCTAAAGTATCATACAAAATACAATGATGCGTCCGTGACTCTGCACCAGCAACAAAGCGTAAAGCAGCATGATACACAGTGTCTAATTTCCTAAGTAGTGAAGTAGCTGCGTGCATGTATAAAAGATCACCGTAATCAATAACAGATAAAAATGTACTCTCCACTATTTTCTTTCGAGCCTCATATGGAAAACAATTATTTAAGCGATAGAAGAAACCTAATCTTGGCCTAAGCTTCTTCAACAGCCTATCAATATGTATGTCAAATGCTAATCTTTCGTCCAACCATACGCCTAGGTACTTGTAGGAACTAACTCTTTCTAAAAGTGTACCATTTAAAGTTTTAATTGACATTTCAGTTTCCTTAGAACGACCTTGACTAAAAATTATGTATTTTGTCTTTTTTGAGTTTAAGACTAATTTTAACTGCGACAATGAGCGCTGCAGTACTTGAAAAGCATTCTGCAATTGCTGCAAAGCTTGATTTAAAGAAGATGCTGTTGTGTAAATAATTGTATCGTCTGCATATAAGTGTAATTTAGCTGAATCTATTCCATGACCTAAATCATTGATAAAAATAGAAAATAAAAGAGGGGCTAAAACAGAACCTTGAGGAACCCCGATATTTACTTGAAGGAAAGGTGAATTATAATTTTCCACTGACACGCACTGAGTGCGTTCTGTGAGGTAGTTTTCCAACCAATTTAGAGCCGCTTCACTAAGGCCTATAAACTTGAGTCTCTGTAACAGTAATTTGTGATCTTCAGAATCGAAAGCCTTTGATAGATCAACGAATAGCGCAGCACATGACTTTTTTTTGTCTAAAGAGGTTATAATATCATTTGAGATTAACATAGCTGCTGTAATGGTAGAATGTCCTGTTCTAAAGCCTGACTGATAATCGTGAAGGATGTTATTAACCGACAGAAATTGTTTTAATTGGTCATTTATCAGTGATTCAAAAACTTTCGTTATAACTGGCAATCTAGAAATAGGACGGTAATTATTTGGATCCGAGGGATCTCCGCCCTTTAGTAATGGAGTAACCATTGCTGATTTCCACATTTTTGGTATGACATTTGAGACGATGCTTAAGTTAAATATAGAGGCTATAGGCTCTGCTACAAGATCAGCTGCCAATTTTAGAAAATAGGGCTCAATTTTATCAATTCCAGCCCTTTTTTTTGTATCTAGTTTCGTTAGGGCGTTATGAACCTGTGCAGTGGTTATGGGAACGAAATTAAAAGATTCTGACGGACAATACTGAGTAGGTTCAGCAATTAAGGTATTATCACCCGAATGAATAGCCTCGGAAGTGGAGCCAACGGAAATAAAATATTTATTAAAAGTATCTGCAATAACTTTTCTGCCCTTAACTAAAGTCTGATTAACATTTAGATTATCAGGGAATTTAGATGACTGATTTGGTACTGTAGTAGACTTGACTACTTTCCAAAACTTTGTAGGATTATTTAAATTTTCATTTATCGTGGACAGATAATAATCACGTTTTGCACTTTTGATTAATTTTGTGCATTTATTTCGTAAAGCTCTATAAGAGGTCCAATCTAGAGAATTGTTTGATTTCTTTGCCTTAGCCCAAGCAGCATTCCTCAGTTTTATAGAAGTGGAAAGAGAATCTTTAAACCAAGGGTTATTTTTACCACTTATTCGAAACCTTTTGATTGGAGAATGCTTATCACATATGGATAAAAATATAGATTTAAAATAATCCCAGGCGAGTGTAGCATCTGGCATACATGAAACAACACCCAAATCACTATTAAAGAGTTCGCGTAGAAAAGCTTGTTCATTAAAATGCTTAAAAAATCTTTTATATATATAACGCGGCGGAAATCTCGGAGTTTTACAATTTCTCACACAGACAACTGCACAATGATCACTAATGTCATTGCAAAAAACTCCAGATGCTGAATATCTATGGGAAGCATTGGTTAAAATTAGGTCCAATAAAGTAGATCTGTCCATATCCTTTTGATTCATCCGTGTTGTTGAGCTAATCAACTGTACCAGGCAAAGAGAGTCACAGATCTCTTTAAAAAGATCAGAGGATGACGACAGCCAGTCCCAGTTAAAATCGCCAAGAATAATCAGTTCATATTTTGTCCAATCATGAAAAAAGTCCGCAAGTAAAGTACATACCTCACTTGAAGATGTTGAAGGTGGGCGATAACAACCAGCCACAATGATGTCTGAACCAGCAGGAAGATTTAGTTTGAGTGCCATAAGTTCAAAACCATTTGGTTTGCTGATTGACTGTATGCAGGAGCAGTTTAAATTAGAATTAACATAAATTGCAACTCCTCCTCCTTTTTTTGCACGGTCAGATCTGAAGATTTTATATGCGTCAATATTTATCATATCATTAGTGACTGATGCTTTTAGCCATGTCTCGGTTATGACCATTATGTCTGCCCCCGTCGTGTCGGCCCAAACTCTTAAAGAATCCATTTTATTAATCAAACTGCGCACATTCAGATGAAAAAAACGTAATCCATTAGAAGATTTGAGTTCGTTGGGCGTTTGGAGTTGGGCTAACGTTGGACCCGGGTTGGGATGAACATTACCCGATAATAGAAGCAGGATGAGAACTAACCACGATCTCCTTGCTCGGCCTTCCGTCGTTAGATCTCCACAACAGGTAGGCGTCGCATGGGCTGAAAATCTCCCGTTCCCGTGCGACCATACGCAGCGTAGTCCACGCGGAACATCTCCAGGAGAAAATAACGATCCACGAGAAGTCTCCCTCCAAGATAACCGAAGCATCGGGCCACTATCATTAAGCAACGCAGATGCAGTCCCAGCATACAGATAATGCCACTGCGGTCGCTGACAAAGCGCAGTCACCTTGCAACCACTCTCGCAATTTTCGGCAGTGTCCTCAGCTCCAAAAGGCACACCAATCCTCGATATCCACAATGTCATGCGACAACACAATAAAAAACAAAAACAAAAACTAAATAAACTCATATCTAAATGTTGTTTAGCCTGTACCCGCCAGAAAAATATATATAATGAACTTTGGGTAAACAATGAGAGACAGACAAACGAGCACGTCTACAAACAAGCCGCCATCTTGACAGATTAAAAAAAAAGTAGGTTGAGGAGAGTATACATAACTCGCTTTACTTGTAATGCATTTCCCCCAACACTTGCTGTAAGGCTGTTGTTTTTCATCTTAGCAGGCTTTTTTTGCAGAAAATCTGAAGTCTCATGAAAGTTCAGGCAAGGTCACTACTTCTGCGAGATTCTTCTGCTGCCGTGTGTCTGAACAAAGTGTCTCTTAGGCTGCTGTTATCTTGTAGTGTCTGAATGAGGGTTTGGAAATGGGAACTTTTTTGGCAGAATTTTGTTTGTACATTTGTCACTGACACACATACACACACATGCTCTTAGCTTTAAACTTAAAGTCCATTTATCACACGTTAAGTCAAACTAACATTTACTCACACTTCAAAGCCACTTCATGGGATTGGAAAGTCCTAGCCAAAGTGAACCCAGTCACTTTATTTTGAAATGCTTTTAAACGTGACGCTCCATTAGAATACTGGCATTATACTGTCGGCCAGTGTGTTTATTTTGAAGCTGTTAAAGATCGGTTTGCTTTAAGGGCAGAATGTGATTGCTTAACTGAATTGTGATGATGGCTTTGGGTGTGTTTGAAATGGAATACTAGTGAACTACTAACTTTGTGTAACTTTGCCTGCTACTTATTTTCCAAAACCTGAAACCGCATAAAATATGCAATGATATAAACAATAGTATGGGGAATTGTTAATGCATTGTATGTTATATTTCAGTGGCATTGAAATCTGGAAATAAACAGTGACTCTTTTTGCAGTCCAATCAAATAATATGTCAAGAAAGAGATGTTTCAAAATCACGGCTGATATTACTTCCTGTTCATTTGTCATACGATTTATGGTTATAAATGGCATTTCCAGTTATCCTTCCTTAGCAGTGGAAGCTAAAAAAAAAAGGAGACTAAATGGCGAGGGATATATAATAGGCTAATTAGTTGGTACTATTCTAATCTCATGTTGAGGCTTACCGAGTAGCTTGCAAATGTTTAATTTGACGAATAATAGCTTCTATTACATAATATAAAAAATCGACTTATAATTAAAAATGCATTGATTGTTTATATTTTCGAAAGAAGTCTCTTATGCTCACCAAGGCTGTTTATTTGATTAAAAACACAGTAAAAACAGTATTATTGTGAAAATATTATTACAATTTAAATGTATTTTTCTATTTTAATACATGTTTAAATGTAATGTATTCCTGTGATGGCGATGCTGAATTTTCAGCATCATTACTCCAGTCTTTAGTGTCACATGATCCTTCAGAAATCATTCTAATATGATGATTTGCTGCTCATTAAATATTTCGTATTATTATCAACTGAAAACAGTTGTGCTGCTTAATTGTTGAAAACAGTTGTGCTGCTTAATTATTTTGTGGAAACTAATAAAAAAAAATTAGGATCCTTTGATCAATATAAAGTTCAAAATAACATTTATTTATTTTAATAGTTTTTCCCCCCAACAATTGTACATCATAAAGTGATTTTGTAGTCTTTCTAATCAGGCACTGAATGGATTTCTTTTTCTTTCAGGCAGTAAAATTGCTTTTGGTATTCCAAATTATTTGGGGGATATAATCCTGCAATAAACGATGGAAAAAGCTTGGAGATAGTTTCTGGCAGGCCATTTCTGATTTCCTTTGCTGCTGTGTGTAAATCTCCACTGTTTTCTTTACACTAAGCAATGAGTTTGAGAGAAAACAGTGAGACTGAAACCCACAGGTCTACCATCCCGATAACAGACTCTATTACCCACAATCCCCTGCTTGTGTTATTTCCTAGTGCTTTAATCTCCTGATTAAGCTGTATTCAGTTCTATCAAAATAATGCGTAGCATTTTTCTGCCTGTCTCATTTTTGTATTCTCCTTCCAAAGATCATAAACTGTAGACTTCTCCGCTCTCTGCAAATGCGTGTGTGTGTGTGAAGCTGAGATGTTATTAGAGGAATTATAGCAATGGTTTGATTTTCACTGGGATACTTTCCCAAACGGATTGCGGTTGGCATGCCGTCCCATCATGTGTGCTGCCTGAGAGGGCATGCTGAGTGTGTAGTGCGTGTGTGTGCTTTCTGGGATCAGGTTTTAGAGGTCTGTCGAGACACTGTAGGTGCTGACAGCGCTGGCTGTCCTCTTGCATGTCTGAAAGACTTCTATTGACCAGCACTGTAAGACTAGGGGAGAGAGTAAATCGAGAAGTTTTTAAAAGAGGACCGGGGTGTCTTTTGACATCTCTGTGGTCTTAGTCTGTGTGGTTTTAAATCCCTTAAGATCAGGTGTCAAACACATGTACCATGCTAGGCTGTGATACCAGCTGAACTTGGGTAATGATGACGTGTATGTGTGTGTGTTTTGCACATTCCTTGCATTGTCTTTTTTAAATTCTGGAGTCTGGACTGTCAGTGCTGGTTATTTAATTAGAGAGCGCACCTTTCCCCTATTGTTCCTTTTCTTCCTCTTTTGTTGGGTGTAAGAGGTCTTGCATATTTATCCTGGCCAAGATCTGTCCAGGAAGGGGCTGTATGACTCACAGGTAAAGTGACCAACCACGCAATATGTATTTTTTACATGACGTTTAGAGGCGGGTAAATCTGAAATCGAATATAACCTTAAGACCCTAAGAGTAATATATACAGTAGGTCTGATCAAGGATATCATGTTTACTTGCCACTAAATCTATGTTCAACCCGCAGTAGGATTCAGCTGTCAATTCTGAAGCCTCAAGATGCATCTCACATATAGAAAGGCATATATTCTACCTTGCTATTAATGGTAAAAAGTTTAAGAGCTGAAAAGCTCAATCATTTTGTCTTTTTAACTCGTCTTTAAATTCTTTCTCTCCCCTCTTCCAATGTTTTTTTCTTTTTCCACATTCGGCGGGTTTTCATTGTGATTGTTATGTTTCAACAGGTTTAAGGTCCATTAAGAATTCTATTGCTGAATGGAACGTCAGGATTTACACCGCAATGTTATTTCCCAACTGGAGATGGAAAGGGATTGTAGCCGTGAGGTCAGAGTTCACCTGAGGTGTTGTGATGTCTCAATCTTGCTAGCTTGGAAGCAGACAGTCTTTCCGTGACCCGTAAGTGCTGTGTCTTAAAGAGGCTGCTGACAACTATGAGCGCATATCAGACAAAAACGAGAAAAATTTAATAACTCATTATCCACCGTCCCAAGCAGTTAATGTGCTGCTCTACCTTATTTCCTCCGAGGTTTAACTGAGGGCTCTAATTACAGTCTTACACAGGAATTTTAATAGTAGCTTGTGCTTTTTAGATAATGGAAACAAGGCCCCTGGGATTAGAAAAGATTTCCAAAGCCCAGAACACAGACAGCGATGAGAGAGGGGTCAGTAAAAGAGTCCTTCATCTCTCTCTCTCTCTCTCTCTCTCTCTCTCTCTCTCTCTCTCTCTCTCTCTCTCTCTCTCTCTCTCTCTCTCTCTCTCTCTCTCTCTCTCTCTCTCTCTCTCTCTCTCACTTACCTAATTGCTTTATATTTCCCTTTACCTTTTTCCATTGTGGTATGAACATAGCAGAAAATTATTATTTATTTTATTTTATTATTGAGCAGTTTTAAGCTTAAATTGTGAACTTTGTAAAGAACACATATAATAGTATTTTCGCCCCTTTAAGTGCTATATATATAGGGCCTGAAATATAGTGTATAATATTTCTCTATTTTGTACCCTATTCATGCCTTATCACATTATCCCTTAACTAATTAATCTTTCTGATGTGTGAAGAGTGAGGAATCAATTACCTCACCAAGTTTGTAACCCTCAGTGGAGCAATTTATTTTTCTGTTCTGACGCAGAGAATGACTGTAGTGAAAGAGAAAGCCCCCCCATTTCTTTTTTTTCTCTTTTTCTTGTTTCTTTTCGGTCATTCCCCTTTGCTGAGTGTGCAGTATTCGTCTCTTGGTACCATATAATCATTCCTGTGAACACAAATTTATGGATACAGGAAATTATTATGTGCATTGATGCACTAGGACTTTATGGACTTAGGGTCCATTTGATATGAATGATTAGGAGGAAATGAGAATCTGTCTAGAAATGTTTGGATTATAAATATGGGGAGGAGATATTTTAGGAATATTTGAATTTAAACATTCAGTTGTGTTTGAGTTTGGGCCAGAAGAGTTTAATATTGGAATAGCAAAAGGGGTCTGGAAAGGTTGTGGTTTTGGGAATCGAGAGGAAAGAGGAATCCGATCAGCTCTGATCATGATTTATGCAGCTTTTCGCTGACAACTATGGGTCACATGACATTTTATATAAATGCACTCTTTGTTAATATGCGGCATTAGACCAGTGCTGTGAAGTTCAACAGCCAGGAGTAAAAGTGATCCATATTTGACAGAAACATATTTGTGTACATGCATTTTATTTTATTGATCAGGCATGTAATAGGGAAGTATATCAGTAATCACTATGTGTCATTTATTTTACACAGAGAAAATTTATCTGGCATAAAAACAATGAGGATCTCAATTTTATTTTAGTTTAAATTTTCATTTAATTTTGACTGGACTTGACTTCAAGAAAATTCTAACTTTAAACTCTATTTTAAAAGCTCCTGAGTCATGATAATGGTAAATGTAAGTAGATTTGTTAACGCCCACCAAAAGTGGACTGATTCAAACTTAACCAGTACTGTATCATAACGCTATCCATCTGATTATTATTTTTTTATTATTAAACAGAATTCAAGTACAAACAGTTATGGCATAATTCAACAGTCATACATATGTTTTCGTGTTGATACAGTACTTAGAAGAAAGAACAAAAGAGGAACAAAGGAAAGGAAAAGAAAAGAAAAGAAAAGAAAAGAAAAGAAAAGAAAAAAGTATGAGAGGGTGAGGGTCTTAGTCTAATAACATAAGATTGTAACATAACTAGATGAAGATGTTATGACAGAAACATGACCTGTAGAAGAAATTCCTTTTTTTTTGTGCTTTTTTTTTGCTCATGAACATTTTTCTGATTTGGTTTTCCAGTGCTTCGTCTTTCAAAACTGTGTTTACATTGATGTTTTGGAGAGGCAGTAACATTAGAGGCTGTCGACATCCGTTTGCTGGGAAACCAGATTGCAAATCATGTGTGAGTGATTATGAAAAACTGCAGAGAAACTCAAATATGCTCGTAAACAGAATATTTACAGTTTAGGGAGATCTGAGAGGAGAGGAGAGGGACGAGACGAGACTGGGAAAGTGAGCATAACAGTCGCTGAGTCAGCCAGTCTGGGGTCAGATCCTCAGTACCCTTGTGTTAGTAAAGAGAATCTTTTTAGGAAAAGTGCGAGAGAGAGAGAGGATGATTTAAATCTGGGAAGCTCTATGAGGTGGAGCGTATGTGTCCAGACCACAAACTTGGCTGAGACGGAGTGAAGAGAGAGATCGAAAACGTATAGGAAACGAATACAGCCATGCACAGCTTTGAAACGTTCATTGTGACAGACAATGTGTTTGTTCGTTTGGTGGTTGTAAATTCCACTTACAGCTTCCAATTAGAACTTCCAGCAAAACATAAAATGTTGGATGTGCCTCAATTTGAGCCTCGCTGCTGATTTCAGTCTCTCCCTCTTTTCCTGAGGGTGTTGTGGGTTAGTATTTAATGATCTGGGCTGGTAACTGAAATTATTGTGAAATAAAATCCAGATGATGCATGAAAAACAAAAACTGTAGAAAGTATTAATTAGCAGCTTTTTGGGTGTTGCTGATGAATTGCTGATGCGGATCTTCAGTGAGTTCTGGTTGGTTTTGTTGAGGTGAGGATCTCTCCTCACCTCAACCTATGATGCCGTCTTATACCTTCACTTTTTAAAAATGCGAAAACAACTATAAGTCTTTGAGGCCTGTAAATATGGGTTTTATCATTGGAGATTCTCAGAATTGTGCCGCTGATGTACAGCACATGTGATCAGGTCAGTAGTTCCATGGGTTTGAAACTGTGACAAGGGTAGAATGCTTGCGGAGATGCAGAGTTCACAAACAGATCACACACACACAGATCATTAATCAGCTGATTGTGTATGTGTGAGTATCAGCGTGGCAACAATGAAGCCAAACAAAGTAGCCAGAGAATCACAGTTCAAACACGCACTCAAAGCCAGACCTACATGAAAAACAACCCGCTAACCAAACAGTGGAACTGGCTTCCCCTCCCATGCTGGCACAGCCACGGGCCTCATTCAGAACACTGTTTAATTCAACACCACTGAGCCGTACTGTGATGTTATTCAAACAGCGCCGGCATTTCTGCATTTCCTCTTTTAAGATGTGAAGAGAGCATTAGATGTGTTTTTAAAATGTAAATACAGTTGGAATGTATCAGTGGCGTTCTAATGGCCTATTCTAGACCTTATGTAGCCCCGCCCCTTTTCAGCACTGCACTCGTTGTGTTCTGTCTTCCAGTTTGTATTTCCACAGTATGAAGGTACGATTTTACGGATTTATGAATGAACTGCTCGTTTAAAATCCTTACCGGTCTACTGACATTTGTTATGACATCTGCTTCAAACATTACAATGCTCATGATAACTTTATTTAACTCTACAATCAGTAAATCCACTTCACCAGCTAATTACTCTTCGACAGCGATGCCATAGATACAGTATATACACTCACCTAAAGGATTATTAGGAACACCATAATAATACTGTGTTTGACAGCCTTTCACCTTCAGATCTGCCTTAATTCTACGTGGCATTGATTCAACAAGGTGCTGAAAGCATTCTTTAGAAATGTTGGCCCATATTGATAGGATAGCATCTAGCAGTTGATGGAGATTTGTGGGATGCACATCCAGAGCACGAAGCTCCCGTTCCACCACATCCCAAAGATGCTCTATTGGGTTGAGATCTGGTGACTGTGGGGGCCATTTTAGTACAGTGAACTCATTGTCATGTTCAAGAAACCAATTTGAAATGATTCGAGCTTTTTGATATGGTGCATTATCCTGCTGGAAGTAGCCTTTAGAGGATGGGTACATGGTGGCCATAAAGGGATGGACATGCTCAGAAACAATGCTCAGGTAGGCCGTGGCATTTAAACGATGCCCATTTGGCACTAAGGGGCCTAAAGTGTGCCAATAAAACATCCCCCACACCATTACACCACCACCACCAGCCTGCACAGTGGTAACAAGGCATGATGGATCCATGTTCTCATTCTGTTTACGCCAAATTCTGACTCTACCATCTGAATGTCTCAACAGAAATCGAGACTCATCAGACCAGGCAACATTTTTCCAGTCTTCAACTGTCCAATTTTGGTGAGCTCTTGCAAATTGTAGCCTCTTTTTCCTATTTGTAGTGGAGATGAGTGGTACCCGGTGGGGTCTTCTGCTGTTGTAGCCCATCCGCCTCAAGGTTGTGCGTGTTGTGGATTCACAAATGCTTTGCTGCATACCTCGGTTGTAACGAGTGGTTATTTCAGTCAAAGTTGCTCTTCTATCAGCTTGAATCAGTCGGCTACCACAAAAATGGAAGTTCAAATTCTGAAGATGGCTGTGCTTGTTTCTCTGCCGCATAAGGTCTATAGCATAATTAATTTCCTCTGTGACTTCCTAAAGTAAATATGTCTTTGTTTTGTGCAGTAGAAACATTAATCTTCCTCATGTCATTGACTTTAACAGTCTGGCTATTGCCACCTGGTTTAGATCAGACTTCCGATTACTGAAAATTATGCAATCTATCCATCTTTGTATCTTTCGTACCATCTGTCGGTCTAAGTCTCCGTCCGTCCTGAATTTGGGGCAAAAGAGCACTGAGAAAGTAACGCAGCCTCTAGAGCGGATTCTTAAATGAACAAACTTCATTAAACACCAACACCACTCCATGTAACTCAATACTCCCCCAGAGAGAGACTTACACAAACATGACGATTGAAGGAAAAGTCTGTCTTAAAAACAGACAGTGCTCTGAAAGAGATTTTTGGTTTTTGAGCGGTGGGCACATATAAAGATCACATGCCTTCCTCATTGCACACTGTAGTAAAACTGCAGCCAAACGTCGACAACCAACCACAAAAACACAGTCAGCCTGTAACTCAAGGCCAGGCGCTCACAGCTCCCGCATGTGTCTTCCTCTGAGACTCATGGTATAAAGCACTGTTCAGACCCCATATAATCACACCCAGAATGTTTCACACACTGGCATTTCACAGATATTACAAGGATGGACAGGTGCACACACACTCGCCAGACAAGAGCAAACCTCTGCTTTCAACAGTAGGTAATTGAGTAACAGTTGACCAGTGGAATGGCCCATTGTGCTTAACGTCACAGATCAGGGTGTCGCTGAGGTCAGTTATGGCTTTCTCTCACATACAAGTGTGTCATGCCTATTTTCGCATGCTTTTGAATCTTATTAAAAGTCTGTTTTTTGTCTAAGACTCTAGCTTTCACTGTAATGTGGTGTTATAGGAAGTGGAGGGCCATTATGCTAGACGAGGACTTGTTTAAATATTGTATCTCCCAAGGAGCAGAACAAATAATTCTGTAAATGACTTTATTAATGTATCATTATTAATGTATCATAATATTGATACTAAGGAAAAAGTTTTTAAAAAATTGCAACGTACATAATAGCGATACCATAGGCCCTGTTTATGAATTTTCTTCAACCAGTTCTGGTTGGAATTGTCAAGGTGAGGATCTCTCTCCTACTTTTTTAATAAAAAACAATAGTGTGGAATGAAAAAGTGATCAAACAATTAAAGTTGCACATAACCGGTAAAGTTTAAAACCTTTCTTTGGAAGATTGACAGTTGAGTTAACCGTCATCCAACAATCATCCAACAATCATCCAACAAAAATAAGGGTTTACAGTTAAAATTACAGTTAGACTAAAAATGTATTTTTGATCACCTCTGAATGTTGATAAAATTAACAAATCTCTCAATATTTTGGATCCCGTTTCAAATGAATCCCGTTACAGGTTCATGGGTAAATGTAGAGATTCCAAGGAGTGGGAGATCAGGAGAGTGACGTTGGGTTCATTCTGGGCCAAAGACATTTAGATTTTACCAATAGAAAGTCTGTCATGATTTGAAGAGAATATTTTGGGGGGTTAATTTATTTTTATTTTTATTATTAACATAAAATTAGCCAAGATTCACAGGGAAAAATTCCCAGACTATCTGGATGGAAAGTAGTTTGATACTGGACATGATGAAACTTCATCCGGATAAAGAGAAATTCCATCCATGCATAAAGAAACTCTGTTGTAACTGAATCTGAGATTGTCAGGATATTAAAGGAAGTTTATTTTATTTATTCTTTATTTATCACTCTATTTAAAAAAAAAAGTATACAGTATATGCTTTATCAGAACTGCAGCTGATTTCTAATTTGAATTAAATATAACTGTGACTAGGATGCAGAAATTATGCAACTTGATAAAATGCATGATGGTTCAAGGAGAACCGTTGTATATTTGAGATCTCGGCCCAAAATCCACCGCTGGGTTTATTTACGGGGAAACGATGGTTCCCATGCTGTTCGTCAAAAAGGAGGAGGAAAAATATTTACAATGGAGGGTAAATCAATAAACTACACAGAATACAACAAAATCAAAACACAAATATTTTCCCAGCACTCCCACATTTTTGGCTGATACCCATAATGCCTCATTCCCTTCAGGCTCAAATGCTTCTAAAAGTAAAAGGAAAACATCGGTTCGGTTTATTATTATTCATTAAAGCTGATATTTAACACAAGTCAGAGTCTAATAATGTTTGCTCAAGGTCTTAAGTATGTTAAATGTACTGATATCAGATATCTTAAATATACTGTAGTTTAATACATTTTTAAAATGTTCTTTTCCGTTACCTTGGTATAGTGTCCAAAAAGACATCTTATTCTTATATATTCTTATTGAGAGCGTGTTTTTTTTTTTTATAGAGGGGTGCATTTGTGAATTTTGCTATAAAAATAATATATATTACTAACTTGCAGTGAACTGATTGATTTAAAGACACTAAGAATGTAATTTTTCAGTTTTCAGTCATTAGAAAGAGGCTAAACAATAAAGTTTTTTGATTCAAATTAGTTTTTTTTTTTTTTTTTTTTTTTTATCATTGACAGTTGTTTCCTTCAAGTAAATTTTTTTTTTTCAGTGTATCTTGTTATTCATTCATGTTGTAAAGCGATTGACAGAGCGAAGACTTGTCTTTTTTCTGTCCTCCAACCTCCAGTGCAATGACAAATGATTCAGGAGATAAAGATTTATTAATGGCAAATAAAATTGTCATTATTAAAAGTGACTGATAGGAGAGGGCAGAAACTGAGGGTAATCATTTAGATTGCTGTAGTCGGGTCTTCTTTGACTAATGGACTGATGACGTCTGCCGGAGCTTTTAGTGGGATGAAACGCCATTGATTAAATGTGTGTGTAAGAACGAGCAAGAGACAGAGGTGAAGGTGTAGATATAAAAGCAAATGCAGATTGAGATCCTGTGTTGCAGCAATAGATGAACTAGTTTACACACGCACACACACATTTGTTTTTTCATCATGGTGGGGACTTTCCATTGACTTTTATTGTTATTATACCGAGCTAATTATATTTTCTGTCCCCTAACCCTACACACAACCCTCTCAGAATCCTTTCTGCATTTTTTTATTTTATTAAGATGTTATTTATTTAGTTTATTAAGCTGTTTTCCTCTTGGAGACCGTTGGCTGCTTCCCACCATGTAACTGATTTCAGGTTTTACTGAGCTTATGAGGATATTTGATCCCCATAATAGACAAAACCAGAGCCAGACACACACACAATGTGTTTCTTTCTTTCTGTCTGATTAATTCATTCATGGCTTTAATGTGATCTATTTCCGTCTGCTTTTCCATTAGAGTTTCATTTATCACAAAGACAAACACACGCTTACATCATCTGCTCTGTCTTCCCGAAGGAACAGAACATCACCACTCTCTTATCTCTGTTCCTGTATCTGTCTCTCTGTTTTTTAGGTGGATAAAGTATGTGGTCACTCTTCAAACGCGTCTTCAAGCACAGAAGGGACGTTTCCTCCGGCCTCAGTCACACCTCCACCTGCCAACATCTCACAGGACGTGCCGGGAGGCGATCCGATCGGCATGTTGGCGCACCTTCACAGGTTAGGCTGGATCCCTTTAGTTCTGTCATTTACTAAGACTTATGTAGCAAAAAAAAATGTTTTTTAATGTTTTTGAAAAATGCCTTTTTAACACTTTTTTTTTATTGGATATAGAAAGAGGTATGATGTTTGAATAAAAATAAGTCTTGATTGATTATCTGTTTTAATAAGTTTAATCGGACCGATTCCAATAATAAAAGCACATGTTGATCAATATGGCTATGACCACCAATACATTGTGCATCCGTATTTTAAACTGATTTGTTAGGACCATGATTTATTTCTGTGTTTAATAAGAAGCATGTCATATAGTGTGTGTAAATATGTATATAGCCACAAGCTTTGGTCAAACAGACACAGTCAGACAGTGTCTCTAAAGACCCTGATTAAAAATATGCTACTGGACATTTAACTAAGTGTCTTCAGACCCAGATCTTCAAGGCCCACACATTACCCATCACTAAGTGGTAGGCTGGCAAGGACAGTGCTGTAACAGGCACTGAGACTGTTGCCAGCAGGAACACATAGAGATAAATGGATTAGATTTTTTTTTTCTGGAGTGCAGGAGTCGGTGGAGGAGAGGACAGCAAACACTCATCACCGTACAAATGACATCATCTCTGCACCCAGAGTCATGGAAATGCTTTGACCAGGAAGCCAGGAGATTTATCATTTAAAAATGTCAAATTATTTTCAATGGGTAGCTAGAGTGCTTCATCATTAAGACAGGTCAGAGGTCAAAACACAATGTTATAATTGGTAAAAAATATGTTACGTCCATGTTGAACCTCAAATGATATGCATAATGGAACTCAACAGCAGGGTTCTGGAAGTAAAAATGGCATTCAAAATCTTCATAGTGAAACGGACTTAATTAATAATGTGTAAAACTTTCGTGTTCCCTAGTTTGTTCCCACTCTTAAGTCATAAGATTTGTCTAAAGCCATAAGCTAACTTTTTGTGAGGAACATACCAAACGTGAAACTTATTTTAAAGTACTTCACCATTTTTAATCCACCAATCAGAGAAGTCATAGATACCAGCATCGCAGCAGTCACCAGACAGTTTTTCCAAGCTATTGAAGGCTAGCTGGGTAATATTAAGAAGCTAATATGGTTCAGTTAATACAGTATTATGGATGGATTTATAAAGACATTGGTAATGTTTTCTGAAGAATTAAAGTGCCCCTATAGTGCTATTTTAAGGGTTCCTAATTTTGTTTTGGGGGTCTCCTACTATAGTTTACATGCATCCAAGGTCAAAAAACACTTTAATTTTTTTCATAATAGATTGTACATCACATTTCTCAAAGAGTCTGAAAACGGTTTGTTCGAAGATTCAGTCTCTTTAAGCCCCTCCTTTCCGAGAGCCTACGCTGATTGGTCAGACGGCTCAGTCTGTTGTGATTCGGCTACAGTGCATATCAGAAACTAAACGTCTATTACCATATCTGATTTTAAGCTCACCACTTAATACACAATGATACGAACAGTAAAGATGGCGTTGGATTTTCCGTATCAATTCCAGCGCGAGTCATCATCCTTTTGAAGTGCATGCAAAGTGCTTTCACATAGGGCTGTCGCGATAACCGCAATATTGCGGTACCGCGCTACTGACAGGCCAACCGCAGAGGAATGCAAGTAACCGCAGCAACCGCCAAACGGCGTTTTCTTTTTTCATAAGGCCACCCTTCGTAGTTCGTACCATGTGTATTGAATGTTAAAGGTGCTCTAAGCGATGTCACGCGTTTTTTAGGCCAAAATTTTTTTGTCACATACAGCAAACATCTCATTCTCCTCACCATCCGCTAGCTGCCTGTCCCCTGAACACACTGTAAAGAAATGCGATCTCTGTAGACAGCCCAGGCTCCACAAACAGCAACAAAAACAAACTGCGGCGACCCGCTCCACGAAACATAACAAACTGTTCCAGCCAATGACCGACAAGAAGGGTTTGGGGGTGTGGTTTGGGGGGTTAGTGTGCATATGAGGAGGAGGGAGGGTCTAGCTAGCCTCCGTTTTGTTTGACAATAATTCGAACGTCAACAAGAAGTGACGTCACCCAGGATCGCTTAGAGAACCTTTAAATAAGTTAATAATGATAACAAGACTGTTTATCATGGTGATTTGTACAGAGGCTTCGTGGATTTGGACTTAAGCCTAAACAGACAGTGAATGAGATCGCCTGAGCGCGTGCGATTACCTGCGTCTGTCTTTGAAGTCAAGTCATGTATATTCGCATAGGCGTCATTTACGGGGGGACGGGTGGGACATGTCCCCACCACTTTTTGCCAGGGTCGATATTGTCCCTACCACTTTTGAAACATCTCGCGTCACGGATGTACCAATACAAATAAAACATCTCCAGTTAACTAGCAGCATTCGTTTCATTCATTTGTTAAAGACGACGTGATCTAGCGCTGAAATGTGTTGTCTTCACTCGGACGCGCGCTTCAATCCGTTGCAGAGATTCTATTCGTTCCAGAGAAATCACAATTCAAAATGCACACAAACTGTCCCTGCTTCTCTGGGTTCTAATCCGCACTCGTATAGTTTTTTTTCCCCTCATCAAAACCGATAATGTTTATCAGTGATAAAGTATATCAAGATTCTGATAAACATTATCGGTTTTGATGAGGGGAAAAAACTATACCGAGTGCGGACTAGAACCCTCAACCTCCGACACGCTTGGCAAAAATTCTGCCACTGGACTATCACTGGACTATCACAGTGCTTGCATTTAATTCCCTCAAAATGTTAAATGCACCTTTTTTTAATTTTCAAATATATTTTTTTTGTAATCTCAGAGCTTGGTTTTAATCCTTGACAGTTTTCTGAAATGTCTATTGAGAAACTGAGTGGGTAAAAAGTACTTTCAGAATCTAAGTTGGTGGTCGCTGTTGAGTTTTATTGCTAGTGTGTTGTAACCCATCTTCCAGGTTCTGGTTTGCATGTGCATGAGTGGTTTTAATTTTCTCCATGGTCATGATTTTTCTCTCCTTCTCTCACCATCATCCCCTCCCCCTGTTTTGTTGCCCCTTGGTTTCTTCCATCTTTCTGTCCTCCCCTCCAAACTGCTTGCCTCATCCTCCTCTGGACTGTTCCATTATCTTGTACTGGGGGTTTGACCATTCTCAGTTCACTCCCTCTGAAAACCTCCAAGAGCGATAGAGGTAGAACTCTGAAAAAGGTTGCACGGTAAGCATGAATGCATTTACTAAAAATTGCATTTATCTTTCTTTAAAATGTGTGTCTGCGTGTGTGGTTACCTTGGATAATATAGGTTAGCTCCACTTCTGTTCTACACTCTAACTACCTTACCAGTTAGGTTGTTTTCACACTAGTACTTTTAGTGCTGATCGAGTCCCTTTGTCATTTAGAGTTTGATTTGTTTGTTTGTTGTGAAACCTGAATGGTTGTACCCAAGTCTGCTCAAAAAAATGTTCTGGACAGCGGTTCATGTGGATTTGTTACAAATGCAGTCTGGCCTAATTTTTGCATGTGAACCACTAATCTTACCATAATTTGTTGTTCGTTATCGACTCTGGATGACAGAAACGTTTAAAAACGTTTGGGAGAGGGATGGAATTGAACTTGGGTTCAGATCAAGCAAACAAATCTAAGTGTGAAAACAGCCTTTGTAATTGTAAATTTAGGATGCCTGATAGGTTCCTTACTAAGCATGTGACCTGTAACTACCCACTTCCATGCTCCATCCTCCAAGTCTATTTTATTTTATTTTTCATAGACTTAACCCTTTGATGCGCAAGCTATGGATACCCCTTCTAATGCGCAACATGGGTCTAAAAAGACCCGTATTCATTTCCTGTTATTTCAGTCATGGCTGAATGTTTCTTTGCTGAATCTTTAAAATATATGTATTTTATCATTTGTTATTCCAGGTATTGATTAAATATCTTGTTTTTGATTTCCACAAATCATTATGTTTATGTTTCCTTTCTTACTTTATAAACAAACACAGTTTTTGTATTTCTACATCAATTTTACATACACGGGTCTAAAATGACCCGTATTCATTTCCTATGTTATTTCAATCATGGCTGAGTGTTTCTTTGCTGAATCTTTAAAATATATGTATTTTATCATTTGTTATTCCAGGTATTCATTAAATATCTTTGTTTTTGATTTCCACAAATCATTATGTTTATGTTTTCTTTCTTACTTTATAAACAAACACAGTTTTTGTATTTCTACATCAATTTTACATACACATCTAAAATGACCGTATTCATTTCCTATGTTATTTCAGTTGGCTTTGACAGTTACAGATTTTAAAATCAAAAGGCGGGGAAAAAAGGACCCTAAACTCTTAACACATCGAACCATTTCAGCATAATGGCTTATTCAAGACTATACGGTTCTTAATAGAACTTTTAGGCCTATTACATGTAAATAAGCTTTAAAGGGGCATTTGGCAACTAGGCCTATTTCAACTTAATGAAACCGTTTAGAAATCATTTGGATGGTTTAATAATTGTTCTGGTGAAAATGGTGACTTTCCCTGCTCCCCCCAACGTTCCTAGGCGGAAAACCAACCTTGCAACATGGGGACTAACGTCCCAGTAAGTTGGAAACAGGAAGTCTTGTGAGAAGCGAGAACGAGCGAGAAACACAAAATGCTTTATGGCAATTCGACATAAACACACACGCCGCCCTCAATGTGTATGATGTATTACCCACCTCGGTATAGCTCCACACGATAAAGTTGGCCGGCTCCGATAATAACAAATGCACATGAGCAGCGGTAGAAAGGGGGAGGAGGGGCCGCAAGTGAGTTTTTTTACAACATTGTTGTGAAATATACGTCCCACAACTGTAGGGGGAGCTCGTTGAAAAAACATGCGACAACAAAAGTGAAAATCAGCGAAGAAATAGCTAGAGTTGCTGAGTTCCCCTTTAAAAACCCATCTTTTTTTAGTGTAGCTAACATTAGCTAGGTAGAATAGAATATGTCGACAGCTAGCTAGCTAATAGTATTGGATATGTTTCTCTTTCTCACAAGTAATTTCTCACTAGGATTTCATGGTCAAGTAACCATAGCCTAATATTCAAATATTATGTCCAGTTATCTTTTACAAAATATCAAATATTTTCGGTGGTTAAAATAAAATAAGACTTGCATCAAATATACAAAAGCAGCAGTGTTGAGTTGTGAAATGTGTGGCAGGTGAATAGTATTATGTAATAATACCATAGTAATAGTATTTATGCAGTAAATATGTTCCTACTTGCAAATATGTGCAAATATCAAAGGTTTCTATATGGGTCATTTTTGACCCATGTATGTAAAATCTATGTAGAAATACAAAAACTCTGTTTGTATATAAAGTAAGAAAGGAAACATAAACATAATGATTTGTGGAAATCAAAAACAAGATATTTAATGAATACCTGGAATAACAAATGATAAAATACATATATTTTAAAGATTCAGCAAAGAAAACACTCAGCCATCACTGAAATAACATAGGAAATGAATATGGGTCTTTTTAGACCCATGTTGCGCATTAGAAGGGTTGTGATACAAAAACTATTTTTATTCAAAAAGTAAGAAAGTAAAAATAAAAATAAGGATTTGTGATGATCAAAAACAAGTTAATTGAGGAATACCTGTAATACTGAATGATGAAATTAATTTCTTGCAAAGATATAGAAAATTAAAACTCAGTCGGGTCTATTTAGACCCATGTTGTGCATTAAAGGGTTAAAGGGTTAGTTCACCCAAAAATGAAAATTCTGTCATTAATTACTTACCCTCATGTCGATCCAAACCCATAAGGCTTTCGTTCATCTTCGAAACACAAATGAAGATATTTTTGATGAAATCTGAGAGCTTTCTGTCCCTCCATTGACAGCTACGCAACTACCACTTTGACGTTTCAAAAAGTTCCTGAGATCATTAAACGAATCCATATGAATAGAGTGGTTTAGTAAAAAATTTCTGAAGACACTCGATCGCTTTATATGATGGACAGATTTAGGCTAATTTAGGCTTTTATTCACATAGACGTTGATCAATGAACCTAAACAGAAGCTCAACCGAACCTGCTTGACGCGCGAGAATAAACCTCTTGTGGAACACGAGAATGAACCTCATTGGATCTCGCATGTCAAGCAAGCATGATTGAGCTTCCGTTTACCACAACTGATGTGTGAGTTGATGAATGTTTATATGTGAACAAAAGCCTATATCTGTTATATCTGTTATCATATAAAGCAATCGTGTCTCTTCAGAACAATTTTGACTAAACTGCTCAATTCATTTTGATTTCTTTTATGACATCTTTATGAACTTTTTTTAAACATCAAAGTGGTAGTTGCATAGCTGTCAATGGGACAGAAACCTCTTCATTTGTGTTCACAAGATGAATGAAAGTCTTAAGGGTTTGGAACGACATGAAAGTAATTAATGACAGAATTTTAATTTTTGGGTGAACTATCCCTTTAAATAATATAATACAATACAATACAATACAATATAATATAATATAATATAATATAATATAATATAATATAATATAATATAATATAATATAATATAATATAATATAATATAATATAATATAATATAATTAAATTAAATACTTCAAAACAGGTTCCTAAAGCTGTTGTTAGTGATAAAATGAATCTTTCTCTGAGTTTTGTCTTTCAAAACTTTTTTCATAATGTTATTTATCGCTTGTGATATATATGTGTTGTTTATTTGTTGATTTTGTGTTATAGGGAGTTTACGGCCTACATCTCCCGTTATAAGTCCTTCTTCGCCATACTTCCAGAGACGTTGTGCGAAGCAGAGATGGGCGTCGATGAGCTCACATGTTGGAGTGGAGACGACGTGGTCAAAAGGTGAGACATTCAGGGTGTACAAACAAATTACTTTGCACTGGAAACTTGTTACTTCGAGTCTGGTTAGGACTCTGTAAGATGGACTGTGTGCATGTGAGTGCACAAAACATTACGTTTAATTTAGAACTAAATATTTATGTTTCTTTACCCTGCGTAAAATAATCACTTAAACCAGCCTCAGATAGTGTGCAGGTCTATAGCTCGTCTCCCTTTGCCTGGTCATGCTGGTCTGTTGGCTCGTTTTAGACTGGTTTTGGGCACTTTTCATCTTGACTATAGGCTGGAAGACCAGGGGCAAGTTGCATAAACTTAGCCACTATGTTAAGACTGTGTCTTAAAGGTACACTTCACCCATCTGCATTAAGCTTTGTATCTTTAGAAACTCCCTTATTTTAAATTCCCTTATTTTCCCCTGAGATGGGAGAAATAAGGATTTAAGTGTTCCACTTCCTGCTTTTTATGACGTAAAAATCGTCATTTTGCGTCATAAAAAGCAGGAAGTCCCATTTCTTTTGTATAAGGGTTGAGACTACAAATAGCTCATCATTTATCCAGGGTGTGGGACCCACTCACCATATAGAAAGAAATACAAACGAGTAGTAATTCACTAATGAGTTTGCCAATGTAACAGGGTTCGTTGTTGTGGGAAGGAGGAGGCGGGAACCGGCGAACATTTTAACATTTAAATAGTAAAATAAACAAATACAAAACAAAAGTATACGCCAGCAGCCACACACAACAGAAACAAAACGCAACATAAAATCAGGCCTGTTCCTCTCTCGATCTGCACTGTCGTCGCTCCTCCTTTTATGCTTCCGCTCCTCGGTGAGAGATGCGAGACCGGTGCGTCTCACAGGTGTCGTTCATTATCACTCATGCCACCGGCCTCGCGCCGCTCTCTCACATCCCTCGGCCTCGTCCTGCTCGCCACAGCCAACTAACTAGAAATTTTGTGTGAAATGAATTTCAAACTCTGGTGGCAGATAACGTTAGCCTTGTAGACGGAAGAGTGATTTGCGCTGTTCTGGATTAGTGGGAGTGGCTTGCGGAGCTGTGCAATGTGGTGCATTGTGGGAGTTGTTGTCTTGCATACAAATGCGCCCTAAAGTTATTTTCTGTCTTTTCTCGGTCAAGAGGGTACCAAATCCTAAATTTCTTTTACATTTCGACTACATATATGACCGACTTTCAATAAAGATAAATGTTGAAATGGGTGAAAGGCTCCTTTAAGAAATATTTTGACCAACTTGTTGGTAACCAAGCGGTAATTAGTTGTACTTTTCCAATTCCAAATGGAGTAGACAATCTACCTTTTTATGTAACTAGTCTTGAAGGAAGAAATTAGATGACTAACTTTTAAGACTAGTCTAAGCAGTTTATGTAACCAGCCCCACATACTTGGCTGGTTTAAGTGGGTTTTTTTCAGCAGGGTAAACCCGGTTATACACTCAGTGTTTTGCCAGGTCCCATCTGGCTCGGGTCTGGTATGTGCATGTGAACTCTCAAGAAAAAAGAAAAACACATCATTGCTAATAATCACTCAGGAAAGTACAGATGGAAAAGCCAAACACACCCACAGAGCTCCTCCATTAACAAGAAATTACCTTTGGGCCGCACTGACTGACGCCTAATAGATTTATAACAAATATGTTGCCCCTCAGAGAGAAGTGTTTACTTTGAGAAAGTATGTCTGGCTCCAATTTCATGCCTCAAAAGATAACTCACCTTAACGACCAATGACAAACGACTTAACCGATGTAAGGCAGCATAGAGGATTGCTGTTGCATTAACAGCCAGGAGATGTCTGAGATGCCAGATTTTGATTTCTTTCTTTTTTCCCTTTCCTTCCCGCTCTCTCACCAAATTCTTTGTCTCCAAGGGATTTGACTCAGAGGCTGTTTTGTGGTGTTTGTGGCCCAAAGAAAGTCTTTTTCTCTCACATCCAGCACTCTTTCGTTCTCAGAAAGGTCACGTGGCAAACGACGATCTGTGTTTCATTTCCCTGTTGGCTTCACTTCTTAAGCACCATCAGCAGAACATGCAATTATGACAATATTCTCTCTCTCTCTCCCTCACTTCCACTCGTTCCGTCCCCTCGTACCCAAATGTGGTTGTCCCTCCTCCCATCAGTCTCTATAGTAACCAACCAAATCCTGGCCATCAACAATGCAGTTAGAGAGAGAGAGAAAAATAGGAAGATGGATAGAAATAATCTATATATGGCTCTAATCCACATCAATGTCCTTATTAAAAGTACTGGCGTGGTACCATAGTGTTCGATGGTAATACTATGGTACTTTGATATACAGTAGACTATGGTGTTGAATTATCTGTGTACTCTGGTATTTACTTAAAGTCTTTCAGCATTATGTACATACATAAGTTAGAATAATATAAATATAACATTTGACAATGTTAATCTGAACAGAAAAGTTATTTCTAAGGGGGAGCAAATTAGTACATTTTTGTGTAAAATTACGAAAAAAGGTTGTTGTTTTTTGTGGAAAATCATGCAACTATAGTGAATCATTCCCATAAGACCGGGAACGTGCATTAAAGCAAACAGGGTCGATTTAGATTTCATGTTGACTTGAAGCAGCATGTAAGGATTTTGATCTCCACAATAAAAACACACTCTCTTCTGCAGTCCAAAAAAAAAAAAAAAGAGTTGTCTTTTCTTCATCCCTGTTTCTGTCTCTTTCTTTTTTTTCCCCATAATTAATCAGTCTTTGAAATTTGGCTTAACAATTTGTTTCCAACAGAACAGTCTTTCTGTCAGCGAGATGCATAACAGAAACAATCCAAAAAGAATTGTAGCATTTTTTTTTTTACTATTTGGAATGAATATTTGAATGTGAATGTTTAGACTTGTTTAGACCAGTTAGAATAAAACTACTTTACAGTGAATTTAACTGTATTTTTCAGCAGATTGCATAATGAATCATCCAGGGTCTTTATCTTTGACTCCATTGGATGCTCTTTCACATTTGGGTTGGTGTTACTCCAAGCTCTCTGCTGTCTCCAAGAGTCTCACTTTGTATCGTTTAAAAAATTCATTAGTTTTTCACCACAGCTCTTGCTTAGTTGGATGGTGTGGTGTAATGGCTAAGCATCTGGGCTTGGAACCAAAAGGCTGTCGGTTCAAATCACCTAAGGGACAATTCATAAACCATCACCGTGGTGCACTTTAGCACATTTCGTTGAAGTGAATCTGTTCCAGAGTAATTTGGATACAAAAATATGTTACAGGACTGCTACTTAATAGTTTCTACGCACCAGAACTTTCCTCTCCACTCTGGACACCAAACCACACCTGCGAATGGATTGATTGATAATCGCCCACTGGTTCTAGAACACAAGTCCAAACTGAATGACCTCCTGAAGTACAGGATTTGAAATCTTCCTTCTTTGTACATGAGTGCTGGGTTCTGGACACAATTGTCAAAGGTCAACTATAATGCTGAGTACTTGTAAAATATCCATCCATCCATCCATCAGTACAGCAAGTACCAGTACTATTGCTTTTTGCAGCTATGGCCAAATAATTAGAAGAATAAAAAGAACAGAGATGTGATTAATCACTTAAAAGTCTTGAAAGTGGACAATTAAAGGGATAGTTCACACAAACATAAAAAGTTCTGTCATCATCTACTCACACTCATGTCTTTTAAAACCAGTATGACTTTATGTGAAACAAGAAATCTTTTTTTTTTTTCTGTCCATGGACTGAAAGTCAAAGGTGTCTTTTTTTCTTGTTGGACATGGGTTTGGAACAACATCAGAGTGAGTAAATGACGACAAAATGTTAATTTTAAGTAAACCATCCTTTTATGTTTTATTCACATTGACAGCGATTTCATCACTTTAGATCTCTAAAGTTTTTTGTTTGTTTTTTATGTAAAAAGAGGTGAACTCTACGGTCTGCATTCCCAATTGTAGTCACTGCATCATTCCTCAGTTGTTAGGCAAAAAATTAGGCAAATTAGTCACTAAAAGTCATTCATGTTGTTTAAAATAACCAAAACTCCTTGAAACAAATCACTGTCAGTGTGAAACCGTTCTAGCCAGAGAGAGACAAGACAAGACTCAAAGACCAGAGTGATTCCTGGCGTTACAATACAGTGACAACCTCTGAAGGTGAGGTGTGGATGGGGTCGTCCTGCAGAAGAATGCAGGGAGGTCTCTCAAGGGCCGCTGTGCTGAATCTGGGTCCCCCGCGGCCTGGAGCCGGAACAAAGGGCCTCCTGTGAGCTCTGTGTGGGAAACAGTGGAGGAGAGAATCCCAACGCCCAGCCTGGGAATGTGCCCTCTAAATACATGGAGCAAAACCCATACAGAGAGAATAAATATTGCACACACACACGGATGTTAGACTGTCTTTTTCTTTGTAATGGTGTCACATCTCTTCATCAGTCAAATCTATGTACGTGAAGCTTCATGCTCATGCACAGATCACTTCAAAGCATGTCAGAGGGGATGGTGATTTGATTTCTCATTTGTTTTCAACTCTTTCATGCTAGGCTTCTGGAAATACTCAGTAGTCGATATCAGGCATGAAACGGCGACAAAGCGATTGCGTGTTTGCGTGTACGTGAGTGTCTGTCCATGCGTGTCCATTCTCTGCTCATGGTTCTGCTGGATTTGGAGATGTTTGGTCAGAGATTCTGAATGCCACAGATTTTTATGCCCTCACAACAAACCAGTTGTTTACCATTCACACATCTGGAAGCTATTCAGTCACCGTGATCTGCTCTCTTTTTCTCTCTCTCTGCTTCCTTCTTTCCTCTTACTGACTATCTCAGTTCCATGTTCTGTCTCTTCCTTTGTGTGTGGCCCTTATCCACAGATCACACACCAGAGACATATTTAAAGTCGTCTTCGGTGAAGACTGCCATTGTGTTGATAATTCAGATTTTGTGTGTCTGTGAGTTGTGAGAAATTCTGGAAATGGGGATGCTCAATATGACGGCTTTAGATTGAAAGTCCTTCCTTTAGATAAAAAAAAAAACCAATTACCTTTTGGGTTAGCAGATATTTAATTTTATTTTATTTAAACTTTTGGTAGCACTTTAGTTTAAAGTTCAATTATCACTACTAACTATTTACCTATTAGCATACATATTACTTAAACTTTTTTTATTAAGATATTGGCTGTTTATTACTTATAAAGCAAATATTGTTCTGCATGACCATATACTACATCCCTAATCCTACCCAATACCTAAACTTAACAACTACCTTATTAACTATTAATAAGCAGTCGTAGTTGGTAGGTAATAGTGAGAATTAGACCCTAATCTAAAGTGTGAACTGTCTTTTTTAAATTCATTTTTTATTTGAATTATTTTGTGCCTGCTTTCAAACCCTCTCATTTGAATAATTGATTGAAAAATAAATATTTGATGTGATTTATTTAGTGTATAATATTATTATTATTATTATTATTATTTTAAACTTACTTAACCTTGCTAGCAGGGATTTTTCTTCTATTCTTTGTGTTTGTTGAAAAAAAAAAAAAGGAAAAAAAAATCCAATTGTCTTTTGGATAGGAAATATATTTATTTATCAATCATAACAAACAACGTATGTTTCCATTGTTTTCATATACCGTATTTTACTTTATTTTGTTTCATTTTATGTATTTTCTTTTCTTTTTTGTGTGTTGCAAAATAGTACAAATACTTGAAACTACATGCTGTTTTTAATTAGCTCATATTAATATCAGTATTCTTAAATTGCAAAAGAGTATTTTGGGTTCAGGGTTGTAATTATGATTAGCTTTATTTCTATATAGCTATATTCTATATTAGCTATATAGAAGTCTTTGGTATGTCTTCACTTGGATAGCTAGTTGAAAATGTGTGTGAGTGTGAGATGAGTGGTCATATTGAACAATATTAGTCAAGCCAGCTCAGTACAAGACACCCGACCCATTCCCATGACCCACGTTCAGACTGTGGACCAGAACACACACACACGCACAAGTACGTTTTGAGTAGTTCATTGTCTTCGGTCACTACAGTCACATTGACAAATAGAAAAAAACAGGATGAAACTTTGCATTTCATCACATGTTTGGACTGTTTTGTAGAGGCAGGGTGTAGAATTAGCTTTAATTGGTTGTTTTCTTAGTTGATTAACCCTGACGAGCGTGTTTCCCTATTGGTGCTTGTTGCTTTTTTTCCAGCCTTTATATTTGCTTTGTTCTAATTAACAACACTGTTCTCACGTCTTTCTTATGTTCTGCGTTCTGGAACCCGTGAGACTTGCACGTTCTGGTGCTGCTGGCGAAAGGACAAAAACAATCCTCCCCTTATATAAGACCCTGAATTTAATTATCTGAATCAATCCGGGGAGGGACACAGACGATTCTATTCCACATTTCATTCCAGAGACGCATGGCTGAATCAGATCCGATAACATCACCTCAGGGCCCTTCGGATGTGATCCACACATGCTGTTTAAAATCAGAAGTTCGTAAGAGATGGGCGAGACATTACAGGCTCATCAGTGCCAGGGCTGTAGTGTAGATGCCGAGTTCATTTGGGAGTTAGTCAGCCTGGTTGGATTTTTGACCTCGTAGAGAGAGAGAGAGAGAGAGAGAGAGAGAGAGAGAGGAAAAACAAGTGGAAAGTCTGTTGAATGTAATGTGGCAAGACGGAAGAATTTTAAAAATGTTATCGTTTTTCATTTGCCCAGACCAGAAACATTTCCCCCCGCTGGATATTAGCCACATGTTGTTATCATTTGAGCAATTATTGGATGAATGTTGTGTTCTTATCTGAATATATTTGTGAGGGGAATTCTCATAGTCCTGTCCTTAGACCACCATTTCCAGGCCACCTTTCCAGGCTGGTTTATGTAGATATTGGTGATTGGCAACCCTAAAGCAAAGCAGTACATTCCAAAATATTTTGGTATCACTTTACAATAAACTTCAGTGTTAACATGAATTTATTCACCTTAATTCCTTCATACAATACATTTTTACAACAGGTCAAACATTAAATGAGTTCAATTCAGCTAAAAAATGTTTTATATTAAATGCAAAGTGTCACACAATTATTTTATTTGGTGCTCAAAAACATTTCTTCTTATCAATGTCAGATTGAGTCTTTATAAAAATGTATAGTCAAACCAAAAATTATTCCGACACCAGATATAATTTTTATATATTTTTTTTACTAGTCAGTGCAGGACACCATAGTTAATTTATGTAAGTGAGGATAGGAAAATAAAGCAAACTGTGACATAGTATACCCAAAAACTCTTCATACAGTGGGCTACCAGTAAAATGTACACAAATTTGGGACCAAAAATCATTCAGACACTTTGACCTGACCATGTTTTGCTTAAGTGCTTTTTCTTTAATTGCTAATGCGACCTTTTTACACCCCAGACTGGACAAAATGAAGCATTGCTTGGTAATTGGTTGACCTAAATTGGTATTATCTAATTGTGTACTTAAATTTAACAGTGGACAGCTATTCAACCCAATTCATTTGTTAGACAGTCTAACAGAAGGATGTGAACCAGTGAAATATCAACTGATTTGACAACTCTGAGTTCTTGTCTGTCATATTAACCAATACACTGTATATACATTAACATTAACCTCATAAAAGCTGCAAAATGTGTTAAATGTTCATGATACCTAATGCATTAAGTAATAATGAATTTAACCTTATTATAAAGTGTTCCCAATATATAATCAACTCTTAACTGAGACCTAAGTAAGAGTAGTTGTGTAATTGAAGCTGCCTTCTAATACGTAGGCCTATATTTCGGTCTGCTGTGCTTGCAAATCAACAGTCTGCATCATTTTGCTTGTGATC
The DNA here is from genome assembly GCA_029959095.1 of Rhinichthys osculus. Lineage (NCBI taxonomy): Eukaryota > Metazoa > Chordata > Actinopteri > Cypriniformes > Leuciscidae > Rhinichthys > Rhinichthys osculus. Next base: position 8,727,084 of record JARWKJ010000007.1, on the reverse strand, counting down.
CGTTGTTTACCATTATTTTGAAACCAAATACATTTATGGCGCCAGTATATTTGCAGCTTATGTGGCTTCTGTTCTGTTCAAAAACAGCTCTAAATAGGCGCACAATTTTGTGAGGGGTCCCCCACATAGTGTTGGCCTCCCATGGGTGTCCAGTACACAGTGGTTATAATCCTGGGAATGAAATTTTGAGGTCAGACCTCTTAGAACTTCAATTGAATACCCTTTTGACTTATTTAATTGAAAGACAGGACTTTGTTTCCTTGGTCACCATGTTGAGCATTGCGATTTCCCCCATTCGTTTGTCAAAATAATGGACTACTAAATTCAAATGCATTACATCATCTAGTCCACTTTTCTAGCAGTCACATGGAGCTCTCCCCTTTCGCACAGGACAGTGCCGCTATGAATCAAAGGAGTGATGATGCAGTGAGAAAGAAAGATGAACAGCAAACAGTGAACTGGACGGCAGAGACTCTGAGTCATCAAACAGCGTCTTGGAAATCAAATAAATACGAGAGACAGGGATCAGAAGGGAGCCCTGGAGGAGATGAAAAGGATCAGTTTTCTGACAATCTCCCTGTGGGCAGATCAGAGAGCCAGAGGAGCAGGACCTGAGAGGAGAGGGGAGCATCTCTCCTCTAGAGCACTGACCATAAAGACGCTTCCTGTTCCTGCTTCTGCTCGCTTCATTAGCTTTGAGAATACTGGAAACAAAGAATAAGAGTTTAGTGGAGAAAAATCGGATAGCCATGCTGAAAAGACCAGATTAGAGCAGAATGAATGTCTGGTTTGGTGCCGGTGAACTAGTAATAGCCCGTAATCAAAATTTTCGGATGGAGTAAAGCAGCATTCAAAACACAACAATTGCTGGTGACCAAAAAGGTATCTCCCTAGTTAGGGTAGTCAAGTCTGGTGGGCACACCAACTTCTTGCGTATTGCTGATCGAATTTGGTCATTTCACCAAGACATTTCTGTTTTTTCTACTCTTTTCTTTCTCTATTTCACTTATTAATAAAGTCAGTGATATTAATTTTAGCTGGTGAAAAAGGTTAACTAAGTCAGTCATGCTAGTTAAGAACCATAATCACATTTTGGGGTCAATAATCCCAAAATACTCAACATATGTTGATGACCAGCAAAGTACATTTCTGGTTAAGCTCAGAAACCTGGTGGGATACCAGCTTCTTGTGTAATTCTAGTCTAGACTAAGTTTGTCATTTCAATCTAACTTTCTCTCTTCTTTCATCTCATCCCTTTCTCTCATTTTCATGACTAACTAAGCATGTTGACTAAGAAATTCGTGCTTGTTAAGCTGGTAACAAGCCTGGTGAGGACACTGGCATCCAAAAAAACAACATTTGTTGTTGCCCAATAAAGAACCTTTGGTTAAGCTAGTTAGTTAAGTACAAGCTACTTGTGTAATACTGGTCTAGACAAAGTTGATAATTAACAACCCTGCTATCTACTTTTTCATCCTTCCTTCTTTTAAGCAGAATTTGGACGGTGAAACAGGTTGACTAGCATATAGCTTGTTTTGCTAGTTAAATAGCCTGGTAGAGACAAGCTTTCCATTCAGTGGTAGTCTAAACTGGTAATTTAAGCAAGACTATCCAATTTTCTTTCTTTCTTTCCCTTTTCTTTTTTCTGTCCTTCCTTACAGCTAATTAAGTTAGTGAAGCACTTTGACCAAAGTAGCCATACTGGTTAAACAAGGAGCCTTGTGAGGGCACCAGCCCTCACTTATGCGTCTTAAACACAGCAGGTCTTTTCAGCTGGGAGGTGAGGGAAATGAGGTGAATGTAGTTGAGACGACGTTATGAAACAAAAGCTCATATTTGTTTTTGCAGGGTAAATGAAAGGCCCATCCCAGCGGTGTCCTTGACCCCCACCTCCGCCCTTCTTTGTATGACTCAAACGCTGGTGTCATCTCAACGTCTGTGTAAGCCTGAATCTTTCCCCGGACAGCTTTACCCCGACACACACAAACACCATCCACCAGATGGGCTCTAGAAACACCATCCTGCCGCCCCATCTCACTGTCCGATGACACATTCCTTTATTTCACGAGAGTTACGAGTCTCAGGATACTCTTTAGGTCTGTCCTCTTTCCTGCACGCCTCCGTTTATCCTGAGTAATTAAAGATGGCAGACCAAACGTGATTCTTTTCTCTCTCTGTGGATTTAATGGAGCAGAGCAGATCTTTCCCACACACACTTGCAGGGATTTGAGATTGTCACACACGCAGTCTTCGGTTTTTCTTCCCATAGGAAATGCATTTATTGGCACTTGCTAAGGGCAACATCACCATTTCATAGCTGGCAACCCCCCTCAACACCCTACATCATGGGGGTGACTTTTGCATGAGCAAACACTCACATTTTTATTTCAAATATAAATGTTGTTTTTAATACTTTGATAACTCTTTAATTTGACATTTTACGCCATTTTATTCTTATTTGTATTCTACTTTTTATTTCATTTATTTTTTGTATTTAATTTAATTTAATTTAAATTAAATGTTTTATTTGATTTAATTTTAAGGTATAATTGGAGGTGGAGAACTTTGGGTGTGCACCTGCCTGTAAGTGCAGCCAGCTGTCTGTGAGCTCCATGTGGCATTCGTCATGCGTGTCCTGTTATTCTCAGAGTTTATGTTCAGTCGCACACATGTACAGAAATAGCTGAATGGTGTGTGGCCTTGTAATCTTGGAACCACATTCTCTCTGTTTGGATCAAAGAGAAGGTTCTCAATGTTTGTATGTATGCATATGTGTGTACAGTATACACTGCACTTTTGGATTGTAGGAAATGCCCATGGTAAATTTGTAGCTTCCCCGTTTCTTTAAATATCTATTGGTACCTGTAATTGACAAAAAAAGAGTAGATTTTAACTTGAACACACACAAATTGATGACTCCATAACCCACAGTACATGCAGTAAACAACATGTCTTGGAGGAATTTTCCAGACCTGAAAGCAATTAAACTAATTCTGCGAACTGCATTTCCCACAATTACTGTTGCGCACCACACAAATAATTTCATCTTAATGAATTCAAGAATTATTTGATGATCTTCAGCAGACTAGATGTATACATATATACCTTGATGTATTCATAAATGTAAATATATGTTTAGTTCAAATCAGCTCATTATCATATCTAGTTCAGTTTAGTTCCTTTGCATTCCTATCAGTGTACTCAAGCTCATTTTGTTGCACTGTTTTCTCCCTGCGTGTGTGTCCTGTATTCTGTATCTCTCGTATTTTTCACAGTTCTATTTTTGACACAACATCCATTACATACAGTTGCCTCTGTAATGGGGGTTGTGCCAGAATTGTCCCCCAGTCACTGTTTCAACAGTTTGAGAGTCGATACTACAACAGATCAGCTACCTTTTGTTATATACAGATGGATGGTCTCAAAGCTAACACACACGGACTACAAGTCACAAAACTCTAGTTTGAATGGGCTTGAAATTACAGGGCCTTTAAATGCTTGAGATGTCTGTAGACTTGCCATCTGTTGGTGTGTTAAAGTTGGTCTCTGGAAGTGTGGTTGTCTATTTCTCTAAACGGTGAGAACGACAGGTGTGTCTGAGAGTGTGTTTTGTGCTGGTTTTACTGGTTTCTGAGATAACAGAGGCAAACTGGTCCAAAACAAGAGCCTACGTTTATACAGAGGTACAGCATTGTTGTCATTCCTGTCTTAGAGTGCTAAATACAGGTGTGTCTCACTGTTTAGTTATAAAATGTGACAACGTTATTTTACTAATAAACTGGCTCTATTTATTCTGAGGACTCACAACTGAATTATAAGCGTGAGTTTTGTTAACTTGTGCTGTATAAACCGGACGTGTAAAGTTATACTGTTAATAGTCACTGTGAACTGCACATATCTTGGGTTTTTTTTCAAGCGATGTTTTGATGGAGATGGAGAAATGAGCTGTGTGTCGTCTGAGTGTTTCAGGTCTTCCATTGGAGCTGCTCCCATCAGTGGTTTTGGTGTCATTTAAAATGCAAAAAAACAAACAAAATCATAGCTGTCAGTCAACAAAGATTTACAGAATGAATCTGCCCCTTGATTGGAATCATTTATTGAATGACATAGTCAGTTGTGATCAGATTTTCCAGTGTTATGGAAGTTGCAATCTTTATTCACTGTCTCTATGGTTACAGAGTTATCTCATGAATAGAAAGGGACTTGACATCAATTATCGGTTCACATGGACGGTATTCAAGCTGCTGTTGTTTTGAATGGTTTGAGAGTTAGTAAATATGGTTCTCAATCCCTGACTGTGTGAGCGTGTGAGAGTTTGACTGCTGTCTGGAGTTTAAAACGTGTCACCTACTTTACCCCTTCATTCAACAAAATTAGACTTAAAGGGACAGTTCACCCAGGAATGAAAATTAGCCCATGATTTACTCACCCTGAAGCTATCCTAGGTGTATATCTGACATTCTCCTTTCAGACAAATACAATCAAAATGTCCTGGCTCTTCCAAGCTTTATAATAGGAGTATTATGGGATATAATTAGCGACTAAAATAACTAGCTACTCTTTCGCCGTAAATCGATGCGTACGGTCGTCTGCCGGAAGCTAGTTATTTTAGTCGATAAAGTTTTAAATATGGATATTTTCAATATTTATATTATATTTACACTCACCTAAAGGATTATTAGGAACACCTGTTCAATTTCTCATTAATGCAATTATCTAATCAACCAATCACATGGCAGTTGCTCTAATGCATTTAGGGGTGTGGTCCTGGTCAAGACAATCTCCTGAACTACAAACTGAATGTCAGAATGGGAAAGAAAGGTGATTTAAGCTATTTTGAGCGTGGCATGGTTGTTGGTGCCAGACGGGCCGGTCTGAGTATTTCACAATCTGCTCAGTTCCTGGGATTTTCATGCACAACCATTTCTAGGGTTTACAAAGAATGGTGTGAAAAGGGAAAAACATCCAGTATGCGGCAGTTCTGTGGGCGAAAATGCCTTGTTGATGCTAGCGGTCAGAGGAGAATGGGCCGACTGATTCAAGCTGATAGAAGAGCAACTTTGACTGAAACAACCACTCGTTACAACCGAGGTATGCAGCAAAGCATTTGTGAAGCCACAACACGCACAACCTTGAGGCGGATGGGCTACAACAGCAGAAGACCCCACCGGGTACCACTCATCTCCACTACAAATAGGAAAAAGAGGCTACAATTTGCAAGAGCTCACCAAAATTGGACAGTTGAAGACTGGAAAAATGTTGCCTGGTCTGATGAGTCTCGATTTCTGTTGAGACATTCAGATGGTAGAGTCAGAATTTGGCGTAAACAGAATGAGAACATGGATCCATCATGCCTTGTTACCACTGTGCAGGCTGGTGGTGGTGGTTTAATGGTTTGGGGCATTTTTTCTTGGCACACTTTAGGCCCCTTAGTGCCAATTGGACATCGTTTAAATGCCACGGCCTACCTGAGCATTGTTTCAGACCATGTCCATCCCTTTATGGCCACCATGTACCCATCCTCTGATGGCTACTTCCAGCAGGATAATGCACCATGTCACAAAGCTCGAATCATTTCAAATTGGTTTCTTGAACATGACAATGAGTTCACTGTACTAAAATGGCCCCCACAGTCACCAGATCTCAACCCAATAGAGCATCTTTGGGATGTGGTGGAACAGGAGCTTCGTGCCCTGGATGTGCATCCCACAAATCTCCATCCACTGCAAGATGCTATCCTATCAATATGGGCCAACATTTCTAAAGAATGCTTTCAGCACCTTGTTGAATCAATGCCACGTAGAATTAAGGCAGTTCTGAAGGCGAAAGGGGGTCAAACACAGTATTAGTATGGTGTTCCTAATAATCTTTTAGGTGAGTGTATATCGATATTTACAAACTCATCGCTTAAATTCAGAAGGCCTTTATTAACTCCCCAGAGCCGTGTTGAGCACTTTTATCACGGATTGATGCGCTTTGATGGACTTAAAATAAAAATAAAAACATTCACTCCCATTATAAAGCTCGGAAGAGCCAGGACATTTTTTTAATATAACTCTGATTGTATTCGTCTGAAAGAAGAATGTCATATACACCTGATGGCTTTAGGGTGAGTAAATCTATCCCTTTAATGTCTGTGAACAGCGTCTTGTTTAGATACAGAACTAGTCTGCAGTCAGCTGCTGGGAAAATAAAGCCTATACTGCCATCCACAGGCTAAATACACTGACCCCAAAAAGCCACCAATGCATTTTACTGCAATAGGCAACAAAATATATTGTATTATTTAACAGCATATATACACTACCATTACAAGAAATCTCGTATGCTCACCAAGGCTGTTTATTTAAAAAAAAAAAATTAAATAGAGAAAAATGTTGAATATTGTGAAATATTACTACAATTTAAAATAAAAAATAAATTTATATTTTAATTTATTTTAAAATATAATGTATTCCTGTGATGCAAAGCTGAATTTTCAGCATCATTACTCCAGTCCAGTGTCACATGATCCTTCAGAAATCATTCTAATATGCCGATGTGCTGCTCAAGAAACATTTCTTATTATCATCAATGTTGACAACAGTTCTGCTTAATATTTTTGTGGAAATTTGAATAGTTTTCTAGAAAGTTCAAAAGAACAGCATTTATTTGAAATAGAAATATTACGTGACAACATGTCTTTTACTGTCACTTTTGATCAATTGAATGCATCCTTACTGAATAAAAGTATTCATTTCTTTCTTTCAAATAAAATCTTCTGCATGTTCTCTGTCCTCTGCATCATCCCATATTGTTTACATTCAAAACACTATGATCATCCTGTCAGCTGTGATCTCCGTTTTTGTTAGGGATCTCTCTGTAAAACTTTGCAATAACCTTATCTACCACTAGGTGGTAGGATAGCACTTTTACACTATTACAGAATGCTTAGAATGGGGTTTTGGGTACTTTTTGAGTGTAAATCTTGGTTATTTCTTGGAGTGGGAGTGTTGGTCTCACAGTTAACACATTTACTTTATATGTTAAGTCTTGGTGCTCATGCCAGTGATGCCAGGTTTCCTTTCTCTATTCAATACAATACCAATCAATAATTTTTGTTACCAGACAAAATGCACCTGTGCTGTTCTTGCAGGTAACTTTTGGCAGCTTATCTGCATTAATTGTATGTTTTTACATGATAGTTTTTGTATGGCATCCATGTCTGACCTGTTCGCTGTTGCCTCAGAGGCTCAGACGAGACACTCATTTCTAAACTTGAGGTGTTCTCAGGCATGCATATGTCCATGTGTTTAATTCAACGGCATACTGCCAAATTTGCCCTCATTCATAACATTTTGGCCTCTCAGCGTCTGGCATTGGCCAGTGCCAGCTTGAAGCCACTGGCATCACTTTGATGCTGGCACAAGCTGTGCACATCTGGCCTAATGTCATTGATATTCAGTGTGATTTTGTTGACATGGAGTTTAACACTGTTCTAAATCTAGTTTTCATTGTGCAGATATATTTGCATTCAAATCCACTGCATGCATTGATGGCTTGTTATTGATCTCTGACGTTGGTGGAAAGCCTGCTGATTGAACAACCTTAATAATGTATGAAAGCATTACAAAGCCTTGTATTGTTTCGTTTTTAGAGTGATTGATTTACTGAAGTGCCAATATACCATCTGTACTTGGACTGTATAGCTGGAGCACAGTGAGAATGAATACATATAGTATAGTGGACTGTTTCTTTCTGGTTTGTGTTTGCCAGTATTCTATTACATTGTAATCCAGATGTGCTCATGGAAACAAGCTCTTACAAGTGTGTTTTTAACATTTTTGTGTGTTTGTGTTTGTACCCAGACAAGATAGAATAGTAAGAAGACACATTGCAAAGTGAATTCATCTTTTTTCTTTTGTCTAAAGAAAGAACTGAAGGTTGAAATTGTTTGAGTGTAATACTATTGTACTGCAATAGGGGGCGATAAAGAGACTATTTTGAGTTGGCGCTCAAGATAGTTTATCACTAAAATAGCATATTATTACTATTACTACAATATTATTTTTGCTGTATATAGTATGTAAACTCAAATTATTCACCAAAATGAGATACTACATTTGGTGAAATAAATGATATACATTTTAACATCTGAGTTAATTGTCCTGTTAAGATGTCTTTTCACAAAAATCTGTCTGTCTGTCCATCAATCTCTTATTCACGTTTCTTTGTGTTTCTCTCTTTTCTCTCTGCCCAGCTCTCGCTTTAGGGAGTGAGTTTAAAAGTTCTCTAGCTTTGCCCATGCATACCCAGGAATGTGTTTTAAATCCAGTGCTGGAAATAGTGCTGCAGAACAACTATAGATAGAACGAGAGGGATGCAATCTCAGGCAGTGACATCACCCGCTGCATCTAAATGATTAGTGTGTGTGTGTGTGTGTGTGTGTGTGTGTGTGTGTGTGTGTGTGTGTGGAGAGAGAGAGAGAGAGAGAGAGAGAGAGAGAGAGAGAGAGAGAGAGAGAGAGAGAGAGAGAGAGAGAGAGAGAGAGAGAGAGAGAGAGAGAGAGAGAGAGAGAGAGAGAGAGAGAGAGAGTCAGTCCGTAAATGGGAGGTCTGGGTTTCGCTTCCGAAATTCCAAAATAATTGAGAACACATCTCAGTGGATTTTCACCTCCACACACACCCTCATTACAGTTATCTGGAGCTCATTGACTGCTGTATGCCGCTGACCTGTAGCAACATTATGAGGGGAATGGTGAAAGTGTAAGAGATCTTAAAAACACTGGGTTGAGTTCAAAGAACAGGAAGTTCTCTACATGGGGCGTCACCGCTGACCAATTAATGCCACATTCATAGGGTCACACACACAAGGATGGGCTTTAGTGTGTGTGTGTGTTAAATTGGTTTCTCGGCCAACCAGGGAGCCAGGCTTCAGGGAAGAGCCTTTAATAGTGACCAGGCAGAACTAGTGACCAGTAAATGTTCCCATAAACAGCCACTTCCTCCAGTTAATTTAGAATAACAGGCTCATCTAGGAATCTCATGTGTTTTTTTATCCTCTTCCTGTACTCTCACTCGCTCGTTCACTTGTTTAACTGAGCACAATAGATGTTTTGAATAATGTTTCAGTGTTTATTGTCCATGCAGTTAAAGTTAATAAACCTTACTGACTTTCATTATATGGACAAAAAATGGCTAAGACATTCTTCAAAATATCTTCTTTTGTGTCCAACAGGAGAATGAAAGTGATACAGGTTTGGGACAACATGACAGTGTGTAATTTGACAGATTTTTAATTTCTGGTTGAATGTATTTTTAAAAAGTTGGACTATTTTTAACTTGACTTAACTCTCAATGCTCGTAGCTAGTTTTGTGCCTGATTACAGTGCCTTTCTTCATCATTTGATCCTCATTTGATGATTTCCCACCGCCACGCCCTAAACCACAGCACGAAATTCATTATTTCTGAATATTCTGCTTCCACTCTAAGAGATGCCCTCACAATGATAGTAATTAAATAATTATAAAACGCTAAATAATTATTTCCTATAGTTTAGGAGTAGAGTGTAGTAATTATAATTGTAAATGTCTCAATAGAGGGAGGTCTTAACCCTGCTATTGTGTGTGTGTGTGTGTGTCCATGCGTGTGTGTCTCTTTGTACTGCCACACACCTTCCACTCCTTATTTTACCTCAGATACACTCTCCATCCTTCAGTTACCCTCTCCCTCTGTTTTTTTATCCCATCATGCTCAGTGTGTGTGTGTGTGTGTGTGTGTGTGTTTGCATAACATTAATGGAGAGAGTTATTGATACTGCACTCAATAACACACAACACGCATATCTGCTGATGTTCAGTGCGGAAACATTGATGCTTTGAGCTGTGTGTTTGTGTGTGTGTGTGTGTGTGTGTGTGTGTGTGTGTGTGTGTGTGTGTGTGTGTGTGTGTGTGTGTAATAGGCTGAGCTCAATGCCAAATCCTTTTCTCTTGAGAACCAAGCCCCCCCCCCCACACACACACACACACACACACACACACACACACACACACACACACACACACACACACGATGCAGCTGTTGGCCACATGGGCATCTGTCCCTGCCACTGGCAGCCACAGTCTGCTTTCCCATCATCCCTTGGGGCGGCAAGCTTGGCTCGGGCTCTGTTCTGTGGTTTATCTCCACCATTTGCTCTCATCCTCTCACACTCCCTGATCTTTCCATCTCTATAGGATTCCTTCTCTTCACCTCTGTCTATTTTAAGCAGTGTACGTCTTGTTTTATTTGGCTCGTCTCCCGTCTGTATCGATTGGCATCTGTTTTCAGCGCAGATGTGTGTTTGGCACTGCCTGCAAGTCTGTCTCTCTGCCTAAAGTGTTATTTATGGATTTAAACAAACTTTTTTTTTTAATTCAAACATCAGACTTGTGACATTTCCTGACCCTGTTGGGTTATCTTATATGTTTTTTTTGTTTTTTTTTTCATCAGAGACTGAGGTGAACTCACCAAATGTCTTGAGTTTCTTCTGTGAGTCTGGGCACGGCACAAGAGATTGGATGCAAACAACCTTCCAGTAACCAGATGGTCACATTAAACCCAACGACCGAGTCATTAGCAGACATTGAGCAAACTCTGAGCCACAGCCTGAGATCAGTGCACTTCCCCTGTGAAAATTAAACTTAGGCGTAAAGAGTTTAATTGGGATTCTTGATAACAATAATTGTTTTCACGATCATATATTAATCTGAGATTAATGAACTGTGTAGTTCCTGTATGGAGTTCCTGTATAATTCAGTGGTAAAACTGCCTGACTTGCCATGTTTAACCTAAGGCTGTGTTTGTATTTTCTTGGACAAAAACTATGGCATGAAAACGGAAGCTGCTTTTCAGTTGGGTAGAAAGTTACATGGTGTTGAATTGCAATGAAACTCGTTTGTGCATGGTATTGTGTTTTAAAAAACAGAGGGATATCAGTTTGGCTTATCACTGCTGGACCTGGTAGATCTTTGATTCTCAAGTGGTTGATGTCGTAATGGAACATTTTAAAGTTAGATAGATAGATAGATAGATAGATAGATAGATAGATAGATAGATAGATAGATAGATAGATAGATAGATAGATAGATAGATAGATAGATAGATAGATAGATAGATAGATAGATAGATAGATATGGATGAATTGATGGATTTCTAAAAAAATTGGATAGATAGATGGATAGATAGTTTGGCAGATGTTAGGTACAGTATATGCTTAGTTAGATGATCAGATGACCAGGTGGTTTAAAAAAATATAAGGATGGATGGATGGATATATATAGACCATGTAAAGATGGATTGGTACTGTAGATGGTTAGTTAGATGTTTGAGATGGATAGAAATATAGACAGAGAGATAGAAAATGTAAAGATGGATGAATAGATAGATTTTGATTCTTTATTGTGCTATCAAGACTTGGCTTTGACGTCTCACTTCAGAGGAATGACACCCTCTCTTAAGCTCAAATCTTGTCATAGCAGCTCGGCGGTGTGTGATTGCTGGTTTCTGTGGTTTGTCCTCGTGCAGGCAGGCTTCCATTGTGTCTCTGAGAAGAGAAAGATGTTAGGAGGACAATAGAGCTGTCCATTCCACAGGCAGCAGAGCAGCATATTTTGAGAAAGTTCGAGAACTCCGAGCTTGTAATTTACATGTCTGTGTCACGGCCCCCTCTGCGAGTTTATCGCGCTCCAAACCTCTAATTTATCCAGATCAGATTTGCACATTCTAGTGGTTCTCATTCACTCTCTGCCGCCCCATTAATTACAGAGCAGCTCTGCTGTTTGCAATCTAAGATCTCATTTCTGTTTCTCTTCCTCTCGCACACAAATACTGGCACGTTGGGACCTTTTTTAAAATTTATTTTGATTTTTATATATATGAGAAGATGGATTAAAGGCTTTTTAATGGTTCTTTGCAGCATTTCGGGTTCTGTTATCGTGAACTATGTTTCGCTCTATAGGGTTCTTGAGTTGGACTTTTAGTTCTTTTAAGATTAAAAAAGGTTCTTGAAATTGTTTTGGATTCTTCAGATAAGCAGAGACCCATAGAACCTAAAAAGTTTATTCTATGGCATAAGGAACTTAAACTATTATTGTGGCATCAGGCTATTAAAACATTTTTGGACTGTTCATTTTTAAGAATGCAGATGACATGCAATTGTTTTGCATGTCTCTTTTTTATTTTTTACAAATACCTTGCAACCAGAAGCATTTATGTGCTTTTGATGCTCAACCATCATTATTTTCAAAGCTTTTGGAATCGTCTCTGTTTCCATGGAACTCTGGGAACGCAGTGATTATGGGATGTTTGCTGAGTTGGTTCATGCTGGGAACCAGGCAGCATCCTGTCAGAGATGCTTTTCATGTTTATTTTCTGCAGATTTATTCAAAGTTTGTTTTTATTTGCATCATTGTTTGTGTGTATTCATATAATTATGTGTAAAAGGCTGCATGTCTAAGATGTTTATTTTTTTTATTTAAAATAGATTTTCCATTTGTTTAATTTGATCAATTTTCACTCTGACTGTTAATTTTTTTGCTTTCAGTTTAGTCTTAGTTGTTCCAGTATATTTAGTTTTAGCTCGTTCACAGCTTAAAAACTATTTCTTTTTTTTCTTCTTCCTATTTTTTAAAATGAATTGCGGGAAAAAACTCCCAGATCCAAGGCTGCTGAAAAGTGACTTCTTTTATCACAATCTCTTCATCCTTGCCTCTTTGAGAGAGAGTAGATTACAGTAATGCAAAACGAACCTGCAATAAAGGATGTTGAGCAAATATAGCTGTTGGAATCTTTATAGAGAGAGAGAAGAGTGTGTGTTCAGTAAGGAGGATTCTAGGATTCTTGCTCTTCTCTGGGTCACACCCAGGGATTATAGGCTTTCTTAGTACACCATCATTAAGAGAGAGAGAGAGAGAGAGAGTGAGCCTTTTTCGTTGAGACATCGTATTAAAGCAGCAAAAGATTGCCTGTGTATGTCACTGCATGTCTTGTAAGACTTGAGTATTTTGTTGTCAGTGTGTTTGGAATATGAGGTAAATGTCTAGATTTAAGCCGCAGTTTCGGCTGAAATGAGGTGAAATTCATTTTCAAATAGAAAGACTAAAGGCTGAGCATACAGAATGAGTTTAGATATCTTTTCATTGTGAATGTTTCTGAGCTGCTATTCTTGTAGAATGTTTTTATAATATAAGATTATTAGCACATCAGGAATATGTTTCCATATTTTTCACAAGATGGTGCCATGTTAAAGTACAGGGATAATTTTAAAACACTACTATAATCAGATGAGATGATACACAAGTCTGAGATGTACGATATTAGATGCAACATTATAGTCGACAACCAGCTGCATCTTATATAATAAATGCATCCAGGAATCAAATATTTGTTGGATTGCAACATGTTCACAGCACTGAAATAGATTTATTGAAAAACGTTTGGCACTCAATAACTCAATTCAGAGCCAGACATAGGCCTAAAGATTTGACCAAAAACAAAACACAAAAATCTTACACTGCATAATGTGAACTAAATATTGTTGCAACATTATTTAACCAGCCATTGGTCAATGCTATATGGCGTTGGAAGTGTTTGTTTCGTGTAAGTTGTAAGGATGATTCATGATCTATCTCCATTGTGCCCTTGGGTAAGGCAGTTTAGTTTGCGTGGAGCTAGACCTCAACATGGGTTAATTTCATGCATTAGGAATAATTTTAATCATATTTATCTCTGTAATCCAATATTGAAAATAAGAGCACCCACACAGATTTCAGTTAACATTCACAGTCACACACAACCCCATATGCATATTTCTTCTATTTGTGTTTGTATGTTCTCGTCACATCTTAAAATTGGGTGATGAATAATGTATTTTTAGTGTGTGGGTTGAAAAATCACGCTTTCAGAAATAATATTGGCAAATTTCTTTGCAACCGCATGATGATGAGAGAGCGAGAAAGAGGTGTACTGCGCTTGTAATTAGATGGATTCTGTGTGTGCGTGCAGGTGTTTAGGACTTCGCTGTTGGGAAAGCAGTGAACTTTCCATTATGAACTGATAATTCTTCTTTTTCTGTCACTCAAACTTTCCTCTCCACCTTTGTCCTAATACTTTCTCTTTCTTCTACTCATCCTTTCACCCCGTGGCTTGTCCATTGCAGTAATTAAGTCCTGAATGGACAGTTCATTAGTGCAGTAGCTGCCCCAGAATAAGGTGCCAGGAATAGGTGATTCTGCTCACTCACCACTTCAGTTTATCCTTCTGTCTGGTCTCCAAACTCAACTGCCCGATTGATAACATACAGCTTCAGCTTCAATTTACCTCAGAACTGATCATGCTGATTCAAAATGTACAAATCGCCATGAAAAACGTACCTCAACACTAACCCTCAGGATCAATGTGCCTCAACAGACACCCTCAAGACAACGTTCTTCAACACACACCCTCGGAAACAATGGGCCTCCATTTTAATTTAAAAACAATTGGGCGTTCGGCTGTTTCTACGCAAAACTTGTAATTTTTCAATATGGACGTGAGCAATGACTACGATCAAATCTCACGTCAGGTCTCAGCTCGTGTATGCAAGATTTTGAGTTAGCGCGAACCTGGCATAAGGTAACATTGTAAATCTGGTGAAATTTTTTTAATGACATAATTTTGTTCATTTAGATTATTGTCCTGTCCGAGCTCCGACAACCGAAGCTCATTAATCGATCATTAACCCGTTAAACGACTAGATTAGAATGTCAAATTAAATTAAATTAGAATAGATGGGTGTCTGTGACCCTGACCCATTAAAAATACCACAAATGTTTTTTTTTTTTTTTCCAAGGGTTTAGCTTTACATTCGCAAATAGTTAAACAACAGCGCTTGTGAATGGAGAACAACAGAATAAGATTATATAATAGGAATAAAATAAACTACGATGATCTCTGCGCTCGTTTCTACGTTAGATTGATAAATGAGGCCCAATGTGCCTCAAAGCAAACCCCTTCAGAACAATGCATCTCAACCTCAACACAAACCCTCAAAAACAACGTACCTACTATTATAGGATTTGTTAATATTTTGAATTGGCTTCTCTGCTTTCAGTTATTATTGTTTCAGTTAACAATAACAACGCTGACCTCAACGCAAACCTTCAAGAACAACAGACCTCAACCCAAACAACGGACCTCAATAATAGACCTTCAGGATCAACAAATCTCACCCTAATCATGTATTGTCAAACCTTTCCTGTTACTGTATCTCCACTATCTTTTTCTCTCAGTCCCACTCTCTGTATCATTCACTTTTCGTCTGACTAAATCATCTGTGTTTACTGCATCTCACTTTCCTTAGATTCCTTAGACTTTCTTTTCGTCTTTCTCATTTGGCAATTTTCTAATATTTTCTGGTAATAAGAGATCTCTCACCCCTGTTCCTGCAGTATGTAAAGGCTTACCCACACTAAAAGATTTTAAAAATAGTTCCTATAGTGCCGCGATGTGACCAAGACAGCACAGACTACCAGATCCCATTCATTAACAACCAGAGTCCCGCTTGTGAACTTTGGAAATCTCACAAAATTTCTCGTGATCAAACGTGACTTTAGAGCAAACAAACATGGCGGACGACGGGCAAGAATAAATGGCGATAATAGTGTTTGGTAGGGATGGGACGATACACTTAAACTCACGATACGATGCACCTCGATATGCCAGGGTCACGATACGATACGTCACGATACGATATCAAAAAAGGAAAAAAAAGAAAAAAAATATTACTGTATAACAACAACTTATTCATTTGCTTTGGCCGCCAAAGCAAATGTGTGTCCCGCCAAAGCCTTTTTTGATCGGCGAGTGATGTAGAATGAATTGACTGCTCGGCTTGACAATGACAGGGCGCATAACGAGCAGAGAGAGAGAGAGAGAGAGAGAGAGAGAGCGCCCCGGCCGCGCGCGCGCACTCTCACGTCTTCAAACAAAACGAGCGCTGTCTTGCTCTCTCTCCCTCGCGCATATTAATCAAAATCAATTGACACGATAGGAAAAGGTCGGAAGACCGCAGTTTCACGTGGAGCATTTGGAGATTTTTAGAGATTGAGATAGAGATTTTTATAGACGCCTGTCTCAAATACAAACCGGTGCAGTTCGACGATTTGGGAAAATAAAAGCCCGGGCTATTATTTGAAGTTTTACGATATATATATATATACATTTGACTCCATGGTCGGCTGTTTGGGGGCAAGGCAGTTGGTACTGATGCTAATATTTGTTAGCTCGCTGTAGACTGCAGTGTTGTTGTTGCAACATGCGCTGTCTTGACGTGATGACGTACCGCACCGTTCCTCGGATATAATTTTTTTTTTCATTTAGTTTTACCCTGCTTGATCAGCAGATGGTGCTGCCAGCCTGCCACCATAGACTGTATGTCTGCCCCATATACATACACACACACATATAATACACTAAATTATTTATATACTACGCAAATCATGCAGCAGTGCCATCTATCTTTATTTCGCGATCCATTTTTTTCGACCTCGATGCGTTTCGTCACGTTTTGTATCGCGATATTTCGTCAAACGATATTTCGTCCCATCCCTAGTGTTTGGACTGTTTTTACCGAAATTTTTTGGGGGATAAAAGAAAAGGTTTTGGCTGTTATGCTCCGGTCTTCCGTCAGCTCGCTTTCTGATTGAGTATCGTTTCGTTCCACGTGACAATCTACAGTGTGTTTGTCTTTGGGGTCCCCCCCCCCCCCACACACACAACAGAATTTCTGATTGTAAATATTCAACCATTTACTATTTAAGATCAGTGCAGCCCCGACGTTCTTCCTATCAGATTCAATCGCTCTTAACACAACCATCAAGATAATCAGGACTTTACCTAGGATTGTCAGAAGGGGAGAATTGGTTACAAAATCGACCCTTTATAGTGTGTGGGAACCTTTAGCAGTTCAGACACATTTCTTAATGGCTTCTTACAAGACTCTAATTAGCCTCATTTCTAACTTTCATTTATGGCCTTCCTTCTCTTTTTTATTATTCCAAAGCAGTATTTTCTCACCCACTATCTCATCAATACTCTCACATACTTCCAACTGACACCTCCCACAGCACACACACCAACAATTAGACTTTATAATGCATCATTGCTGTCAGGCGATCTAGAAGTCCAAGGCATATTGATCTCCTAAGCTGTCAGGACAGAATGCCGTCCGTATCCTCGTAAAACCAAACAGTAGATTGAAGATTTAAGCTTTCAAGGGACCTCAACCAAAGGTCAATTTCTGCTGGGGCTTCATGGTGCAGATAACAGCTGACCATCTCTTAACGTTTGTCTCTATCTCTTTCTCTCAGTTATACTGCAAGAACGGTGGGGAATGGAGTTCGTGCTCAAAGACAGAATCCAGAAGTAAGGGTCCGAAGTGTTGACCCGGTGCTTATGGATGTCAAAAACAAACTCGAGCTCTTCAACATGGTAAGGAATATTATGATTCGCTGATGGTATTGCACATATCTGCCACATCTTAAAAAAATAGTTCACCCAATAATACAAATTCTGTCATCATTTACTTGCCCTCATGTACTTTCAAATCTGTTTGCATTTCTTTCTTCAGTGAAACACAAAAGAAAATATTTTGAACTATCGAATATCTTTTGTATTTCACAGAAGAATATTAAAAGTTCTAAACCTGCTTTTAGCCTCTTAACAACCTTAATGTGTCATTACAAGTGCACAGCCATGTGAGTGGTGTTATTAAGAGTGACCACGGTCAATCTGACTGCAGTAGATGTGAAAGATATTAATAAAAATGATGTTAATTCAGCCAGCACACATACCTGTATTTACTTCCTGTTGTCGTTCGAAGTCCACAGTAGTCGATTGTCGAGTTCACGCGCGCGATCATTAGTTATATTAGTTACCAATGATTGCGCGCGCGAACTCGACAGTCGACTAAAGTTCTCCTTTAAGACCACTAAATGCAAAACGCTAATACATTGTTGGATTTATTGTGAATTTTTTATTTTTTTTTGCAAACTTTTATAAAAAAAACTTTTCCAACGATAATCACATCAGACCGTGTTGTCGTCCCGCTGTAGGCAGTCTGAAGAAATGTGCTGATGCCTTCAGAAACTTCTTCCTGTTGTTGTGTTCTCATTCTGATAGACCTGATGGAGCAGTCATGCATTAACAGCGTGGCAGAGAAAACAAGGGCAGATGGTTCTTTTTCAGATGTGAATTAAACGATAAGTCTTGATGTTCTTCAAAATGAACTAACAGATGAAACGTCCACCTAATTACCGGCACCTGGTACACACTCTGAGACGTGTTTTACAGCTTTGACTGTGGAGGATGGGAGTTTTACATGTCACATGTGGAAGTCGGGCTGATTCGGATGGGAAGTAAAGGATTAAAGAGGAGAAATGAGGACTGGCAGAGGGGCTGTAGAGGGAAGTCATCTGACTGCCTTGTGAACCGGTGAAATCAGGAAACAAGTGTGAGAACATAATACACACATAGAGTATATACACAACGGCTTTGAAACACAGGCATATTTGTATTCGGTTTGATAATACAATGAAAATAATCCAGTTAGTCAAAGCGATCATAAGCTGTAAATGGATTTATAATTTAGTTATGCGGTGTTGCTAATATAAGCAGCTCCAGTTATGTTTATTAGTACGTTATTAACATCTATTTTTCTGTGGATTTGAATAAGAGAAACATAATGTAGAATGGAAAATGGTATTGTTTTGTTAAAATGCAGCTGCCTGGATGTAGTTCTGTTCCTTTAAACTAACAGAGAAATGAAATCATTTATGGAAAATTACTGATAAGAGAAGAACATAGTTTATTGTATGTCTCTCTCTCTCATATTCACCCCTGTTTCACCCTGATAAAGTTATGAATTTCTTTTTCCCAGATGGTGAGAGAATTCATCAACAGAAATATTTGATTTCCTCTTCTGATTAAGAATAGTTAAAAGCACCAGAGTGTTTGCAGTTACAGAGAAGAGAATGGATAAATTGATCCTGTGTTCTTTGGAGGTTTTAATGGGGGAGTATGTGGTTGAAGAAACGGAGAGAGTGACAGAGAGAACGAGGGAGTTGAAAAGAGCAGAGGTTCAGAAAACAGGGCATGTTGGATGGTAAAGTGCTGTTTTTGTCATGCTAATATCAGGACGGACACTGAAAGACTTTCAGAAGAAAAGATGATTTTCCCAGAATCCCCTGAAGCGCTGTGTGGCAGCAGTCTGTTCCACCTCTCCCTCTGAATCTTTCTTTCTTTCTTTCTTTCTTTCTTTCTTTCTTTCTTTCTTTCTTTCTTTCTTTCTTTCTTTCTTTCTTTCTTTCTTTCTTTCTTTCTTTCTTTCTTTCTTTCTTTCTTTCTTTCTTTTGCTCGCTCTTTCGCTCTGATTTTCTTTTGCTCTGATTTGCTTTCACTCATTCTTTTTCTTTTTCTTCCGTTCTTTCTTTTTTCGACTTTCTTTTCACTCTCTCATTTTCTTGAACTCTTTCTTTTTCTCTTGCTCTTTCTTTCGGTCTGTCTTTCTTTCGCTCTTTCTTTTGCCTTTGCTCTATTTTTTTGCTCTGATTTTCTTTCACTTATTCCTTTTCTTTCTCTTTCTTTCGCTCTTTCTTTTTTGATCTTCCTTTTGCTCTCTCATTTTCTTTAACTCTTTCTTTTTCTCTTGCTCTTTCTTTCGCTCTGGCTTTCTTTCGCTTGCTCGCTCCTTCTCTCACTCATTATTTCTTTCACTTACCCTTTCTTTCCTTCGCTCGCCCTTTATTTTTTCGCTCGCTCTTTATTTTTTCTTTCCTTTGCTCACTCTTTCTTTAGCTCTCTCATTTTCTTTAGCTTTTTCTTCTTCTTTTGCTCATTCTTTTTAACTTTCTCTGTTTTTCTTTCGCTTTCTTTTTCTTTCACTCTATTTCTATAGAATTGTTTTTTCTTTTTCTCTTTCATTCAATCTTTCACTTTTTCTTTCATTCTTTCGCTCTATTTCTGTAGATTTGTTTATTTTCTCCCTATCGATTCACGATTCACATTATTTTGCTCTTTTCTCTCTTTCTTTCTTTTGCTCTTTCATTATTTAACTTTCTTTTGCTATTTATTCCGCTCTTCTTTTTCTTTCAGTTTTTTTTCAATCTTTCTTTAGCTTTTTCTTTCACTCTTTGTTTCTTTCACTCTTTTTTATCTTTCTTTATTTCTTTTGCACTATTTAATTCACTCTTTATTTATTTATTTTGGTCTTTCTTTTTTCTATTTATCTATATTTAACTATTTTCTCTTCAGCTCTTTCTTTTTCCTCCTTTTTCCCTATTTAATCTGCTCATACGTTCCGTTGCAGTTTCCTTCTCACTTTCTTTTTTGTTCGTTCATTCATTCATACCTTCTTTTGCACCTTTTAGAGTGATAGTAAAATGGAGTGCATAAGAGAATGCTGCTCATACACGCATACTGTAGACTCTCTCACACACTCATATCAGTCACTTAATGTGTGTATAAAAGTGTAACGTGTCAGTCAAGAGGCTTGAGGTGATCTCGAGGTTGTCATTGATAGTCACTTACAAGAAAACTGTCAGGGAAGTTTTTTTTTTCACACTAGAGTTTTTGGTGTAGCTCGAATTCATTTTTAGAGACGTATTCTTCGCATTTCTTGTGTTGCCCCTCCTGTTAAAGCTTAATAAATATGTCTAATTCCCCGTAAATATCCCTGATGGAATCTGGAGGACAGGCCAGCGGCACAGCTGCTTTTGGGTGTGGAGACTCAATAGCATCTCTGTTCTTATGGTGTGTGTTTGTGTGTTTTTCAACACTCATGAGTGTAAAAGTGGACTGTACGGAGAAGAGGTTTTCACTTTTAGACCAGGCTTGGCTAGTGTTGACCTGCGGGCACTACTGTTCTCTAACACCTGCTGTACAGAAAGTCTGCTTTACTGCATTACAGAAAACTCATTTATTAGCCGTCCTGTTTGGACTGCCAGTACATTTGTGTGGATTTTGCTCTGGAGCTACCACATCAATTAAATGAATAGTTCACCCAAATATGAAAATTCTGTCAGAAGTTTTTCACTCTCATGCTGTTCCAAACCTGTTTGACTGACTTTCTGCCATGGAACATGAAAGGAGAAGTTTGGCAAGAGGCTGTTTTTTAAAACAATGAATGTAAGTGATAAAAAACAGGATAGCTTTGTGTGAGGTATAGGGCCAGATTTACCAAACCGGGCAAATTAGTGTGAGAGCACTAAAAGCATAGATGGGAGTGGAAAGTTCTGCGCGTGATCTACTGATGACACGCAAATTAATGAAGACAGACGCAGCGGGATCATTTCCATAATGACCGACTCAATCTACCAAAAGCAGCGCAAATTACTGTCTTGCTTTTTTCGGGGTGGTAAATAATGGCACAAATACCAATATAATGAATAGCGCAAATTTTATAAATAATCTTGCATGATTTATTTAAATATCCTCCTCCCATAAATTTTGTGTCTGAAAAGGAAAATCCTACAAATGCATATGCAATAAGGTCAGCCGCAAAAATAACCCTGTCCAAACCTATTCAACGCACATTTTTCACTGTGTATTTAGAACGTTTTTCACACACAAAAAAACATTCTATTAATCGACATTAATAATATATATAATAATCATTATTATTACAATATTGATTGCATCAACATTACTGATTTTTGTCATGATATTGCAGCTTCACCCTCTGAGTTCCTGTTTTTTAATTCATGAGCTATTTACATTATGCAGTTGTTGTGTAAATACATGTAGTACCTGTGCAGCATTTAACAGTCTGTGTACATAAATGCCATGTCAGATGCAGCTTCTGTTCCACCTTTGCAGTAAAGATGGCTTTTGTTGATGTTGAAAAAAAAAATGTGATTGATAACAGTTCAGACTCTATAGCATTGTGATTGATTGGTTAAATTGAAGTATTTGACATAAAAACAACAACACAGATACATTTAATAAGGCAACTATAAAATTTGCCCTGGCAAAGGTTAAAAAAAATGCCTCTGGATTCTGGAAATCAATTCTAGGTTAATTAAAAGTTAATTTCTGACCCTGTATATTGTTATATTGAGGTTTTATGGCCTTATTTCAGTGACTAACCACACATAAACATCATTTCCCCCAAAATACAAACATTTACACACATGCTGCTCACATATTATTGTAGCAGAGTTTGTGCTGAATACAGTGCTATAATTAACAGAAATAAGCACAAATGTCAGAGCATGTCAAAACACTCCCAGGGCCCAGAAAACACCTCAGACCCCAGGTTTGTTTATTATGTGCATATTCAAATTTGTTAAAATTACACATGGAATTTTGGAGCAGGGAGAGTTTTTCTATAGAGTAAGTATCATATTGACTCATTACTTTAAATATAGTGTTTGTGTCCTTTTTTCATTTTTGGAGCTTGACAGCATCTGACAGAACAGCATTGCCTTACATCTTCTCTTAAAGAAAGAAGTTTTGCAACTACACGAGGGGCGAGTAAATTATGCTCATTTTCATTTTGGGTAAACTATTCATTTAGGTTCCTTTATATATTTTTCTTTTCGATCTGACTGTTCTTTTTCATTTGTTACAACCTGGTGCTGAAATACTCACCTTTAAATATCATATCCGTATCACACAATGCTTACACTCACACACACTGTTCAGTGTTGATTGTTTCAGTCATCTGTCTGATTGGGGTCAAATGTGTGTGTTGATCAGATAGTTTATCACTTGATCTGTATTTTTCTTAACGGTCCATTCTGTACTGGCAGGGTATCAGGTGTGTGTGACCGCAGCATAGTCGTTTTCTGTATCAAAGGCTTGTCTCTTGTCTGAGGCCTCAGGGAGAACAAAACACACTGTTTGAAGTGAGTAGAGAGATCTACAGCTCTATAAAGAGCTCACTCAACACTCACTACTCCCTGTCTGCTGCACATCACATATATGAACATATCCGAGTTTAATTTGGGCATAATATCAACAACAGTCCAGTGAAGATTAAAAAGGGATTAAATGAGCCACTTTCAATGCCATTGCACTTTAACCGATATATGCACACCAGTGACTACACATTAGATGAATTCATATTAATGAGAGTAGCTAAGCAGCATATAATTAGGTTAATGAAGTACTTAGTGGTAGAATTGTTTACTGTGATTACTATTTCAGTTTTAGCTTAATTCTATTGCAGGAAAAAAACCATTTTAATCAGTATTTTGTCATTTTTCAATAAAATATGTAAACATTAAGATACATTTATTTAAGCAAAATTAAATAATATCCTATTTGTCAATGTGGTAAGAAAACAATTAAATGATCTCAAAACAAGTATTGCACGATGTTCTTTTAATATGTTTAGATCTTTGTTTTGGAAAACAAATGACTGATTTCTAAAATAATGTTGCTGTGATGCGTCATGCCTAGCACTCTTTAACTGTAGTAAAGGTACTTTAATGCGTGGCCTTTTAGGCTTATTGCTTTAGCGTCTAGCTGTGAGGGTTATGAATCTGAGAGCACTTAAATAACTAATGAATGTTTCGCATCTGTTCCAGCCTGTACTGTCCTGGTCAACTAATTTGTAAGTCATTTCAGAGAAAAGCTTCAGCTAAAGGAATAGGCATAAATGTAAATATGCTATTAATTTAGTCTGTGAGGAATTGTCTTGTTTTCTCTCTTGCATTTTAAATGATTGTGGAATTCATGGATGCTGTTTATTTAGACCAACTGCCTCAAGTTTTATAGCTTTAAAATCTGATTAGATTAATTGTTTGTTTGTTTGTTTTGTAAATACATCAAATAAATGGGAGCCCATTAGTTAACCTGTTGGACCAAACGCTAATGAGAAAATTGTACACCAAGATTCTTTACAGAAGAATCATATTTAATCATTAATATAACATAAAATGTCTTATTCTTATTATGTATTTATTTTAGGATATATTTCTGCAATCCCAAAAAATAATTGATAATATATATATATATATATATATATATATGATATATATTGACTGTATATATACAGTCTTGTGAAAAAGAAAGGACTCCCTTTTTGAATTCTATGGTTTTACATATCAGGACATAATAAAAAATCATCTGGTCCTTGGCAGTCCTTGGCATCCTCAGATGAACAATAACACATGCCATAAATTACACCTCATGGTTGATTTAACAAAAACCAGTCCAAAGTGGAGAAGCCATGTGTGACAAACACATGTGTGACACCCTACCTGCTTCCATAGCTTTTAAGAGGGTAAGTAGCAGTCAGGCACTGCTAAACAAATGCCATTGATTTATTGATCATCAGCAAGTGTGACCGACTCTATAAAAGCAGAAGTTGTGTCAGTCTGCTGGTCTGGAGCATGCAGGTGTGTGTTAACACAATGCCAAGGAGGAAAGACATCATAGATGATCTTAGAGAAGCAAGTGTTGCTGCCCATCAATCTAGGAAGGGTTACAAGGCCAAAAAGAAAAGAATCAGGGTTGCACTGGCTAATGAATAATACTTCTACAGCCTTTATTAATATTAGTTAATATAATAATAATAATCATTTATTTTATATTGACTCTTATATTGCTATTTTCATTATTTTTTTATGTTATTAATGCATTTGTTGTTTAAATTGTGTATTTGTGTTTTTATATGAATCTTTATAACTCAGCATCTAATCTCTTCTCCTCTCCTCTCACTGCATCTCATCTCTTCTCACTGCATCGCATCTCTTCTCCTCTCCTCTCTTCTCACTGCATCGCATCTCTTCTCCTCTCCTCTCTTCTCACTACATCGCATCTCTTCTCCTCTCCTCTCTTCTCTTCTCTTCTCACTGCATCGCATCTCTTCTCACTGCATCGCATCTCTTCTCCTCTCCTCTCTTCTCTTCTCACTGCATCGCATCTCTTCTCCTCTCCTCTCTTCTCTTCTCACTGCATCGCATCTCTTCTCCTCTCCTCTCTTCTCTTCTCACTGCATCGCATCTCTTCTCACTGCATCGCATCTCTTCTCCTCTCCTCTCATCTCTTCTCACTGCATCGCATCTCTTCTCCTCTCCTCTCATCTCTTCTCACTGCATCGCATCTCTTCTCCTCTCCTCTCTTCTCTTCTCACTGCATCGCATCTCTTCTCCTCTCCTCTCTTCTCTTCTCACTGCATCTCATCTCTTCTCACTGCATCGCATCTCTTCTCCTCTCCTCTCTTCTCTTCTCACTGCATCTCATCTCTTCTCACTGCATCGCATCTCTTCTCACTGCATCGCATCTCTTCTCCTCTCCTCTCTTCTCTTCTCACTGCATCGCATCTCTTCTCCTCTCCTCTCTTCTCTTCTCACTGCATCGCATCTCTTCTCCTCTCCTCTCTTCTCTTCTCACTGCATCGCATCTCTTCTCCTCTCCTCTCTTCTCTTCTCACTGCATCGCATCTCTTCTCACTGCATCGCATCTCTTCTCCTCTCCTCTCATCTCTTCTCACTGCATCGCATCTCTTCTCCTCTCCTCTCATCTCTTCTCACTGCATCGCATCTCTTCTCCTCTCCTCTCTTCTCTTCTCACTGCATCGCATCTCTTCTCCTCTCCTCTCTTCTCTTCTCACTGCATCTCATCTCTTCTCACTGCATCGCATCTCTTCTCCTCTCCTCTCTTCTCTTCTCACTGCATCTCATCTCTTCTCACTGCATCGCATCTCTTCTCACTGCATCGCATCTCTTCTCCTCTCCTCTCTTCTCTTCTCACTGCATCGCATCTCTTCTCCTCTCCTCTCTTCTCTTCTCACTGCATCGCATCTCTTCTCCTCTCCTCTCTTCTCTTCTCACTGCATCGCTTCTCTTCTCCTCTCCTCTCATCTCTTCTCACTGCATCGCATCTCTTCTCCTCTCCTCTCATCTCTTCTCACTGCATCGCATCTCTTCTCACTGCATCGCATCTCTTCTCCTCTCCTCTCTTCTCTTCTCACTGCATCGCATCTCTTCTCACTGCATCGCATCTCTTCTCCTCTCCTCTCTTCTCTTCTCACTGCATCGCATCTCTTCTCCTCTCCTCTCATCTCTTCTCACTGCATCGCATCTCTTCTCCTCTCCTCTCACTGCATCGCATCTCTTCTCCTCTCCTCTCATCTCTTCTCACTGCATCGCATCTCTTCTCCTCTCCTCTCTTCTCTTCTCACTGCATCGCATCTCTTCTCCTCTCCTCTCTTCTCTTCTCACTGCATCGCATCTCTTCTCCTCTCCTCTCTTCTCTTCTCACTGCATCGCATCTCTTCTCACTGCATCGCATCTCTTCTCCTCTCCTCTCTTCTCTTCTCACTGCATCGCTTCTCTTCTCCTCTCTTCTCCTCTCACTGCATCTCATCTTTTCTTAATGTATGTCTTCTCTTCTCTCCTTTCACTGCATCTCCTCTCCTCTCACTGCATATAATCTCTTCTCCTTTCACTGCATCTCCTCTCCTCTCACTGCATATAATCTCTTCTCCTTTCACTGCATCTCCTCTCCTCTCACTGCATATAATCTCTTCTCCTCTCCTCGCACTGCATCTCATGTCTTCCCTTCTCCTTTCACTGCATCTCATCTCTTCTCCTCACTGCATCTCATCTCTTATTCTCTCACTGCATCTCATCTCTTCTCCTCACTGCATCTCATCTCTTATTCTCTCACTGCATCTCATCTCTTCTCCTCACTGCATCTCATCTCTTATTCTCTCACTGCATCTCATCTCTTCTCCTCACTGCATCTCATCTCTTATTCTCTCACTGCATCTCATCTCTTCTCACTGCATCGCATCTCTTCTCCTCTCTTCTCTTCTCACTGCATCGCTTCTCCTCTCCTCTCATCTCTTCTCACTGCATCGCATCTCTTCTCCTCTCCTCTCATCTCTTCTCACTGCATCGCATCTCTTCTCCTCTCTTCTCATCTCTTCTCACTGCATCGCATCTCTTCTCCTCTCCTCTCTTCTCTTCTCACTGCATCGCATCTCTTCTCACTGCATCGCATCTCTTCTCTCCTCTCTTCTCTTCTCACTGCATCGCTTCTCTTCTCCTCTCTTCTCCTCTCACTGCATCTCATCTTTTCTTAATGTATGTCTTCTCTTCTCTCCTTTCACTGCATCTCCTCTCCTCTCACTGCATATAATCTCTTCTCCTTTCACTGCATCTCCTCTCCTCTCACTGCATATAATCTCTTCTCCTTTCACTGCATCTCCTCTCCTCTCACTGCATATAATCTCTTCTCCTCTCCTCGCACTGCATCTCATGTCTTCCCTTCTCCTTTCACTGCATCTCATCTCTTCTCCTCACTGCATCTCATCTCTTATTCTCTCACTGCATCTCATCTCTTCTCCTCACTGCATCTCATCTCTTATTCTCTCACTGCATCTCATCTCTTCTCCTCACTGCATCTCATCTCTTATTCTCTCACTGCATCTCATCTCTTCTCCTCACTGCATCTCATCTCTTATTCTCTCACTGCATCGCATCTCTTCTCCTCTCTTCTCTTCTCACTGCATCGCTTCTCCTCTCCTCTCATCTCTTCTCACTGCATCGCATCTCTTCTCCTCTCATCTCTTCTCACTGCATCACATCTCTTCTCCTCTCCTCTCATCTCTTCTCACTGCATCGCATCTCTTCTCCTCTCCTCTCTTCTCTTCTCACTGCATCGCATCTCTTCTCACTGCATCGCATCTCTTCTCTCCTCTCTTCTCTTCTCACTGCATCGCTTCTCTTCTCCTCTCTTCTCCTCTCACTGCATCTCATCTTTTCTTAATGTATGTCTTCTCTTCTCTCCTTTCACTGCATCTCCTCTCCTCTCACTGCATATAATCTCTTCTCCTTTCACTGCATCTCCTCTCTTCTCCTCTCCTCTCACTGCATATAATCTCTTCTCCTTTCACTGCATCTCCTCTCCTCTCACTGCATATAATCTCTTCTCCTTTCACTGCATATCTTCTCTTCTCCTCTCCTCGCACTGCATCTCATGTCTTCCCTTCTCCTTTCACTGCATCTCATCTCTTCTCCTCACTGCATCTCATCTCTTATTCTCTCACTGCATCTCATCTCTTCTCCTCACTGCATCTCATCTCTTATTCTCTCACTGCATCTCATCTCTTCTCCTCACTGCATCTCATGTCTTCCCTTCTCCTTTCACTGCATCTCATCTCTTATTCTCTCACTGCATCTCATTTCTTCTCACTGCATCTAATCTTTTCTTAATACATGTCTTCTCTTCTCTCTTCTCACTGCATCTCATCTCTTCTCCTTTCACTGCATCTCGTCTCTTATTCTCTCACTGCACCTCATCTCTTCTCCTCTCTTCTCACTGCACCTCATCTCTTATTCTCTCACTGCACCTCATCTCTTCTCCTCTCTTCTCACTGCACCTCATCTCTTATTCTCTCACTGCACCTCATCTCTTCTCCTCTCCTCTCACTGCACCTAATCTCTTATTCTCTCCTCTCACTGCATCTCATCTCTTCTTACTGCATGTCCTCTCTTCTCCTCTCACTGCGTCTCATCTCTTATTCTCTAACTGCATCTCATCTCTTCTCCTCTCCTCTCACTGCGTCTCATCTCTTATTCTCTAACTGCATCTCATCTCTTCTCCTCTCTTCTCACTGTATCTTCTCTTCTCCTCTCCTCTCACTGCATCTCATCTCTTCTCACTGCATGTTCTCTCTTCTTCTCTCACTGCATCTCTTCTCCTCTCCTCTCACTGCATCTCATCTCTTCTCACTGCATGTTCTCTCTTCTTCTCTCACTGCATCCCATCTCCTCTCACTGCATCTCTTCTCTTCTCTCGTTTCTCCTCTGCACTAATCTCTCCTCTAGTCTAATTTTGTCTGGTTCTTTTTCATTCCATACAGCTTTATTCTCTGTGATTCTTAGATGATAATCTGATGTTCAGCTCTCACAGGCCTCTGATGGCCCAATGGCCTCTCCTGACAGTGTTCTATCATGTTCTTTTACTGTCTGATGGACAATATTTCACAAAGCTGCATGTGAAATCATGACTCCTTAATGACACCATCCAAGCAGCACATAGTTTGCATCCGCGGAAAATGTGAGTGTGTTTGCCAGGCACTCTTATGTCTGTGAAATCTCTTTTCCTTCAGGAGTGGATGTCACTAACATGAGAGCTGGAGACGTGACAGAGAGAAAAGAGAGGGCATTCTGTGGCTTTCATACTCACTGCTGTTTGTCACTCCTCTTTCTTTCTTGCTTTTTCTCTTGCTCGCTTTTTTTTCGCTTACTCGCTCACTCTTTCACTCGCTCTTTATTTTGCTCTCTTTTCCGTCTCTCTTTCTTTCTTTCTTTCTTTTGCTCTTCCTTTCTTTCGCTCACTCGCTCTTGCTTTCGCTTGCTTGCTCTAACTCTCTTTCTTTTGCTCATTCTTTCTTGCTTGCTTGCTTTCACTTGCTTTTTCATTTTCTTACTTTCTTTCTTTCTTTCTTGCTTGCTTTCACTTGCTTTTTCATTTTCTTTCTTTCTTTCTTGCTTGCTTTCACTTGCTCTTTCTTTCTTTCTTTCTTTCTTTCTTTCTTTCCTTTCTTTCTTTCTTTCTTTCTTTCTTTCTTTCTTTCTTTCTTTCTTTCTTTCTTTCTTTCTTTCTTTCTTTCTTTCTTTCTTTCTTTCTTTCTTTCTTTCGTTTGTTCGTTCCCCAAGGCTGCATTTCTTTATTACTTGTCTGTTTCTCTATGTAAAGTTTGTCTGTCTGTCTCTCCATTATTATGTCTGTCTCTTTCTCTTTCCATCTCACTGTCAGCAGTCTCTTGTACTGGTCCTCATGAGGTGATGGAGTCTGGCTGTGTGAGAGTGAGACTGTCAACTACACACACCAGTGTGTGTGTTCATGAGAGCGAAGAGCTCAATCTAAGCAGCAAAAACCCTCTTCAGGGAGTCGTGAGAAAGAAAGCTTGGCCTCACACATGCACACACTGCTGCTCTGTTGCCCTTTAATGTCTTAAGAATGTCTTCTTGCATGTTTGTCAGCTCTCTAGTGAGCTATTGTCCTGCTCTCACACAGATTTATAAACCCAATCACTTTCTCTCTCTCTCTCCTTCTGTCTGTCTCTCTTCCTTTTTCACTCCCTCTCTCTCATTCCCTCACTGGATGCCAGGGTGTGGTAAATATGTAATATTTTACCCTCATTTTGGTCATTAACTCCTGGAATGTGTTTTCTTGAACCCTGCTGGGGTTTGTTCAACAAACCAGCATGAACTATTAGCCACTTACACACACACACACCTCGACTTGCTCTTACAAGAGGATCGGTCACTCTGGAAACCTGGGCTTTGCGGTGAATAGAAAGTTTAGTGCATATGGGAAGGAATTTAATCTTGTACATTCCACTGGAACTGTGTGTGTGTGTGTGTGAGAGAGAGAGAGAGCTTCTGAGGTCTTTTAAGGTTTCTGGTTAGAGTGGTTTATTGTATATTTTTAGGAGTTAGTGCTTTGAAAACATTTACAAAGTACCTGATTTGTTATTGGATGATTCCACAGTGGAAAAGAGAGACCTTATTTCCATCCTCATGCATCCAGTCTCGGAACCATTCTGAACTTACAGATTACTTATTTTAGCACATGAAATATTATCATTTAAAAGCTGGACAAGCAAGATGTTTTTACATCGGCTTTGTTCAGACAGGCAGCAAGAATCAGATTTTTTTTTCTGATATTGTAGTCTGAACAGCAGAAAAAACAACAACATGAGATTTGATACAAACCACATCTGCATGTGGTTTGAAATCCGATTAAAATCAGATTTGGAAAGTCTGAACAGTCGGATCAGATTTCGTGTTTTTTTTTTTCATCGTCCAGCGTCAAGCTTTTTTTCCCTTTTTTTCTTTCCCTGTCCACTGCCCACATTAAAAAGTAAAATACTGTGTGAATTGCCATACGTTAGGTTGAAGGTATGAAGCTGAATTCATATCACCCATGAGTACCGCTGCTCTTTTTGGAGAACATGCCCTAACTTCTAGGCTATATCTCAGACATCTTATTGTTTAATGTAAACCTTTCTTTAGAGGTATTTTTAATCAATCAAAAATGCAGTGTAAAACATGGAAGAAAAATTATCTTTTTTCTCATTATTTCGAAATATCTAAATATCTACCGCAAGATAAATTTACATGAGAAGCAAAATTTTTTATGAAATACATTTATACTTTTATTCAGTAAGGATGCATTAAATTGATCAAAAGTGACAGTAACGACTTTTACATTGTTACAAAAGATGTCTATTTGAAATAAATGCTGTTCTTTTTATCTTTCAGCTTATAAAAAATCCTGAAAAAAAATTAAGGCTCCCACAAAAATATTAAGCAGCACAACCGTTTCAAATATTGATAATAATAAGAAATGTTTTTAGAGCAGCAAATAAGCATATTTCTGAAGGATAATGTAAAGGATACTAAATGAAAACCTTTGCGTTCCCCCTATAGAAACTTTGCGTTCACTCACACAAAGAGCTCAAAAGGTTTTGCAAGCGGACGCACATTTTCTCCGGAGAACGCAAACATTTTGCGAGCGAAGGCAAAGTTTCTTGGGGGAACGCAAAACAGTTGCGGGGAAACTCAAAAGCATTTAGTATAAGACTTAATGGTTTTCCTCCCATCTCAGTTTTTTGTCCTTTTAGGGGCTCCGTTAAAAAAACCCAACCCTTGACCTTTGAAGGGTAGTGCACTATATATTTTGAATACGTTTTGTTTTCGTGATTTAAGCATAACGATTTTGTGAGTTTTAGGCGTAAATAAAATTAATTTAAAGATTCTTAGATCTTTTCATTAGACAACACTCATACGTTTTAAGAAAATAATTTTTTGCAGTGTTTTATGTAGATGTTTATGTAGATGTTCACATGCTTGTATCAATAGTGACTTTTGCAGGAATGTTCCCGTTGCAATATTTAACCTGGAGGCTGTCCGATCTCACTTTGGAAACGTCTTGGAGCAGATGGCAGGGCTAGCTGTGATTGTTGCTCTCTTAGGATGTGAAATCTGGCTCTGATCGTTTGCGAACAGGAAGAGAGGGACACACACAGGCGATGATTTTAGTTGCACATTGAACTCCCATTATGATATCTGCTGTATTGAGTATAGAGACAGTGAGATGTGACTTTCTCAGTTTGCACAGCTCTGTACTCAACAGGGTGGCCATACTCAAATAGGGGAGTAAATCTAAGTGCACCTAAGTTGGTTGATCTTTAGTTCTGTAATAATTTAGATCTCCTACTCTATAACTAGCACAATTTCAATTAACTTTGTTGGCCGAAACTGTTATCTAAATTCCAAATGTTCCCTAGGAATCAACTCCATCACCTTGATCTTGAATATTCCAGGTTCAGAAAGTTAAGTGTTGATTGCCATAAAAAAAAAAAATCATTTTGACTTGTCTTTCAATTTCTGAAAACAAAGTTGGGATATTTTTAATTAATCTCAGTCTAACGTGTCAACCTTGGCAGTTATAGCTTCAATAATGTGTCACGTCGTCATTCACATAATTATAAGTAAAGAGAGGCCAAGATAACTTGGCCTTCAGCCAGATAATAAGCTGTTACCATGGTCACTGCAGTCTTTCATTCTTTAATTAATTCTTTACATTGTGTCTAATTAGAGAGCTTTAGCGGGAACTGAGTCCAGAGCGGTTTCTATTTAATGCATTTTAGAGACTGTCCGTATTGGTTGAGATCTCCACAGGTTTGCTGACTCAGTCACGACACTGCCAGCCAGTCCATTACCGCACGCATATGTAATTCAATTATTCATTTGGCTACTTTGCATGATTGCAAGGTTAATTGGTCTATAAGGGCTTTGATAAAAAAATACTCATTTCTGAGACTTGTTTATAAGCAGTGGTTGACTTTTATTGGACCCAATGGAGTACAGAAAGTGCAAACGAGGAAATATGTTTATATAAACTTGATTAGTTATTCATTTTGAACATTTTTACATGTTTGATTCCTGTAAAATTCCATTTATGTGGTTTATACTGTGTCAGAGTAACATTTTAAAGGTAACTTATATTCAGGCTGTAAGTTTTCTTGCCCAAAACAGACTTGATTTTAGTTTTGAATGACAATTTTCTACCCTCTTTTGTCTTTATAACTTCTCTATGTAAATGACCTCTGTTTGGCAAGCACATACTTGTTCATGTTATTTGAAGAGTAATATGGGCGGTCATATGGTTGCTTATAGCTTAGTTCTGAATGATTGAATCAAGCAAACTTGAGTAGAACAGGCAAAGTTTTGCTTTTTACATGAATATAGGTGTAAATAAAGTTGAATTAGACAGAATTGAGTACTTTGCATCCCTGAATTACATACCTTTTCATATTTACTAGGAACCCTGTATCTGCATTTCTACAGCAAATACTGTAGTGTTATATCAGGGGTGATTTATAATGATTTAAATTCAAATATCATTGTGCACTTTAAATTTGTTCTGTGCCTACTAAGAATCAATTCTTAGTTGTTTGAGAAACAGCATTTTCTTTGGTAATTAGCCATGGGTTAGTCTGATAAATAGTTTTTTTTTTTTTTTTAATTTTGTATTGAGAATATCTAACTTAAGATTTGTTTGGGGACTTTCTGTTCAGGATTCTCTAAAAGAAAAAGAAGCAAGACATGCATCTTCTGTGAACAGCCACTCATTCTTCACTTTTTGGTTAACAAAAGTTGTTCTGTCACTCAGCTAGGAAACACTGTGTTATTGCCTATAGTTCTGTGTCGCACACTTCTTGATTGTGTGAAATCATAATTAGTTCCCCTAAAATCGGGTAGGCTGGAAAACAGTGTATTAGAGTATGTCTGTATATACTACATCCAACTCTATTATTTCCATAGAGCAGAGAAAATCCTGTTTTCCATGAAATGTTTCCATTATATATTTCATTATGCTAGGGGTGAGGAGGTGTGTGTCTGTACCGAGCTGAGCGAGTGTGTGTTTGTCTATTGATAGTGCGGCAGGGCATGTTCTCAATGCAGGAGTACTATGTACCTACCAATAAAATAGATTAGCTGACAGGAATAGATTTGGCATCAGGATGCTGAAAAGCATTTGCCATCATGACCGGGAGTTTCAGAGAAAGCATTGTGAGAAGGATTTTACCTGCAGGTTGTACGCTCAGTCTCTAGATTGGTGGTTCTCAACTGGTGGGTCATGACCCACAAAAGGGTCACATGGCTTTTCTAATAATGGCACGGACAGCAGTGGAAAAAAAAGTGGTTGGTAAATGCAAATGACTCCCAGTAACCATATAATCATACTTGGTGAGTATAAAATAACAAACTTATAGATAAAAAAAAAAAAAAAAAAAAAAAAAAATCCTGTATATTTTGTTGTTGATTTCAAAGGTTGTACACATATAACCTTAGTCTCATATAACATTCTTGGTAACACTTTAGTTTAGGGTCCAATTCTCACTATTAACTAGTTGCTTATTAGCACACACATTACTAGGATATTGTCTGTTTACTTATAAAGCACATATTAATGCCTTATTCTGCATGACCATACTCTACATCCCTAATCCTACCCAATACATAAATGTAACAACTACCTTACTAACTATTAATAAGCAGTAATTAGGAGTCTGAGGCAAAAGTTGTAGTTAATAGTTAGTTAATAGTGAGAATTGGACCCTAATCTAAAGTGTAACCAAATTATTTCCTATAGCCTATGTCATATTAATAATATTGCATATTATTACATCAGAGCTTCAATATGAGGTCATTAATAAAAAAAACAGAAAAGGTTTGATGTGTGCATGTTGGCGCATTTGCAGTGTTTGAAACTTTCTCCAGAGCACCATTTGAGGTCACGCATCATCTTCTGTGTTTGCGTCAATCTGCACATGACTGAAAGGCATCCATGTGCTTTGTCAGGACAAAGTTAGAAATCCCAGCAGTAAGGGTTGACCCATGTGTGTGGAGCCGTTGTCATTTCTGTCCATTAATATCATCTATATATTTATCTGTCTGTCTAACTCCTGGCCAACCTGCTATATTTATCTATAGCTTCACGTCTCTAGCTGACTCGTAAGCCCTGGGCAGGGGGTGAAAGGTCGCTGTGAGCGTGTGCAGCCTGCCCACTTCTGATAATGCTGACTCAAAAGTTAAAGGGTCATGTGAGTTTGACCTTTACATTGACATTTATTTCCCCATTGGGCAATTCTGTGCAAAGTGACTTTCAAGGAATTTTATATAGCATGTATGTTGTGACATTTAGTCCTCAGCACGTAGTGTAAGATTAAAATCAAATGCTTTACTTTACTATAGTCAGAATCTTATACTGAACGAGAAGGAAAATCTAAAGTGAAATGTCAGTGGAAAGATTAATATGGCAGTGAAATGGATTTGACTGGATGTAGGCCTATAGTGGGGTCCAAAAGTCTGAGACCACTTGCGAAATTGCCTCTATGTTGTATTTTTTAATATATAATTCGAATGAAAAGTTGAGTGAAAAATGAAAAATTGTTTATTTCCAGGTTGAAATGACAAATCCCAGACTTTTGGACTCCACTGTATGTACAGTTTGTGTGTGTAGGTTAAATATATCTTTGCTTGTGCTATAGTAAACCAGTTTCACCCGTCCCATGGAGCATCTCTGGCCCTAAACCAGTGCTTCAGGTGTCCAGGGCTTGATTTAGAAATGCCAAACACCCTGTGTTCGCAGATGTGCCTGGGCCAGACCTGTCGGTTAACCTAGCTATATTTTTAACATCGTTTTTAAGTGGTTAACCTAGCTTATACACTAGCTTTGCTGTCGAGTTAGTACTACCAGCGGTTTCGTAGAGAGTTAAGAAGTGAAGCAACAATTCAAAGCAATATCCATTTAATTGAGCTCAACATATTTCAATTTCTGTCATCAAAACTGCACTTGGGACAGAAAGTACCATAGCATTACCATGTTTGTTTTGGGCATGTACTTGCAAAACCTGTTTGTTCCCACACGTTATTGTAATTTGTTCAGAATTGGATGCATCGGACCTTGTTCTTTATGTAATGCACATATTGTTTTATACTGATAAATACTGATGTGGTATGTTTATCTTTTTCCTTGTAGGAGATCCAAGAGGTCATGCCAGGTGTGGGGCACAGGGAATCCTGGGACGACACGGGCAGTGGGGAGAGCAGTGGCGAATGTGATGATGAGGACGGTTGTGAAGGTTCCGGAGAGTCTGTGACATCTCCCCGTGAGTTAACAACAAAAGCTCACCTTCATCAGGGCTTCCATGGCTGGTTTGTGCTAGTTCAATGCTGGTCTATCTGGCAAGGTCTTTCTCGTGAAGCTGTTTGTTTGTTAGAAGCATAGTTAATCATTCTGGTTGGGAGAAAAGGATAACAAATGGGCCTACTGTTAGCTATCCCAGTTTTAGAATGAATGCTGGCACTATGTTTTCTTAATTTTGTCTAAGGACATTTGTATTACCATGCAAACATTGGTAATAATAATAATAATAAAGCAGAGGAATTCAGAGTACGAACATAAATTTATTCATATTCCCAGCCCCTAAACACAATGGGAAAATAAACTTGAAATGATTCCAAATATAAATAGTCAAAAAAAAAAAAAAAATACAATGAAATTGACCAAATAAAATGAAGAGCATGAGTGTTGCCCAAATCAAAAAAACGAAATAAAACAAAACACCTCTAACTATTACCATGAAATCTAACCTAGCTAAATCAAAGAAAAATCAAAAAGAAATATCTTTGGCGTGCTAACGCACACCTTATCTTACCTTCGCTAACTAACAAACAAAAATTACAACTCAAGGCAACACTCCCTAAACTAATGGACTAATACATAACAAACACTACGTGTGGCATGATGTATGTCACGTGACCTCTTCGAGAATGAGCACGCGAACACACGCTCAAAACCGATCAGTAAACTGACCACAACAGTTAAAGAACAAAATAAAGAAACAAATTGACCGCAAAAGAGGGAGACAGGTCTAACGTGGGCTACATAATAACTCTACGAGGCGCGCGCGCACATACAGCCACAGCCCAACCAAAAGCCCCTCGTTGAAGACAGCTGGCGTCGCCTTTTATAGCCAGCTTCCGGCGGAGCGTCATGGACACGAACGAATCCCAGATGACTGACAAGTTCTACAGCCAATCAGAATCTGAAAACAAGACACAGATCATGAATACTCAAACATAATCTTAACAAGCATCAAATTAGCATATTTGAAGGATTTCTGAAGAATCATGTGACACTGAAGACTGGAGTAATGATGCTGAAAATTCAGCTTTGCATCACAGGAATAAATTACATTTTTAAATAATTATTTTAAATTGTAATTCTATTTCACAATATAACTGGTTTCCTGTTTTTTGATCAAATAAATGAAGCCTTGGTGAGCATAAGAGACTTTCAAAAACATAAAAAAAACCGACCCCAAACTTTTCACCGGTATTGTACATCTGGAACAATGCAATCTGCAATCCTGCAGCAGCCGAGCAACTGCTATTGAGATGAATGGGAATGGGAATGGTTATGGAGCTCCTTGTTACCTATTTATATCCAGCATGTGTTAAGATTAGTAATGTTAGTGTTAGTAGTTGCATGGAAAAGAATTTTAGGTCCAAAACAAATGCTAAAAGGAGCCTTCTAGACCTCACAAACAGTCACATTATGTCATCCGTATACTCAGGTGTTGAAATGACCACAGAGACCACCCAGGGGTACAGAGAGATTGTATGACCTTCTCTGACTGTCTCAAATGCAGGTGCTGAGGTGGTACCTACCATTCCATCATCGGTAAAATGGCCTCTCTTTTCTGCTCAGAGCCATAACACATGACCCACGGCTCTTTTTCCCGGTGTTCAGCGTAGACCTCGTCTCTGTAGCATTTCTCAACCACTTTGAAACCCAATCTTCACTCGTCACTAAAATCACCCCGCTGGGCCCTCCAGCAGCCATCTTTCTCTCCCGCACCAATTTCCCCTAATCTGCGGTTAGCGCTTCAGGGTGCCACACATAAAAAAAACAGGGTACAAGAAGAGGAGAGGATGTCCCTTTATCAGCAGCTGAAAAACATTCCAGGGTAGAAAGAGACAAGGTCAATGAGAGCAAAAGTGTTTAGGAGGGGAGACGAGATATGAAGAATGCTGCTCATCCATCATTCTGCATTTCTCCAAAGGCCACAGGTCTGACTTTAAAATGTCTGACGCCTGTAGCATTGATCACATCTCTCAGACAGTAAGACCAGCTGTTATGGCAGTGCACTTAAAAGATTTGAAACTCAAACACATACTGGCCACGTTCACACAGCAGCACAATATGGTTGTTAGCTCTGTATTTGAGTCCTTAAAGGCATAGTTCACCTACAAAGTGAAAATTCTGTCATCATTTACTCACCTTCAAGTTGTTTCAAACCTGTATGAATTTCTTTCTTCTGCTGAACACAAAGGAAGATATTTTGAAGAATGTCGGTAACCACAAAAAGTTGATGTACCCCATTAAAAGTCAATGGGGTACATCAACTGTTTGGTTACCGACATTCATCAAAATATCTTCTTTTGTGTTCAGCTGAAGAAAGAAATTCATACAGGTTTGATGGTACAGTAAATAAATGATGACAGAATTTTAATTTATAAGTGAACTATTCCTTTAATACGGTTACATTCACACACAATTCAATTATTTACGGGAGTGACAACCGCAGTCTATTACCAAACTCACACCCGTACATTTTCAGGACTTACAACTGCATTCTCAGCTGTGTGAACGTAACCGGACTGGACTGGACAACTAGTTGTCTGTCTGTCATACAGTGCGAGATACAAACCCGTGTCTACTGTGTGTTGTGGGTTTTCATGTGATGGTTTTGGGAACTTAAAGCAACGGATACATGAGCTGTGTGTCATCTGAAGGTTTTAGATCCAGTCACTGTTCCCATCAGTTTTGTGTTCTATGCGTGACTCAAATGCTCCGCTCTCCACCCAGATATAAAAGCTGCTGTCGGTTAATGAAGATTTGACGGCTCAATTTGACTCTTGTCGTATTAAAACACTTTTCAGTTTTATGGACATTGCCATCTTTGATATTACTTTGGTCACTCTTGCTATGGGTACTGGTAAAGGAATACAGGCTTGACTCCCGTTGCATGTTCATACAGACAGTATTCGAGACGCTATTGTAAGTTGCTGTTTGAACGGGACATTTCAAGACTCCCACCTGTAAGTAAATGCGTTTGTCAATCCCCAAAACTCACAGTGTGAACATAGCCTCTGTCTGAGACTTTGTGTCAAATTAAATATCTGAATTTTTTTAACAGGAGTCTCTGATCGTTTAAAGAGTTTGAACAACACATTTCAGCACATATTGTTTAGTAAAACTGCCACAATCACGGAGGTCTATATCTATTCGTTAAGCTATACATTAGCTGTTAGTATTGCCTGGGCGATACATTAAGGGCCAGATCTACTTACAGTTTCCACCAACGCAAACCCTCTTTTGGTGTTTAAAAAACAACAACTACTGTCAGGATTTACTAAAGACACGCAGTGAAAAATAGCTCTGAAAGAGGTGTGGAAAGGTTTTTTTTTTTTTTTTGCAGCTGACTTTATTGCATATGCATTTATAGGAGTTTCCCTTTCAGACGCAAAATTTATGAGGAGAGTATTTAAATTAATCATCCAAGGTGATTTACTAATGTTTGAGCTAGTCAATTTATTAGTAATTGCGCCATTATTTAACGCCCAAAAAAAGCATGTCTCAAAGCAGACACTAATTTGCGCTGCTCTTGGTAGAATGTGTTGGTCATTATGGAAATGATCCTGTGTTCTTTAATTTGCACCTGGTCAGTACTGTAGATCACACGTAGAACTTCCACTTCTATTGGTGCTTTTTTGGAATTGCGCTCTCACGCTAATTTGCCCTGTTTAGTAAATCTGGCCCTAGTGTGATATCTTTGCTGACAATATACGTTTAGGGAATATTGTGTATTATGCGATAATGTTAAAAGTTTCACTTATAAAGACAATTTCACTTCCCTTTTTTGTCACGTGACTATGACAGCTGGTAGGCGGAGGCTTTTTTAACGCTCCCGTGCATATTTGTTTGAGTGCTCTGTGAAGACCACCAAAGGTTTCTATTTAATTATTATTTTTTTTTTTTGCAGCATTGAGCATTGTAGCTGATCATAGTTCAGAGCATGTGAGCAAAATGACCAATCCGGTCAGCTCAATGGATGTTAAAGGTTCTTTATGAAACCATAGATGCCAGTAAAGTACTTTTGCTTTTAAGAGTGTTTAACCAACAAATTGTAAACACAATGTAAATTAGAGATTTATTGGACACCATAGACAACTTTATTGATTATAACGGGTGTTTTTGCAGGAGCTTAGTGAACTTATTGACAGCTTCAAGGGAGCGCTCTTTTCTTTCTTTCTGTTTACAACCCATTCACAATTTGAATAAAAAAAAAAAAATTCACTACACACACACTGCATGGATTGGCAACCATATTTAAATGTGGGATTGAAGCCATAAACTAGGAAATTGATGGCAATGTATGGGACAAAAAAAAATCTGATGCTGTTCCTGTATGTCAAATATATCTGTGCATTAAGTCTTGGAGTGTTAATGCACACTAATATAACACCTGCCACTTTTTCTATGTAATGTGTAAAATGTTGATTTTCTGACAGAGAGTGAATCTGGCAAATAGACAACACTGCAATCTACCACAACAGAGCAACTGCTGCAGAAAACAACTGCTCAGGGGCATAAAGAGTGAGAGAGAAGAGGGGTCAACGCGATTAGACCTCCAGTCTTGGAAATGTTTTTAGTACTGCAGCTACTGCATCTGTTTTTTTGCAAGACAAAGCCAACTTCTGCTCTCTCTCTCTTTCCTTCCAGTTCCCTCTTGGTTTGCTGTCTTCCTCTGTTTCTGGTTGCACATGCCAGGCCAAACACATGCCCAGTTTTGCCACGGTGCTTATCTGTAAATATGTAAACTTGTGGAACCAGAGCACTCCAGTCTTTCTCTGCTACTATCGTATGAAGAGCACACACTCGTGTCTCTTTATTTATTTACCTCAGAAGTAAATCGACATGGGGGGCTTTAAGCTGAAGGTGTCTTTTGTTTCAGCACCTGGTCGTAATACTCAAGTGAACCTGCTGACCAAAAGAAATAAGCTGTCTGTTTTTCCTCAAACTGTCTTTTGGAAGAAGACGCACAGTTCTCAGGGTTAGATGTTATGATAGGTGCTCTGGATGTGTTGTTTGCACGCAGAAGGTGTTTTCTTAGATTATGCTGAGACATCTTGATGTGCAGATGTGCTAAAGATGTTTTAGTTTTTCAACTTTTGAGAATTTCAACTCTGAGGGAGCAGTAACTTTTGTGATTTAAAGAGTTGCATATCAAACGGTTATTTAAGTATTTTTATTTTTATGTATATATATATATATATATATTTTTATACATGTATATATGTATCGTATGGTATATTCCTTTGGATAAATATCTAGTTCAGTCATGAAACTCTAGAGAGCGCAGGCTGACAGGTCCTGTACATGCATTCTGCAAGCAATCACATCATTACTGCATGGCACGAGCTGATTGGCCTCTGCTAATCCTGCAGCCAATGAGATTGCTTGCTCAGCATTTAAATAGTCTGATAGCGGGCTGCAGGGCTATCTTACAACAAACACTGAACCAGAGTTCCTCTGAAACCCTCCACCTCCCCCAGCTCCACCTGCCTAGATCTGTTACAGGATTTATTTGTCTGTTTATGCAGCAGCAACATATCTTACAAGCTCACAGCAGTGAGTCTGTGTATCTATTAGCAGTAGCAAGTCCATATTTCCTCTGAAGCAGCAGCAGCAATAATCAACAGTAGCAACAGCGTACAGATCTAGTCCGCCAAGACCAAATACATTAACATCGCCATATTCAATAACATGCTAAAACTATTCCAAGAGTTGCCTTGTTTGAAATAAGGATGGAAACTAGGGATGCACGATATATCGACCACATATCGATATCGGCCGATAAATGATCTTTTTTGATGTTATGGTTATCGGTACGATAAGAAAATTGGGCCGATATATCAAAGCCGATAGATAGATTATTTACTTCAGTTGAGAGATGCGCGCTGTTCGCCATTCTGAATGATTGGATTCACTTCGAAAAGGAAGATACAGTTCAGTGCAACATGTGCA
Source organism: Rhinichthys osculus (assembly GCA_029959095.1). NCBI lineage: Eukaryota > Metazoa > Chordata > Actinopteri > Cypriniformes > Leuciscidae > Rhinichthys > Rhinichthys osculus. The sequence continues at coordinate 8,684,895 of JARWKJ010000007.1, read as the reverse complement.
GCACAAATCTGTCACATAGGCTTCATAACATTATAATAAAAACATGCAAAAGAATGTTGTGAATTGTTGTTCGCCAGTGTTTCAGTGCGACGAGCGCGTTGTGGCGGAAAGAGCGCGTCTATGGAGTTTAGCCTTCATGACAAGCACAGTCAAGTTCTCTTGAGCATTCGCAGCATTCTGCGCCATTGTAAGTTGTAATATGTTTATTTTTTGTATATATATCTGATTAATCTAATATAGGGTGCGTTTGGTTGAGTTAATGAACGATGCAGTAGCGCTTCATTGTACCGGTGATCATATTTGCTGTGATCATCTTTGATCATTTTAGCGTTGCGCAGCTCAAACAGCAATGCACATTTATAACTATAATTGGGACTGTCATATACATGCCATTACAATGAGAACACTATTGTAATAAAACGTTGTGAATTCTCAGTTTAGTTGCCGTTTCAGCGCGTTGTTGTGAGAATAGCGCGTCCAGAACAGGGATTAGACATAATGACCAGCACAAGTTCGATTATGCATTCACGTCATTTATATTAGATAAGTCGTAATATAAAGTTGATGTAATATAAATATCTGATTAATCTCACATATGATGCGTTTCGTTCGTGGATTTAAACAACCTGCTAGAAAAGGTCTTCAGTGTCTGCCGGTTCTCGTTCTCTTCAGCTTCAGCGCGCGCAGATTAAACAACAATGCAAAACATTAAAAGCTATGATTGGGACGTCATACAATTATAATTGTATTCACTATTGTAATACATTTGTAAATTCTTTGGGTTTGCATTCGTCAACAACCGTTGAGTTGATTAACCTTCTAGCAATCAACCTTCTCTTCAGCTTCAGCGCGCGCAGCTCACACATCAATGTCATTTGAAACAGTAACTAAGCTATTAAAGATGTTTACTATCAATGTAATATTAAAAATGTTAATTTTTTTTCAAAAACATTGCTTTATAATTAATAACTAACATTATTTTGTTATCGTATTATTTTCATCAACGATATGGTTTGATTAAAATATTTTTTTCTTATTGTCCGACTCCGTGCGGAGGCGATTCCATTGGGACATGCATTTTGTTTCTTTATATGCCCAATGTTATCCAATGACTTGTTTGCATTATTTATGTATTTTATTTTTTGTTAGGCAATAGATTTTTTGATAACACTTTACAAAAAGGTCTCATTTGTTAATGCATTAACTAACAGAGAGCAATAGCCTTTGTTATTGTTAGTTAATAAAATATGTGCGTTCATGTTAGTTCACAGTGCATTGTCTAATGTAAACCTTATTATAAAGTACCATATTTTAATAAAGAAAGTTGTCCATATGAGTGTAAAATTAATTTTAAAAGATAAGGAATCTTACACTGGTTCAAACTAGGCTATACTGTATTGTATAGGTTTGATTTATGTTAAAAGTGTTTGAGACAAGGCTTTTAATGGTGAGCCTTTTGTTATAAATGCTATCAAAGTATATAACAATTTTAATTTAGATTTATCGGCCAATATATCGGTTATCGGCTTTCAAATGTAAAGAATTATCGGTTATCGGTATCGGCCAAAATGTTCATACCGGTGCATCCCTAATGGAAACACATCATTTGGTTTTGTAAGAATTTCATGAGAAAATTCTTGAATATTTTTCCTTATGAGATCTGACTTTTTTTTGGTATTTGCAAATCTGAGCACAGTTTGATCTCCTGTTCCTAAACTCTAAAGGAGACTCGTGTGAGATTATTAGGCTTTTTTCTCAGGAGAGGAAGATTTAACTTAAGGCAAACTCTCCTTTAGTAGCAGTTGTTTGGAGCAGCTTTGCACTGTTGCATATAGACTGTGATCGACCACAGATGCTGTTTATCAACACAACTGCATTTTAACTACAGTCACATCCTCTTCACACTCGCATTTCCCTCTCCCCTTTATGACACCACGTCCTGTTCCATCACGTTCATGCCATTTAGGTTCCGTGAATCCCGTTTCTCGCTGGGGTCAATATTTCACGAGATGGCCATCAAACGCCTCTCTGTTGACCCCTGAGCCTGTGCCCTGTGGTGCCGTCGTCATGACAATCAGGCATTTAAATTGATGGAGGCATAGTTCGACAAGGCCGCGAAACTAGCCCCACGGGCACAGTGTGATTAAATACTTTAACTTCTGACCCCAGTGTTGTTAATTCATTTGCAGATGTGTTCCACATTGAGGGTATCAGAACAGGAGCTGAACATTTGGATCATTAAGTCACATCTCACTGTTTGATATGAGCAGAGTCCAGAGGTCATACCCTGAGCTGTATTTTATCAGTGGATTTGGCTGACACTGCACACAGACACCATGTTATTTTTTTGTCCTTTAATGTTCAGTACTTAGAAGAAACAGATATTCATGGCAGTATCACATGCCCCGTATCATAACAAGCTCAAACAGCTGTTCTGCTACATTTATCAGCAATGCCATGTTTATACAGTGATACCATCTTCCTGCTCCTTGTAAGTAGACTTAAAATTTTCCCTGTTGATTTAAAAAAAAATAAAAAAATGTTAGTATGCAATCCAGGTCTTATTGGAAACGATTTATCCGTTATTCCAAAGAAACAAAATGGTCTGGTTCTGGAAATACTTAACTTTTTTATGTTGGCCATGACCACAATTAGTTTTAATATTAATATTAAAATAATATTATTATTAAGTCAGCACACACACATTATGTTCTGTTTATATATATAAAATAATAGTTCTGTATGTATAATTTAACTAATTAAAATAATATTTTAGTATGGAAATTAAAATAAGAATAGATTTAAAAAATAATTGTTATAATAACTGATCTTCAGTCCATTGGCTCCATTTTGTTATGAAACTGCAACTTTTAACTGTCCAATTTGATAAAATTATTATTTATATATTTATGTATATTTTTCTTTTTTTGTTGTTGAACATCCCGTTTCACTTGGAAACATTTGCATTACATAAGCGAAATGGGTTATGCATGCCGTTCATTCTGCTTTTCCTTGATTAACATCTTTTGTTGGTCCTGCAAACATTTCTATCAAACAATCATAAGCTAAAACATAAGATTTAGCCTTCTAAAATTGTCGTGTCTGTCAGTATATATTGACAACCATAACTAACCCATGAAATCCTAGTGGAATGAATGATGATTCAAATGTCCGTGATGACCTTAACTCCAAACCTGAACCTGAATTGTTTGATAGGAATGTTGTTGCAAATCACATTAAGGTTGTGGATACAATGATGCTAACATGTCAGGCGGTACCGAGTGTTGTGATTGTGGGGCGTTGTGATTCATTCTCAGCAAAACCACATCAGGTCCACCATCCGTCAGATTGAGAGGCAGAAGAACACGTTGCTCTTTATTTACCTTCCCAATCCTCGCGTTTAGTATTCTGTGAGTGGTGGGGCGTCTCTTGTTTAATGGAGTTTTGTTTGTGTTGCGCAGGAACGGATGCCACATATCAGACCCATCACTGATTTATAACTTCAGTGGAATTTGTGGACAAGCTCCAGCCAAAGCTTAACATCCGCCACTGCTGACACACCACCAGTTTAGCAATTATTGGATAACCGCTGAGCATGACGTGATGAGAAATGTTCCATAACATGACCAGAGATGGCATGCACTTCAGATAGCTTCATCATGGCTCTGCTTTTCTTCTTCCATCTGAAAAATAAAACTGCATTTCATTCAGAATTAGCTATTGTGGACCGTTTTCTGCCAATGTTTTATTCTTGTGCAGGTTTCTACCAGCTGAATTTCCAAGAAGCAGTACGGCCAACATTTTCAATGAGCAATCACTGTTGAAGTGCCTCGTTCTCTTCGCTATTCGCAGTCATTCCGCTTGTCTGGTCGCTTTTCAACTGTTTTATTACTTTGTTGGGCCAAAAGAAGGCCAGCGGCCATTTCAAACAGCTCATTATTGCTGATCACTCTTCATGTTGTCTTTGTTTATGGGCTTGACTATTTGGCTACCATGGCAGAAGATGGATTGTGGGATGTTTTCAGCTAAGTGTTTCTGCTTTCTCTCTCTCTCTCTCATTCTGGTACTCTCCTCTCCTCCAAAATACCAATTTCCTTCCCTCAGTAACCGAAGCTGGGAAAGCAGAACTCCATCTAAATGGCTGTGGGCTTGGATGGGGCACATGGGGATTCCGGAATCTTTTGGGTCTCTTAGCAACCAGTGTTAATGTGGCAACAGCGGTTCTGAGAGGGCCTCAGTGACTGGATCTGGAAGAAGGGACTGAGTTTTGATGCTTTGGACAAACTGAAATGAGATGGCATAGGAAGTGGACTGAATGAGGAATGTGTCTAGGCATAATAGTGATTTACATTTATTCATTCAACAGATTCTTTTATCCGATATGACTTACAAATAAGGATAATCACAAGCAACTTTTCTTTTAAAGATACAGCCATTCCTATCAACCTTGTTTTAATGTAGAGTAACGTGAATGTACAACAGACAATAATAAACCACATTTAGAGACATTGGCACATTGATTTGAATTATCTGTTCAATTTGAATTGAATGGCAAACAGTTGGGAATTGCAAATCAAATGTGAATGTTAGGTATGAATTGAAATTGGTATGACTGATTTTAACTATAGAAAAGCATATAAAATGTTGGCCTGACTAAGGGTGTGTTCACACGTGTAGTTCGGTTCTCTTGGTTCAAAAAAAGAAAATAATACATTAACACAAGCTCATTCAAAATATTAATAAAAGTAGACAGGTTCCTAACCAAACATTTTTTTTACAAAATGGGTTCCTAATGAACTGCATACTTTCTCAAAACAGATGGCGAGATGTTCTTTCCCTCCTATATGTGTGATGTGACAGGTGGATTGTTTCTGGCTGATCTACATTAATGTCAGGCTTCATCCATCACAGAAATCAGCAGGTGTATGTATGTATGTCTATACGTGTTTTGTATGTCCTATAACCTGTGTGTGTGAGTCGTTCACCTGCCACCTTCATACATCGCCTGTGTATCTCTCGGTTTCTCTCTGTCTGCGATTATTGATTCCTCCCTCGCCAGCGGCATTCAGCTCAGAGCGCCCGCCGGCTGCCCGCAGCGTGCCTGTGATTGACACCAGCTAACTGATAGGCCAACCCGCTCCACATGCGTCTCTCACTTCCCACTGCTGCGTGATCCGTCCCACTCCTTCTAATTGTGGTAAAGGCCACGTTTCTATGACAACCTTATTTACGTGATTGTGCTGTTGGTGGGCCCAGAGCTCTGTCTAAAGACATGAAGAAAAGCATGCATGCGCTGATGTCTCCAAAGATTTCTGAAGACTGCTATCATCCTGTTTGGTGGAAATTGAGCCTGTTGCAACTTGGTTTAAAGTGCCTTTCAGATTCAGCCTACATGCATATATTTTCTTTACAGTTTTGTGCTTGAAAATCCATACAGAACTAGCTTCTGATGGTAGTTAGATGGTTGAAGCCTAGATAGTTCATTAGTTGGTGGCTTCATTTTGTGTGTAGGCACTCGCTGCTTGATCTCTCTTGTGCATTTGGTTGCCCATCATTGTAGAACTGCAGTAAAGATATTTGATTAAAATGTATTTTTGTATATGTGCTTTCACTAAGTAGTAAATGTGTAAATTGCAATGATAACATAATCATGTGTATATATATTTGCAAACTTTTGAAGGGTACGTATTTAAAAAAAATCTGCTATATCTACTAAATATATAAAATATACTAAATATGCTTATTTATAAAACAAAATAAAAAATGTGCCACCTTGGCTTGGGTGTTTCCAAACTTTTGAAAGGAACTATTATATTAAAAAAAAGTATTATAATAATTAGGCTATTATTATTATGGTCACACTTTAGTTTAGGGTCCAATTCTCACTATTAACTAACTATTAACTATGACTTTTAACTATTACTGCTTATTAATAGTTAAGAAGGTAGTTAAGTTTAGGTATTGGGTAGGATTAGGGATGTAGTATATCGTCCTGCAGAATAAGTCGTTAATATGTGCTTTATAAATACTAATAAACTGCCAATATCCTAGTAATATGCATGTTAGTAAGCAACTATAGTTGATAGTGAGAATTGGGCCCTAAACTAAAGTTTTATCATTATTATAATCTTATAATATTATTGTGTATTTGTATAATAGCTTTTTTTATTTATAGTACCTTTCAAATGCCCTAAGCAAAGTGGCAATAATGAAAAAGAGCATGAATTACTTTATTATTGGGTCAGCACACCTTTTATAGCTTGAATGGATAAAATAAAATATGAGACCCAGTAATATATAAATGTGAATATGACAGTGTTTGTTTTTTCAGGTACTGACTGATTTGGTTTATTGTGTCATCCTCCGCAAGGTCAGTTCTCAAGAAATGTATTTTATTTAGTTAGTTACCTGCAGGGACTGAGAATCAGGGATCCTGATTTGCTGTTGTCCAGGCTTTCTGTTGTGTTGTTTTTGTAGGAGGAACTACAGATAATATCCACTCATCACTTTCAGATGATCCAAGAAGTTGCAAGTGATTAAAAAAAAATATATATATTATAAGAAAAATCATATATAAAACGGGCTCCTTTACAGACGTCTTAACGCAAAAAATTTTTTTTTTTTGAAAAGCGACGGTCTCAGATCAGGCTGAAAGGCCACTGGATGCAGCCCATTTGTGACTTCTATTTAATCATCATTTTCTATGTCTGGGAAAATGCTTAGTCATATTCCCAAGTGAACAATTTAACGGGTCTTTAATTAGCCCAGACTGTGAATGAGATCCCAAAGCGACCTTAATGACCAATGAGCCCCTTAATGACCATCGAGCCCTCTCAATTACACACACACACACACACACACCTGTCTTTTTCTTGTCTGCAATCACACTACATGGCATTGTAGAAATATGACAATTTTTTTTTACAAAAACATACTATAGTACCTGTTTGATTTGCACCCCGTTGACTAGGGAGATTTGTGTTAAGTTATGCTAAATCCAACATCTTAATATCTTTTTGCAGAATATAGTCAATAATGCTAATTTGATAATGCACTTGCCGGCAAACATTTAATTGATAAGTTCCTCTGTAAAAAATCACAGTAGACACCACTGTAGCTCCATTATTAGGTTGACACATTTGTTGGACACGTTTACAAAACAAACTATGTTAATATACAAATACAGTCCTGTAAAATACATATAATACAGCCAGGTTACTGTACAGGTGGACTGTCTCTAACGTAAGACGGTGCTGTTCTAGGGTGATATTGTGCATGTTTTGTAAATTGGCACATAAAGGCTCTTTTTGCAACCCAAAATGTGCAAACTCAGGGCTAACTAAAGAATCTGACACTTGGTTTTGCACATCTCATGTGCAACGCTGACATGCTGACGTGGGCATGCAGTTGGACTGGTGCATTTTGCAGAATAGTCAGAAGCATTAGTGTTATGTGATGTTGTGTAGTCACGCTCTGAGAGCCTGCTTCCTCCTGTTGAGTCTGAAAATCCTGCCTTTTTTGACAGAAGTGCTGACCTCTGTCATTTGTGTGTTAAAAAAACACATGCCAGCTGAGATGTTCCACAAAATATCCGTATATTGAAGCATCATGAGTTTATAAGCTCTGCGTCTCTAAATCCTGCATTAGATAAATCATACCTTTGATAAATCATACCTTATGCATGGCATTTGCATGGTCTTAATCAATCATGATTGTGCATATATTATCTTGTGCCTCATGAAAAATTATGGCAGGTTTTCTGTCACTGATGTGAAGAACCTTCTCTCATATATCATAGCCGATCGCACCCATTTCTTTCAGGAAAAAAAGAAAAACTTGAATTCTTTTGTGATGCTTATGCAAGTTTGCGTAAATTTTTTTTTTTTTTTTTTAAGACTTCTCTTATGCTCACCAAGACTGCATTTATTTGATCAAAAATATAGAAAAGTAGTAATATTGTGAAAAATGATTATAATTTAAGGTTTGTTAAAAGGACTAGATGTTGCAATCCCTAATGTTTGCACCACTTCTAATTCGGAAGTTCTTGAAGGATGGCTGCTATAAGGCTTTACCAGCGGGACACATAATCAGTTGTGTACCGCAGCATCACAGGGTGTTTCGGCCAATTATCACAATACACCCTCTGCTGAGACAGGCCCACCACAGGTTGATCAAGCCTGGATGTGTGTCCCGCGGTTATCTTTTTGCCTTAGCATCCCAGGTGGTGTCGCTCCTCTTCAGCCACAGCCAATGGCTCGTCCTCTCTGCGGGGTTGGCCAGATCTTTGATGGCTTGTCTGTAACCCTGCCCTCTGACTCCAACTTCCCTAAAGAGCTTCGCTGTTGTGCTGGCTTCCAGCCTCTGTCCTCTGCCTCAGCTGCTAAGTTGGAATAGCACAGCTTCTTACGCTCATATGCTTCTTCGATGGCGTCCTCCCAGGGAACTCAGTTCTATGATATAGGCGAGCCGGCAGGACTTAGACCAGAGAACGAGGTCTGGTCGCAGGTTGGTTGTTGCAATCTCCAGAGGGAAAATGAGCTTCTGATCTAGGTCGACTCGCATCTGCCAGACCCTGGCTGCATTTAGTGGGGTCAGATCAGGATATGAGGGGCTAGCCCTCAGCTTGTCCCCCTCTCGGACGAACGATGGTGGGTGTCGGCACACATCCTGGTTGTTGAAGGGTTGAGCGTTGATGCATACCCTCTTGCACTCAAGCTTGTCGGCCAGACACCTGAGGACCTGGTTGTGTCTCCATGTGTATCTGCCTTGAGTGAGGCTGGTCCTACAGCCAACCAGGATGTGCTTGAGTGTTGCAGGGGTTGTACACAGGGGGCAGGATGGGTCCTTTCCAAACCATAGCTGCAGGTTTGTGGGAGAGGGCAGTACATCATGCGTAGCTCTGACGATGAAGCTCAGCCTGTTGGATTCCATGCCCCAGAGTTCGCTCCATGTGAGTTTTCTCTTCTCGACACCCTCCCACGTCATCCAGCGACCCTGTTTGGCTTGTGCTACGGCTTTGGAGCATCTAGCTGCTTCCTCCTGTCAGCGCACCTCCTCTACCACCATGCTTCGACGTTCGGTTGCAGATGCCTTTTGCCGGAGAGGTTTTATAGTTCCGAGGCCAAAGCCTCCTCTGCCTTGTTGGACGTGGCCCACCATGTCACGATGGAGAAGAGCAGATTTGGCCTGTAGCACGGCTGTGGCTGGGGTACACTTCTTCCCTGTTGCTAGGGTAGGAGCGGTGCCTCTCACCACAGGGTCCTGGGAGTCAGTGAGGGACATATCCAGTCTCACCTTGGCACACTTGAAATCTTCAACCAAGCTAGAAATTTGCAGTGCCAGGGCTCCGTCGCTGTAGAGTCCAATGCTGCTAAGGCATTTGGGAAGACCGAGCCACTTCCTCAAATGGGATTTCACTAGCCTTTCCAGTCGATTGGCATGGCTAAGCGAGACCTCGTACATGGTCAATGGCCACAAGAGTCTGGGTAGCAGCCCAAACTGATAACACCAGAGCTTCAGTTTCCCCGGTAGTACAGTGTTGTTGATTTGCTTAAGGTTGTTAGCCACGTCCTGCCAGAGTTGCTCGAGTTGCTGGGTGTCTTTGAGGTCTGCATTATACCATCGTCCGAGGCTCTGAATTTAAAGTAACAGTAAGTAATCTTTCTAATTCTATACTTTTGTGGAAATGGTGATACTTTTAATTTTTTTACAGGATTCTTTGATTAATATCAAGAGCAAAAGAACAGCAGTTATTTGAAATACAAATCTTAACATTATAAATGTCTTTAATGTCACTTTTGATTAATTGAATACGTCCTTTTCTTATACAAGTATTCATTTCTTAAAAACAAAACAAAAAAACTAAACAGTAGTGTGTGTCCACTGATGTACAATGTTAGTAGACAAATTAACTAAACTAATGAGAACGGTATTTTTTCTAAAAGTCCACAGAGCCAGAAGTGCAAATAGTTAAAGGATCACCTGCAAATAACCTTAGAAGACTTGATTAGTTTAGTGATACTTTTGTGGTACTTTATTATCCTTTTTGGATTTTGACAGCCACATGAGGGTTAGTAAATGAACAAATTTTCATTTTGGCCAAGCTATTTCTTTAAGGCAGTGTGTGCAGGGCCACCTTGGCCCAAGGACCTGTTGAGTCTCTGCTGTGGATCACAGATGAAAGCGGGCCGGGAAATTGCTAAGACTGGTTGCAATATCCGTCCTTACTTGGGTCCACATCTGTCAAACAGGCCAGGCCAGGCCAGGGGTCTTTCCCTTAAAATCACAACACACTGTGAAACCAGTTGTGCATTGTTACAGTGTCTGTCTAGCTCAATCCCCTCAGCCATTACCACACCAGATAATGAAACAGCCACCAGTTTTTCTTTCTCTTTCTTTCTGTTTGTTGTCATCGCATGGAGTTGAGAGGTACGTGCGTGCAGGGGCGAGAGACCCAGATGTAATCCGTGGGATTGGGACCTAAGCTCGGAAAGGCGGACGAGAGCTGCCCATATCCTGGACACAGCCCTGAATGTTCCCGGAATGTTCCCCTTCAGGCAGCCACCACAGCTGGGAAGCACCTTCTCAGAACTTGTGGAGTATAGCAGAAAAACAACGGCTGGGTTTGAGAAAAACTCTCTCCCACCGCACAAACATGCACGGACTGCCCGAAATCCCACAAGCCTTGTATGTTTTGTTTTGTCTTTGTTTCCCCCTTTAAAAACCGGGAGAGTGGGGTTCCTCATTATGGACAAAGAGTGTTGTTTTGATGTTTGAAATATCTACATCCCATTAGGGATGTAGTTCTTTGCGGAAATGTTCTTCGAGTGTATCCAGAAACACACTCTCGAATGAAAACATTTGCCCACAAAGAGAAATGTTTATATGGCGTGTGAGTGATGGATCTGCTCTGGGTTTGTGACAAAACTTCACCATGTTTTGTGGATTTGAACAAACCCCTAACCATATATATTAAACTTTGGGGTGTAACACAATCCACACCATTTCCACTACGGACATGGTACCTCAAATAATGTGGCTTTTTGGGAAGAGGTACTATAACTATCCCAAATCTTTTTCTCACTCATTGTTGGAGGTTTTTTGGGGTGTTTATGATGTGTTAATCTACTGAGATGGCTCCCTGCAGACTGTTTAATATATCTTAAATGGAGAGATAACCTCAGGTCAACAATTCCTGTATTTTCCAGCATCTTCCTTGACACAGACCACCACTTTCTTTCACTGAGCATACAGTACACACAGCTCATTAGTTTTACTTTACCCATGCTTAGGGAATGTTTGGACTCATCTTTGGTCATATCCTGTACTTTATTCAGCTGTTTGCTTGTATAATTAACTCTCAAACATCACAAAACCAGGCTATTGCCTTGTGTTATGGACTCAATTTAAGGCAAGTCACTACTGGCAAATCCATTTGTTTTTTTGTTCATGCACTGGTCAGTTTTTTTTTTTTTTCTCCCATAACTTTTCTTCTTTTTAAGTAGTGGAAAGAAAACATACAAAATACACATTTAAGTGTTTGTTTCATTACACTGTTTTATTACACATCTTTTCCCAGTGTTTAGATTTCTGTTTAATGAGTGCATATCTAATTAGATTGACTCATTTGCACATGTTGCATAACATTTCAGAAAACAGTTGTCTTAATGTAAGTTTAGTGTTTCTTGTGTTTAATCAACTGGGGAAGTATGTTATCGCCTCTTGCCTTAAATAAGAATAATAGGCTGTACAATTAATCAGATAAATAATCACAATTATATCATACATGGATATTTGTGTATTTTCCTATTTTTACATTTAGATTACCTTTGCCATCGTCTAATAGTCACTTAAAAGTTCTTCTTTAAAAACACTATAGTAATTAATAATACTGTTAAATGTAATCTTTAGCAAATCTCAAAATAAATATAAATGTTTTCATACACATTATAATGTCGTAATTTCACACGTAGCATTTAAAACAACGCATTACAATTTTTTGTTTATTTTATTTTAAATTGATTTAGTTAAATAGTAGAATTATATGGAATAGTGGCCATTTATTGGTCATCGACCAGTATTTTAAATATGGGAGCATCCTTAATAATTATGACTGCCACGATTACCCAAAAGTGAGCAGCGTTTACTACTATTGATTTGTATTTTTTCCATCTCCCAATTTACACAATTTTTGCAGCACTTGAGCATTTCAACCAATCACAGACCTTTTGTCCATTGCACATTAATCTAGGCCTATCAGTAACACACAGTCGTAAAGACTGAGTTTTAAGCAGTCTTATCTATAGATGCTTTAATAACCCAATTGAAAAGAGGCATTAAAAAACAGTCAGAGAAGGATTAGTGGCATTAAAACCAAACTGAAAAGTAATGTTAATTTGCGATTATTTTGGATCTGCTGTACAGTGTTGTCATGCTCATTTTGTAAAGCAGATGGTGTTTCCCAATAACACCAATGCAAGCAACATAATAGTAGAACCCATCCATTATAATGAAGACCGAGTGAAAATAAGAGATATATTTTGCAGTGCATACAGCTTCAATGATTATAGTGTTTGTGAGAGTCCAGAGCTGATGTGGACAGTCAGTGAGCCGAAACTGGGCTGCAAGGCTCCAACAGTCGCATGAAATCTGCTGTGACAGCTTCGTTGATTGTAATGAAGTGGGTCATATTGCTCACTTTTGTTGTATACTTTATTAAATACTTGACTAACAGTTTTGTTTTTCCTCTTACTAAGTGGGTCAGTGGGAAGTTGACCGCTGTCTTTTTCAGTGATTGCACAAATGATGCGTGTGTGTGGGTGTTGTTTTTGTGACCTCTGCTAGTGGTTTAGTCCTCCTACATGTAGCTCTGACCCAGTCTGACCGCATCACTGTGGAGAGGACTGTGGTAACTGACTGCGTTTACAGAAGTCATTGTGAACACGTTTCTCTCTCGCTCAGTCACACAAACACAAGTGTACATTCACAGAAATCTATAAGAGCTTTTACAGCTGCACATGTCTAGTGTTTTAGCTCTGAGAGCAGTTCTTTATGTTCTTAACTAATAATTATTTTTGTCTATTAGAGTTTTTGTTGGTGATAATCTGCAAATTGACAAATATGTCTAACTGTAATAGGCTATGGGCCAGATTTACTATTCGGGACAAAGTAGCGCGAGAGCTCAAAACCAAAAAAGCGCCGATGGGAGTGGAAAGTTCTGCGCGTGATCCACTGAAGATGCGCACCTTAGAACACAGACACAGCCAGATCATTTCCATAATGGCCTACGCAATCTACCAAGAACTGTGCAAATTAACGTCTGGTTTAAGTCATGCTTTTTTGGGGGGCGTTAGGTACTGGCGCAAATACTAGTAAATTGACTAGCTCAAACCTTAGTGAATCAACTTGCATGATATACTCTCCTCTCATAAATGTTGTATCTGAAAGGGAAACTCCTATAAATGCATATGCAATAAGGTCAGTCACAAAAATAACCCTGTCCACACCTTTTCAGCGCTAGTTTTCACTTTGTGTCTTTAGTAAATCCTGACAGTAGTTTTTTAACGCCAAAAGAGGGTTTGCGCTGGCGGAAGCTTTTCGTAAATCTGGCCTTTTGAAAAATGTCATGTTTATTTGTATAGTGATTTTCACAATACATATACAACACCGTACAAAAGTTTGGGGGTCGTTAAGACTTTTTTTATTCATACTTTTATTCAGCATGCACTCATTAAATTGATCAAAAGTGCTAGTAAGGACGTTTATAATGTTAAAATCGATTTCTATTTCATATAAAATGCTGTCTTTTAGAACTATTTATCAGAAATTCCTGGAAAAAAAGCATCACAGTTTCCACAAAAATATTAACAACTTATTTCAACTGGTTTGAATGGTAGCGTATGTGCATTTAACTGAAATTTGCTCAAATGTGTTCAATGGTAATAGTTGCTGCTGACTCACAGCTGATTTACAAAGCTAGCAAGATTAATGGCATTGAAACTTAGAGACACTTTAGCAAGTAAATGAGATTTGTACAGTATATCTCTCTCTGGGTTATATGTTGCAGAATTACCCATCCTTAAAGGAGAACTCTGGCGCAAAATGAACCTTTGGTCTAATTACACATTGTTACCTAGTCAACCGTTATCTGAGATTTGTTTTCATGATTATCGAATGTAAATAGTTTTATCTCTAAAAACAGTTTAGCCCCTAAAGCTAGTATAACGCTAGTATATTGGGCATAGATCAATGACAAATAAAAATCGCTTGTTAATACCACTAACAAGGCTCAAAATAGCCCCACACTAACACGGTAGCATAATGAGGGTCCCTACCTTCAAACCGAAGCATTGAGAACTTTGTCAGTGTCCAGACAGTTTAATAAGAAGATATTTTAAACATACAGTCAACTTCGCGTATACAGACAGGAGCCATCTTAGAAATACAGCCTTTACCAGTCGATCTACGAACGCCGATCCAAGCCTGCTGTTCGCGCTCACCTTATCACAACTTATAGCTCGTTCACATTCTCACCAGCTCACTTGGATCGGCGTTCGTAGATCGACTGGTAAAGGCTGTATTTCTAAGATGGCTCCTGTCTGAATACGCGAAGTTGACTGTATGTTTAAAATATCTTCTTATTAAACTGTCTGGACACTGACAAAGTTCTCAATGCTTCGGTTTGAAGGTAGGGACCCTCATTATGCTACCGTGTTAGTGTGGGGCTATTTTGAGCCTTGTTAGTGGTATTAACAAGCGATTTTTATTTGTCATTACACTATGCCCAATATACTAGCGTTATACTAGCTTTAGGGGCTAAACTGTTTTTAGAGATAAAACTATTTACATTCGATAATCATGAAAACAAATCTCAGATAACGGTTGACTAGGTAACAATGTGTAGTTAGACCAAAGGTTCATTTTGCGCCGGAGTTCTCCTTTAAACACCATATAAAGACATGTTGGTTCGTTTTACATGTCAGTCAGATATCATCTTCCTTTATAAGTGAGTGGTTCTTAGCCAGAATAAGCTGCAGTGTGGACAATACTTTGTTCTGATTCTTTATTCTGTAAAAAACTATATGCAAAGTGGATCTACTGGGCAGCATTAATTAAATTGAAATGTTTTTTGTTTTACCTCGCACTTTTTGTAGCCTTTATTCCTCTACTGTCTCTCTCTCCCCTCTACTCTCTCTCACTCTCATTGGCCTTTATTATGCTTCTGCTGAATGCTCTTTATCAGAGCGAGGGGGCTGCTCTATAAAGGTGGATTGCCAGGCAACAGAAGGTCAACCTCCTGTTTAAATGGTCACAATGCCTGCAGTTTGAGAACAGAATAAACAAATCCGTGTGAAATATGCTCATTATAGCTCGTAAGGACAGTCAGTGATGGAGAACACCTTCACATCTCCTCATAGGGGCTTTTGTTACAGTCCTTGATGAATTTGTTCAATTTAGACACACTAACAGAATGTAAAAGCAGAAATGTGGATCCTATATTTTTATTTTTATTTTTTTTGTTAAAGCACATTTTTACTGAATTCTTTACTTCAAAAAGTTGTGCAGTTGTGAAAGTTGCCGTTTTGCAGTCGGGATACATTTGTATGTGAAGTGTGTGGGTGTATGTAAACAGTGCTTAGTATGCCAATTCCAAAATAACCAGGTTTTATTTTTCAGTTTGCCATGACGTGATTAAAAAGATTGCTTTAACTGCCCCTATATGCAATTTTAAAGGTTCCTAATTTTCTTTTGAAAGTCTCCTACAGTCGCTTTACATCCATCCAAAGTTAAAAAACATTTTCATTTTCTCTTAATATACTGTAGCGTTCTCAGGCAAGGACGAGACGGTTCTGATCAATAACGGTGTTTATTAGAGGCTGTTGTTGGCCACAGCCCACGCCATACACACCCGCTCCTAAGAGAACCGCACTTGAACCAGCGAGGCGCTC
Organism: Rhinichthys osculus; assembly: GCA_029959095.1. Taxonomy (NCBI): domain Eukaryota; kingdom Metazoa; phylum Chordata; class Actinopteri; order Cypriniformes; family Leuciscidae; genus Rhinichthys; species Rhinichthys osculus. The sequence continues at coordinate 8,668,948 of JARWKJ010000007.1, read as the reverse complement.
TTCTACCCCCCCTATCTCCCCGGTTCCCCCATAACTCCCAAAGGGTGGAGCCTCATTCCATATTAAACTTGAACAACGAATCAAACGAATCACATAAAACGCATAAAGTAAAACATTAACATTAAATGCATCCTTATTTGTCACAGAACAGCATTTTGAACACGTTACAATACATTGCAGCAATGATCTCTTTTCTCATAATGTCTGAAACGGTTCGATAAAGGATTCAGTCTCTCTGAACCCCTTCTTTTCCGAGAGCCTGCTCTGCTCTGATTGGTCAGATGGCCCAGTCTGTTGTGATTGGTCTACCTCTTACAGTGCGTGTTGGAAACTATAAGCTCATTACCGTACATTGATTTCAGCTCCAGATCTTCCTCAGCACTTGCTATACAGTGATGCAAACAGTAACGACGGCGTCGGTTTTAGCGTATTAATTCAAACTTAAGTCCTCATCCTTTGGAAGTGCAGGCAAAGTGGATTAGCTTTCGCAGCGCAGAAAACAGCGTCTTATCGAAATATCGCCAACACTAACCAAACTCCTCCAGGCTTCAGCTATCTACACTGTTTGAGGATTGGTCTAAGTAGACGTTGTTCTCAGGCAGCCAATGAAGAACATAGGCGGGCATTATGCAAATGTGTTACAAACATACATAGGTTTGTGCAGGAAGTAAGACTGGAATTACTCACGAGTCGTTTCAGGCATTTCAGAATTGGTTCTTTCTTTCAGGAGACAATAACTTCATTTATTGTGCATTTTGCATTCACAAACAGCTATATTAAACACTACATGAAAGGTTATACCTCAAAAAGCATAATGGGGCACTTTAAGTGTTTGGTAAGCAATTTTGTCATATGACTAATAATGATAACATTTGCAATGTTTCATAGTAACACTTTAATAGATCATAAAAAAAACATTTTCCTATCTGCTCTGAATAAATAATTATATTTATTAGGGGTAGTATATGATATAATTGGTTGGTTATTTTTAAATCAGCTAGACTCTTGTTACTAGTTTGTATGCACTCCTTAGGCTACTGTCCAAAGTGTCGTCTGATAATTGGGGTCCTTCAGGGATGGCTGTTTTATTGATCGCCTGAATGCTTGACCAGCATCAGTACAGCTCCTGTAATGAGCTAGCCTGGTTAAAACCAGACCATTCTCAGTTGTAACTGAGTTATGGTCTGGCAAAGCGTCATAGACAAATCATTTCCAGAGGGGCGTCACCAACGGACGTCGCGGATAGACCTAAAACCAATCAGAGCGATGAAGGAGATGACGTATGCAGAGCGGCGGAGAAACATTTCCGAGTGTTGTTCTTTGCTCGGTTTTTAACAAAAAGGAAACGTTCAAATCGCTTAAAACAGACGCGATAGCTGATTCGAACGAGTGATGTTCGACGGCGGCATCCATCTTTGTAATGTAGGCTACAAAATCTGCTTCAAAATCCCAGCGCTGTCGTCATCCTGTAAAGCCCGCCCCAACGTTTCTGATTGGTGCCTCGATTTCGACGGATTGGAAATGAGCTTGAATGAGCTCTTTGCCAGACTAACTTTCAGAGCAAATCTAAATTTGCTGGAAGTTGTCTGGGTTTTCCCAGGCTAGTAATGAGCAGAAAATTAGAGACATGGGGAGACAATCAGAAATTGGGCTATTTAGCAAAAAGGAAACATTCAGAAGTTATTCAAAATTGATTTGAAATAATAATTACAATTGAGCTAAAATTGGAACCTGATTGACATTTCCTGAAGGAAATAGCAGTCCTTGCAAGGCAGAAAAAAAATTGTGTTTAAGTTATAGTTTGAGAAAAATGCCTTTAAAAACACTGTATTGATACTGGTCAACCTTTGGGCACTTTTGATGCCAAAAATGTGTCATATGATTTAATAGCATACCTAGCCTGGTAATACCAAACTCTGCTACTTCGCTTTGCTTCGTAGACAGAGTCTGGCATGGCATAATTGAAAAGTGTTTTCTTTCTCGCGGGGGGGGGGCGCTTGTCTGAAGTATAAAATCATTGGTTACCCGTAAGCCAATCACATAACGTCTGGTTATGACGTGTGTTATTCGCCAGCTCAGCCGCATCAAACTTCCACTGTAAACACTGTATGATGCGAAAACGAAACCATCGAGCGAAATACCGGAGTGAACATGGCTGACTGAGTTTTGCTGCCTCCTTAACCTGATCCTCCATGAGTGCAACCAAGGGGGACACAATCACAACTATCGCCTTGTCGGCCTTTGGCCTGCCCAGTTTCTCGCTGACGATCGGTAATAGTTGATAAATTAAACTTTTCCCAAAACCTGTCGGGAGTAGGATCACAACATCACCTCCATTCAAAATGTTTAACAAATCTCTTCTTGTTCGGGCTTCAGTTTGCAAATGCCGGGAATATTCTCCACAACAGAGCGAATTGCATCCCGTGTCTCCATATCCGCGGTCGTTTTCGATTTCCCCAATCTTAAACTCGGTGCTTAGCGTCTACGTCACGGCTCTCAGCCCGCCCTCTGTTCGTTGATTGGCCGGCTGTTTTCAGGCCGGAGGAAAACTGAGAGACATGTCGATGTCTCAGACTGAGTACAGAAGCGAACTGAAATTAAGCGGAAGTACGAAGTCTGACATAGTCAGGCTATAGTTTACCAGCTTTATGCCGAATGTCACATGAACAAACTGGTCTCATTGCATTCGCTTGTCTGAGAAAGTTTTAACGGCAGTACGAACTGACTGTGATATCTATGGACTTTTAAAGTAATCAGCTAACCTAGATAGTTCCTTTTATTGTTGGGGTTTCATTCATTTCTTTCGAAATGTTAGTGAGAAAAATAAAACAACTTTTTGATATCAGTCTGCAATGGACATCGGTTATGCTCGTTTTTACTTGCTCCTTTGAAGGCATCTTGAGTAAAATGGCTCTATATTTAACAAAGGACATGCAAAAGACCCTAACCAGAAGCAAAGCGGACTGTTTTACAGAATACAGAAGTATGTTGCGCATAACACACATTAAGTACTCTTTGCGTAATTTGGTAAAATTCCAGCTTGATTAGACATGCCTCACCATAAACAATTTCTGTTCACAAAGCTTGGCAAAATTGGTGGTTGTGACAGAAATGACAATGCAATATATATAAGTTTATTGAATAGGATGAATAAACCCTTTGAGATTAACCATCTTGTTTTCGAGGGGGTCCTAATTTACAATACAACACAGAACAAGGGACAAATCAAACACATTACAATGAAATTATAAAATAATAATAACACAATCTCACGGCTAATTCGTACGAATTCGTACACTTTGTCTAAACCCCAGTGATGGGTAGGTTTAGGGATGGGGTCAGGGGTAGGTAATTTGTACGAATTGGGCAACTCATAATTTCCTTTGATTTAGCAAATATTTTACAAATTCGTACAAGTGAGATCGTATGAATTCGTACGAATTAGCCACCTTGTTAATTTGCCGTGAGACCGGGTTGGAAATGACAACCATCAGACAGTCATAATTTGTATAAGAATTTCACTCGAATTCATACTTTAAAGGTGCCCTAGAATTTGAAATTGAATTTATCTTAGCATAGTTAAATAACAAGAGTTCAGTACATGGACATGACATACAGTGAGTCTCAAACACCATTGTTTTCTCCTTTTTATTTAAATCTCGTTTTTGAAAAACACCCCTGAAAAATAGGCGAATGTCCACATAACACCGACTGTGACCCAACAGTCGGGATCATTAATATGTACACCTCCAAAAATTTGCATATGCCAGCCCATGTTCAATGCCAGGCAGAACTGCGCAGCCGAATCATCGGAAGTTCTGCAGGTGAAGAGACAAGCGAGGATCATAGGGAAAATGGCAGATCATGGAAACAAATGTTATGTTCCTGGCTGTGCAGGGGATGTGAGGACTTTTCTTACCCATCCCACAGAAAAGAAATGTCAACAGGCGTGGTGGATGTTTATCTGTAATCGGAGACCGCAACAGTTTAATTCGAAGTTGTTAGTTTGCTCTGCCCATTTCACCACGGACTTATTTTCTCTCAGCGTCTCATACTGAAGAAGGGGGGGATTCCAACTATATTCCCGCAAGCGGTAAACTAGTGATTTTATTATCGATAATTTACACTGTGTTATCTAGATCCAGCGCAAGATCCTAGTACAGTAACAAATAGCAAACTCCAAGTAACGAGCATACATAATAGGCTAGTATGACAAAGTATTTACGCTGAGGTTAATATTTCTTGCCTGTGTTGTCATATAAATCTACAAAATAATATTGTAGATACATATGTAAATTCCCTTTTGTCAAATAATTTTACTTTCGTCTATTTCATCAACAACAGTTTAGTTGCTCACAGATAATGTTAGCTCACTCGATCCTTCTAGCTAACGTCACATTCTCCACCACAGAAGTTGAAGCTATTTATTTGACAAGGCATCAAACGTTAGTCCATTTGTTAAAATTTGAAATTTTTGACAACTGACGTATGATTATTTTTGCACGCTTGTATTTCAGAGTGTGTGAAGTGAAACGGCCGATCAGAGCAGAACTCCCCATTACTATTCATGACCCTTCCAAATAAGGTAAAAACAGACCATTTCATTTTAGGGCCAGTTTCTAGAGTTGAAAATGGACCTGTAAAACCATTTTAACATTTTAAATGCCCTTAAATAAGCCACATACCCTCTATGTAGATATCAGAGACTAAATTAAAATATTATTTCAACACATTCTAGGGCACCTTTAATAATATATTTTCATATTTTAGGGTTAAAACAATAAAATCTATACAGGAAGCACTGAAAATCATTTTAATGTGACCTTTATGTAACTAAATGTAAAATGTTAAACTAACACAAGCAATATAGACAGATGGATATGGAAATTTTATATGATCTAAATTATTGTGCGAGTGTGTGAGTGGTCATGCATGGTTAGTGTGCATCTTTCCCATCAGATGCTGATCAGTTCCCACCTAGTCTGAGTCATAACCTCTTTCTCCCTGTCTGTCTCTTAGTCTGTCTCTCCTACCATAACACCACAATGCTGAATCAACTTACAATCAGTGAAGCTGCAAGTCATGCCAACGAGGCTTTGGAGTCTAAATCTGATAAATGAAAACAGTGACCTCTGTAATCCCTAGTTAAATCTGAATCACTAGCTTTAAATACCCAGTGGTTGGAATCAACAAGTTTCAGTTTTGGGTTTTTTAAACGACCAGTGCATTTAACATTTAACCAAATACAAGTGAAAGCTTTCCTTTCTTACATTTTTTTGTTGTTGTTTCTTTTTAAATAATTTTTTAGTCATTGGAAATGAGCACCCTCCCAATGTGGCTTAAGTATAGCAAAGTCTACAGCACATGCAGTTTTGGTTACTGTACATAAGAAATAATAGTATCTAAAGACATTCTTTCCTACTGACTTTTATAAGTGAAGCCAGGTTGTGACCAGTGGGACTTACAGGTCACCCAGGGAGAGATTGATGGAAAGAATAAATCAAACAGTAGTCTGATAGGTGGAAGAAACCCAAGGATAAAATAAAATGATTGAAGGGGGAAAAATCCCATACTGGTTTGGTTGCTGCCGAGCGCAAATGCTTTTAAAGAGTGCTCGCAGGTGTTTTGACTCTTGTCGTTTTTTTTTTTAGCTTTTAGAGTCGCGTTTGAGAGCTTTCCCAGAGCGAGCAAACCAGACGATGTGGCACGCTCTCGAGAGATTTGTAGTTTTGCTTTTCTGTCTGATATACACAGGTTGTTGAGACAGTTTGGTCTATTTCAGTAAAATTGTAAATAGTGCAGCTATTTTAGTGCCCTGTTTATGAGCTCTGTAAGATAAACAAGTGTTTATTTTAGGGGTCCAACACGTGCAGCGGGATTAACAGCGATAAACAGCAATCCAGAGAGCTGGTGCACTGCTCTTTCCATCTCTCTTTCCATCTTAATACACATGAATAATATGTATTATGCATCTCTCTTAAATATACTATACTCTTGTTTTAGTGAATCGCTTTGTTAATTTCAGTGGAATGATTCAGAAGCCTGATTAACCAGTTCATTTGAGCAATCACAAATATTGTTCCTAGAAGTAGGTGTTAGTTACTTTACATCATCTTGTTTGAAGCAAAGTAAATAATAATGGTGGTTTTCTGTGTATGTTTATTTTAGGCTATATGTATATTAAGGCTGCCAATAGATAAAAAAAAATGGAATCCCGAATAATCACACTCTTTTGTGCGATTAATCACATACTTATTGTGAAATTAAGTATACACCATTTATTGTGTTTAACTTGTTCATTTTGTCATCATTTGCTATATCCAGCGAAGTAAACCATCAGATTGAAGGGTGATTCTCACAAAACTGTATTTTCTGCAAGCTTTTTTAAAGTACATTTAGGTTATTTCCAAAAAAGAACACTTGGAGACTCCAAAGGGACACCAAATAGCCAAAGTCAGTAAGAAGTCCATATAATTCTTACATTTATGCACACCAAAGCACCTATGAAAAAAAAAAAATCAGAATTTACTGTGTATGTGTATAATGCAACAGCAAAGAGCTTGTTTACATTTTAGACAAGTCATGTTGCAATACCGAACAGGGCCACATATTTGCGCATCAATATAACGGACTCACGCGTGCTTACTGTATGACTCCTACGTCACCGCAATCGTCTTAACCTTGATTGCAATCCTAATCCATCAAAACTTTACTAGCGAGACGCTGGTTTGCTTTATCCAGCCAACAAACGTAGTTATCTGCATTTAGGTTTCTCATGATAACTTTGAAATTCTTTTTCGTAAAATAAATCTTCTGTCTTCAAGTCTTTGTTGAAGTTTTGTGAGGGATTCCTGCTGATTGGTGAGTGGTGACTAACTGGCAAGTCTACCTTACACCCTTTCTCTCACACGCAGAGACAAACATAACATTTACAAAGACACACAACAACCTTTCCTACACCAGAAAGTTGTGAGAGAAGCTGATCCCTGCACAGCAGGAAACCTGTGAACATGAAGGCTGAACTTGACTATTAGAGAGCAAACCGGTCTTGCCTGGAGAACGTTTGAGAATATTCAGAGATGGTGATTCAGCCTGTAATCACTTTGGATGATGACAGTTATACTCTCAGACTGTTATTGAGCATGCCAGGATGATGATTGCGAGCTGATAACTTTATTGCCATGAAAGAGAGTTGTGACAGAGGGTGATTTTTGTTCTTGGTCTTGTGGCTGCTAATGAAATCATGTCTGTTTTGCGTATGAATGTTGTTTTCCAGCACACACATAAAGGTGTTTGTTTTTCATTTCAGAGCTGGCAAAATACTGTTTGAAATAAATTTTAAATAAACAAATATGTTTGCTGGCTTGGATGAAGTGATTTTTTGGAATTATTGGATGATTTCCTCATGGAGGAGAAAAGAGTGCAGGGTGAGAGAGAGAGAATTATGGGAGTTTGGACAAATCTATGTTTTCGCAAGTACATCTGTACTTATAGAAACTGATGGGCAGATTGATTCAAATATTAATACTTTAAACACTGATACTGCTGTATTGAGAGGACCGATCTTCACATAAAAAATATTATATTATATAATATTATATTATGGCCTTTTTAATGTTTATAATTTTATATTTTTACACATTTTATCCTCATAAATATCCTCATTCAAATTATCAGCAGTACATCTATTGGTATTCTTGGTATCAGATTTAATTGAATTGTAATAATATTTCTTGAACAATAGTACATTTAAAATTATATTAATAAATGTCAATATCAATAAATGAAAGCAAAAAGACTTTTTAATGTTAACAACGGACTTTTAGATCTACACATTCCCTGCCCTTTATCGCTAGCTTTCAGCTAATGATAACAGTGTAACTCGTTGCCATTTTTACATTTGTTCTGCAGAATTTCCCACAAAATCCGAGCAGAAAATGTGAAAGTAATTTGCTGATTTCTTCTGGGCATTCTTCTGAGTGTATGCTGTAAGGACCATAGAGTCTCATTCTCTATTGTTTTAGAGTTGACAAGCCTTCAGTGTCATCCACACCTCACAAAACACGCAAGGCCTTCTCCTCTACCAGAACAATCACTTTTATTCTCACCAAGGATAGACCGCTCATTGTCTATTGTTCTGTGTAATAAACAAACGCATTAGGCCGCATAATTAGTTGCTTAAGGTGTCTTGAGAATGTCCGAGAGCCTGCAATATTGTCACAATGGAATTGGTGGAAAGTTTGATTGGAGTGTTAATTTGCTTTGGTGTGTGTATGGATTTGTGTTTTTAGATGGCAGAACCCTCTTCCTTGTTTCAAGATACCCTTTACTCCTGTGGTCATGTGAATAAATATGACTAAAGTGAAAAATACACTCACATGAGGCGATACAAGACATGAGTTTAGAAAAAGCTACTCAAGTTACTTAGCAAACTGACTTCAAAATTCACTTTTGAGCTTTGACTGTGTTTAATTTATGTTGCATAACAAAATGTGAAAGTTTCTTCAAGTAAACTTAACCACAGAGCTTGTTCGCTCATAAATCGTAACTGCTTTTCTAAAAACCCATAGTAAATTCATGAGGGAATCCCGTGGCGAATTAGCCTTCGGGCTGGCCTACAAATTGCCATCATGACTGAACAGCTCTATAGAGAGGGGAAAACGTTGAGCTGCAGGGAGTTTAAGAAGGGTAAAAAAAAGAGAGAGACAAAGACTAATGATAAAGAGAGAGAGAGAGATGTATGTAAAGGACATTGAAGACAGAGACAGGGTGATTGCAGGCAAAAGAAAAGAGATATTACAGAGCTACAACACATTTCACCTTGACAGGATCAGGCAAGCTAAGTGCTGAAGTCAGCAGCACAGAGGAATTCTGGGTAATGGGAGGAGGCGAGGTTTTAATGTGATAGAAAGATACATGCTGCATTCACCCAATTCGTATACTATCCGTCTTAAAGAGTATTCAAAATAGAATAGTGCGTCCCAAATCGTAGTATGTTGAAATGAGTATTCCAAAGATACCCGCATGGTCTTCTTTTTTTGGTTCGAATCTTACGGCTAGCACTGCCTACAACCCATGGCACCTTGGACGAGGATTCGATCAGAAGTACAAACACGAATAGAAAATGTTAAAAACCACAAACATGGCAGATGTGCGAGATCGACGGTTAAGACAAGAGGTTTAATAATAATAATCAGCATCTAACCAGATGAAAAGATATTTATTCAGTGTTATCCACATTATATATTACATTGAATGTGGAGGATTTTAACTGTGACCAGATGATTGACAGGCCAGTTTAAACGGTGACAGGATGAACCAAAGCTTGCCTATACTGTTCTGCTACACACTTCTTAAAACAGTACATTAGGGCACAGTATAAATAGGTGAATTGGGACTCAGCAAAAATCTTGTCACACACACACACATGCCAAGAAAGACTCAATCTCTCACATTTATATCTGTCTATTTAACTTCCTGACAAGACACTGTTGACTCAACAATGAGACACCATGTCGGACATGTGACTGTACTGTTGTTGCTCTCTCTCACGATCTCTCACTCTCTTTCTTTTCCAGCTCTTACAGAAGCTGATGTATCCACAACGCCAGAAAAGGTCTCTATCCAGGACTCGCCCATCACCCAGAACAACCCTTCATCTGATGCGTCTCTTTCCACGGCCAGCTACATCATCATCATCCTCGCTCTGGGGCTGCAGTGGCCCTTCATCTGAAAGGCCACCACCACATACACACACAAAGATCATATGCACACGGGTGAACATCATAAAGAAATGTCAGGCTCTTATTCCCCCCAAAAATCAAAAGAAAAAAAGAAAGTATATATTGCATAACTAAAATGATGCATTTCGCAAATTTGGCATTGTATTTATTTAATTCAAAATTAAATACGGACAGTTTAAGCAAAAAGTGAGAGTTTTATTCATTCTCATAACTGTCATACAACAAAGAAAATCATGTATATATACAGTCATGATCAGAATTATTGGCACCCTCAGTAAATATGATCAAAGAAAGCTGTAAAAATAAGCTGCATTGTTTATCCTTTTTATCTTTTAATAAAACAATTCTCAAAAATACAACCTTTCATTGAAGTAAAACAATTGAAAGTGGGGGGAAATTATATTATGAAATAAATGTTTTTGCCAATAATTCTGACCATGACTAATACAAATATATATTATATATGTACACTGTATATATTAGCATTTTTTGCACCACACTAGGCTTCTAAGAATAGGAGGATATTGTTTAAATGTGGCTAATATATATACATTTACATTTATGTTTTTTGTTGCAACTTTAGCATGCTACTAAGTTTATTTTATACTATTTTATTATTTTTTTTGTATTACAGTAGTAGGCTACTAAGAATTGTTGAATTGGGGTTAATTGTCATGGTCATGTTAATTGCCAATACTGTCATAATGCAAAAAGAAAGACAGAGTAGTAATAATAATAAGCATTATGGTCTTAATCCAAAATCTAATTTCTTATTTCCTTCTTTTGATTTTGGGGTGACAGACACGTGACCTGGGCATTTCCTGACAGTTCATATGACGTTCCCTACACAGTATCCCTAAAAAAATTCTCATTTCAATGTTGTTTTATGATGTTCCCAGCCTTCTGTGACAGCCCCATTTTTGTGGAAGACTCAGGCAGGGAGAGTAGCAGTGCTCTCTGGGGTTTAAGTGTTAACACTCTCCACAGACTTATTGTATCAGAACTGTTATCATCACCGACTGGGACTGTGGAATGCATGACAAAATATGTGCATCTGTGGAAACGTCGCTCATGACCACACAACAAAAAAAGAAAACAGAAATTGTCTGCACTCTGCACAATAAGCAAGGGATATTACCACCACACACAGAGCATTATTGAATGAAACTATGAATATGCACATTTAGTATGTATATAGTTTGAACTGGCGCTGAATTTATAGGACAACGAATGTTTATCTAAAGTATCACACATTTTTTTTTTATATATTTCATGAGCTCTAACTGAAGCCCACACAATTATATTTACACAAATCTTACAGCATATTGGAAATGTTCTGGGGCTTTGCCATTACCCGTTTGCACGACTTCCATGGCTTTAAAGGGCTCGAAACATCCCTTAAATACTTAACACATTTTTTTGAAATCCTGCATTTACCTCCCCAGTACTCCACCTTTCTAAAAAAAAAAACACACATTTTAACTTAATGCTGTACATTTATTAAACATATTTGATATATACTCTGTCATTTGGAGTATACTCGGTCAGTTTTATGAAATTGCACTAAACTTGCTTTAAAAATGTTTTGTTTTTTACCCCCAATAGTTTAATGCAGGTTTGCGTGAATGTTCTGTCATGTTTAATGAAAAAAAAAGAGAAAAAGGCTGTTAAAACCCCCACAGATATGCAGAATGCCTTTCTTTTATAAATAATGAACTTAAAGCAAAGCAATGCAAGAGGTTTAGAGATGCCAAATGTTTTCTATAATAGCTTCTTTAGCAATGTGTTCATAGCAACATAAAAAACAAATATTTCCTATTGTATGTTAACTTTTTAAGAGTCAGTATTAAAACATTGCTTTAGTTCTTACACAGAAGCAAAGAGGGTCTAATGAGTCTCCGAACATTTTTTATGTTAAGCTTTTGTTGTTTCTGATTGCACATGAATTGCTACTTTTGATTTCTCTCATATCTCTCTGATGTTGGTTCTATAATGTTTTTATATGAACGTTCACAAATCTTCAAACATTCTTAAACATTTGCAAACCAACCATTCAGCCTCAAATAACACAGATACACCCAGGGTGTAAGTTATGCAGGGTCTGGATCCCTATAGGCTTGATGATGACCCCACAAATTTGAGCAAATAAGGGTCCGGGGCTCTACCTGAAGAGATAACTATTGCAACACAATGAGCGGTTTCCATTAGGTCCAATATTGGGTTGTACTTTGACAAATCATAAGTCATGTCATTATTTATCTTTTGATCATAACATCACATATCACAAATGTAAACTTTTAAACCTAATTGAACCTAAAATTCTGCCATTTATTTAATCACATTCACCCTCAGGATATTGATCAAAAATTTACCTTTTGTTTTTAGCAAAAGAAAGTAAGTCATTCTGTCAGGTTTTCTGCAAGGACTCAAGTGCAGGACAATGGGTATTTAATGATGATAAAATAAAACAAAACAGACAACAAAAACTAATGTACCCCGAGGGGGAAAACAAGACCGACTTGACTTGACCAAAAACACGGTGTTGGAATGACATGAGGGTGAGTAAATAATGACAGAATTAATTTTTTTGGGTAAATTGTTCCTTTAATATCGCACTCTAAATATCTATAGCAATTACTTTTCATAAAAAAAAAAAGAAAAGTTAAAGGTCATTGTATAATTCGCACCCTGATTAGAGTTAATGCGAATACAAAACTGATGTTTTTACGCCGCTGCAGTACAACTGTCATTTCTGTGTATGGCTGTCGAATGGATTGATTACAGTTTGTTTGATGTGTTTTATTTGTTTGTTCATGTTTTGGTTGGTACAGTTGAACACGTACGGCTCGGTGAATGAAGCTACTGAAAAACTCAGATATACACAGCGCATATAAAAAGTTGGTTATACAGCTAATAAACTGATCATTTCAGAAAATTTCACGTTGAAAGAAAGTGTCCGTTTCTCAACACTTTTACACCATGTCTACACCAGACGTGAGCGGAGTGACGCGACCGAAGCAAGTAGAATCCATTATTCTCAGTGATGCTGAGCTGTCTAAACTGGATGTGACGCGACATGACAAATTCCTGACTAAACGTCCGGTTTTGACATGGTGTGTGAGTCTCCAGGTTTGACTAAACTTTCAGTCAAAGAAACAGCTTTAGTTTTGAGAGCATCTAAATGGGAGCTTGAAAAAGTCATTGAATTATTCAAAAACAAAATAAATGGTAAATGTTAACGTACCTGTCTCTGGCCTTCTGAAAGGGCATTGTTGTTTCTAAAGAAGACTTTTTTCTGTCTTTTTTTATCTCAGTGGATCTGTATCATTCATGAAGATATGGTTATGGTTAAGTTATGTTGACCTAGTCCCCCTCATATTCTTCCAAACCCCCACAATCTTGGAAGAAAATGTTCTATATAGAACCTTAAAGGGTTTTGTCAGGTGCTTCATATATAGAACCTTTTAGGGGTTCCCATCATGGGATCATTTTATTGATTTTAGTTTTCATTCATTTTTAATTTAATTATTTTATGAATCAAACAACTCGTGAACATTTTATTACACTCAGAATAACCCTTTTTGACAAAAATTGAGTCTAGAACCCCATTGAACCTTTTTGTTTTTTCTAAAAGTGTGTTATGGTCAGCAAGTATGGTAACATACTGTATTATATGGACTGCTTTAATTATGTTTTTATTTTTCATTTAAAGATTTGGAACATTATGGTAAGTAAATAATGACAGAATGTTCACATTTGGGTGAACTTTTCCTTTAAAGCCACACTGTTTTCTGTCACAAGGTTCATTTCTCTAATCCATCACACAGATACACACATTCTATTCAAGACATGCTTCTGATTAAAAAGGCCAAAATCCATTGACAAGGTGGTTTGAACTAGTCAATAGAATATTTTTCGAAATGGGGAAAACCAAATGTTTTCTTTTTTAACCAATTCTTTCCTAAAAAGACCATCCTCAATAAACAGTCTGTACTGTTAAAATACTGTAATGTCTGTTTTTAGATGAAATATTGCAGATGGATAGCACAGTTTATATCTTTCTTTCAATGAACCTCATCATAGTGAATGTACAAAGTCATGAATTGCTGCAGAGCTTTTACTTGTCATCTATCTGGAGAACCAGATGCTTTTATGGAACCCAAGACCTCATTTTTTTTCTGTTAAATGTGGAAAATCCAAGTACTTTCCTTCCATCCATTTTGAGTGTAGCTTTAAGAAGCGATTGAAACATTTTTCTGCACTTGAGGTCTGCACAGAAGTTGATGAGTCATAAATGTGAGCCCACACGGTGTGGACACGTGATTATTTTTAGACTTTCATTGGCACGGTATTTCAAATGCATCTTCAAGTTAAACTTTGGACAGTATTCTCTCAACCAAATTCATAAAGTTTCCTCATATGCTGAATCATTTTAAATCATCGGTTAAAATACAATTGATTTATAAATAAATCTAGCCTTTTAGCCTTTAGATGAAAAGGTTTAAAATAATAAGAAACATAAATTTATGTCTTCAACAGCTGGGTCCCAATTCAGAGGCTGCATCCTTCCAAGACTGCATTCAAAGGCCAAATGTGTAACAGTGGCACTACAAAGGCCCTTTTTACACCTGGTATTAAGAAGTGTTTTGGTCAGTCCTATCACAAGTGGGCAACTCTAAGGCCATGCCCACACTAATACGTTTTTGTTTGAAAACGTATATTTTTCTCTCCGTTTTGGCCTTCCGTCCACACTGAAACGGCGTTTTAAGTCAATGAAAACGTAGCTTTTGGAAAACGCTCTCCAAAGCGGATAAATTTGAAAACGCTGTTTTCGTGTTGTAGTGTGGACTGTGAAGCCGGAGGTATTTGAAAACGATGACGTAAGTTTAGTCATGTGATCCATGTTGTACCAATAGATAATCATGTTTACTGGTATAGTGCCTGTTATGTGCTATTCACTTTTACACTGTTGCTAAAATATGTTACTTTGCACACTCTTCATATCACAGTCCTGCACAGATGACAGAAAATGTACTCACATTTGCTGTCCTGCGCCAATACAGGAGAGCAGTCGCGTTTTAGACCAAACATATGGTGACTGAGTGCGACCTGGACGCATCATTGATGGTGAGATATTTAGCTAAATAAAATTATCCTGTTAGAAGAATTCCGCGATAACTTTATTATTTGTTTTTCCATCTGTATCATCTCAGTGAGCTTTTGTGAGGTTTCACGCATGCGCAGTAAAGGTGAATTTAGAGGTTTCTCATCCACACTGAAACGTCGGAAAGCGCCTGAAAACGCTAGTGTGGACGGAGAGCGTCTTTAAATGAAAACGCCGTTTTCAAATGTATCCGGATTAATGTGGACGTAGCCTAAATAAATGTGTAAATGAGGTCTAAAACATTTTGACCTTGTCCATTTTCGACCACTTCCAGAGGTAGTCGAAAACGCATTAAACCGCATTGCTAACGTGTAAAATCTGTGGTCGAACAGCCACAAAAGACCGTCTACTGACCTAACGTGTAAACATTATGGGAAGCGCTTTTTACTTATTTAAACTTTGTCAGCTGAAGAATGTTTGGTTTAAAGAAGAAAAACATACCAAGCACAATGTTCTCTCATCATTCCTGATTTCTAACACGCACTCACAGTGATGGTCTTGCGGCTTTCCGAGCAGAAGCGAAAACCGTATGGTTTTCCGTCGTCTTCGGGCACGTTCATGTGTAAATTGTGTGAGCCTATTTTGTGCCCATACATTTACCTGCCCATAGACCCTCCCCTCGAAGAAATCAGGAAAGAAGTGGCCGAAAGTACTAACGATACAGATTAAAACACCAGGTGTAAACGGGAATGTGTCACCCTCGTCTACTTGTGATTAGATCGACCAAAATACATCTTAATGCCAGGTGCAAACAGGGCCTTTGGCTGTCATAATTCAAAGGCTCCTTCGAATGTGCCCAACAAATGCATCCTTCATTTCCCGGGCTGCGAAGGATCCATCCGTTCTGGGAAATGAAGGATGCATTTGTTGGCCGCATTCGAAGGAGAAAGATTCATTGCACTATGGCGACAGATTAACCATTTAAATGTAAGTATTGGATTTCAACTCGAATACCCTAAATGTTGTCCTAGCTTACTAAGATGCGATTTTATACAGTAGATGGTTTATACTCTTTATTATGTACATAAATGGACCAAGGTGAACATATTTAGACAGGTTGTGAACCCTGTTTTGTTTTCAATCAGTTGAATGTAACTTTTAAAAAAGTCCAGTACAAGTGACACTCGTCTACGGCAGCTGTCACAAGAGCAATCCTCCGTAGACTAGACCGTCCCATTTAACAATGCTCGGTTCAACCTTTGTGGTTTTTGAAAGCATGGCCTATGGTCTGCGTCCTTCGAAGGATACCTCCTCTGAATTGGGACACAGCTAATGTTTTCAACTTTTGGTAGTATGTCCTTAAAGAAACTTTCCTTGTACTCCATTTCATCTTAATTTGGTAATAATATTTAAAAAAAGACATTTATGCTTTTAGGGTAAATGTTTATTTAAATGAAAATTCTCTAAATGACGCCTTTAGACATTTTTAGAATTCTAGAATTTTGGATTAGTTCCAAAACCTTGTGAGCTGCCCACCATGAACATTTCTAAGCATTGCATTAATAATAATAGTAGAAATAGGTCAAGAATAATCATTATGAGAAATGTAATCCCCACAAGGGCAACAAAGTGGTTTGCCTTCTGTGCCTTATTTTTTTAATTCACCTCATTTGAATCTCACTTCTGGGGTCTTTCTCCGTCTCTCTGTCTCTTTCGGGCTGTGTGGAGGAATGCAGTTATTTGTGTCTCGTGTTCTCTCTTGAGTCTGTAGCGCTGACGGGTCAGTCTGGCGCACACACACACACGCGGCTAACGCTAATATAGCAGCTACTGGAGCCAACACAACTGCCTAGCCAGCATTCAGCCTTTAAATAGAACCAAATGAGAGACAGTAATGTAATCGAATGTGTTGGAGGATCTTACTCTTTCTATATGGCCCTCCCTGGATACCAGAAACTGTCCCTGCACCCGTTTCTTTCTCTTCTACAGGTGCTAAATTTAGCGCAGTAAGTGTTAGCATATACTATGAATGAGATGAGATGAGATGCCAAATGTAAAAGTGTGATACAAAAAAACTCACTATCCCTAAAAGACATTTTGGAAATGTAAAAGTGTGATACAAGGAGCCATTGGACTGAATGTGTGTGTGGGTGGGGAGCAGGTGAGCTGGTGGCAATTACAAGTGTAAGAAACAAGAAAGTTGTTCATCATAAAGATGTATTAATACTTTATAAATAATAAAAAAAGTAATAATGTACAGTAGTATGTCATAAGTCAAATCACATGCAGTTCAAGGATAATACCCACATAGTGGATGTAATATGTTTGGAAATGTTCATACCAATCACCAGAATGTGCTTCAAGTTATTCATTGAATGCAATTCTCACTATGAAAGTACAAATAAAAGGTTTGGGGTAAGATTATGTAATGTTTTTTAAAAGTAGCTCTGTGAAATATTATTGCAATTTAAAATAACTGTTTTCTATCAAAATATATATTTAAAATGTAACTTAATACTGTAATGCAAAACTGAATTTTCAGCAGTCTTCAGTGTCGCACGATCCTTCAGAAATCATAGGAAACATTTCTTATTATTATCAATGTTGAAAACAGTTGTGCTGCTTAATATTTTTGTAGAAATCATGATACATTTTTAGGATTCTCCAAGTAAAAAAAAAACAGCATTTATTTGAAATAGAACTTTTTTTATAACACTATAAATGTCTTTACTGTCAATTTTGATCAATTATCTTTCAAAAAAAAATTTGGGACCCCAAATTTTTGTATGGAGGTGATCATCATTGATTTTGAACACAGCCAATG
Organism: Rhinichthys osculus; assembly: GCA_029959095.1. Classification (NCBI taxonomy): domain Eukaryota; kingdom Metazoa; phylum Chordata; class Actinopteri; order Cypriniformes; family Leuciscidae; genus Rhinichthys; species Rhinichthys osculus. The sequence continues at coordinate 8,651,277 of JARWKJ010000007.1, read as the reverse complement.
TCAACTTGTTAACTCCAAATAAATGTTAACTCTATTCCTATCTATTCCTGTTCTGTCTATCATGTTTTGTTTGTCTGATTGTTCACATAATGTTCACTATTCATGATTTTAACTAATATTTGAAAAACCCCTCCTGTCTAAACTGCTTTTGATTAAAAAAAACGTGTGTATCTTTGCACAGATATAAATATTTGCATATTTCTAAAAATTATTTAAGATTTAATTTATGAAACACTTATGAACGATATAGAGTTGATTAAGTTTCGTAGAAATATGATTTTAAAGGCGTCATGAAATGAAAGTTGCTTCCCTATTGTGACATATATCCGAGTAAAACGGCTTCCTGAAGAAAAAAAAACTAAAAAGAAAAGTAAGGGACTTGATTTGGTTTCACTTTATTTTGATAGTCCCTTTAACACATTCTGTTGACTATAAGTAACATTGCACCTGTATGTCTACTTACTCTCATTAAAGTATTAGTAGAGTATAAGTTGACTGGTAGGGTTAGAATAAGTTGACATGTAGTTGCAAAGTTACTTCTAGTCAACACCATAATGTTCAAAAGGACCATCAAAATAAAGTGTTACCCTTGATTTTGTCCTTCGGGAATACATTATATGGTTGTGGTTTGCTATTGGTCGATCTCATGTGAGTGACAGGTTGTCCCGCCCCCGCGCCAGTAAACGCATCATCGGAGAAGAGACCCGATGTCACTGCAAGAGGAAGGGGAAGTTATTTTGATTTAAATATTTATGAGGGCACAGATAAATCATATAAGTATAGCCTACTGCAATTATTCCATAAAAGAATTGTTCATTTTGATTTAATGGTGACATTAAAGCTTTCAAGTGGTACAGTATCTCATATTAGTGTGTCTTTGGAAAAAGGTTGTGATGAGAGATTTATAATAGTGCTCTCCACTTTTCAGATCGCTTCTATATCCACACAAAAAGATGAGTAAGACAATTTCAGTGAATATAAACATGAACTTAAACTCCCCTGGAGATTCACCAAAACGTTGTCTCGCTTTCTCTGCCTCTACTCTGTTTGGTCAACATCGCCTTAATTCCAGTCAGATCCAGTAAGCTGAACTCTCCTGAGTCCAGAACCGCATTGAGACAGCTGGGCTGGAGATCATGACATGATCAAGAGCTAACCTCGTTTGGACCCAACTAACTAATGAGTATTTATGACTTAGAATCCATCCCTGGCTTTGGATCCTCCTCGATGGAGAAAGGAATGGAGAGAGAGAGAGAGAGAGAGAGAGAGAGAGAGAGAGAGAGAGAGAGAGAGAGAGAGAGAGAGAGAGAGAGAGAGAGAGAGAGAGAGAGAGAGAGAGAGAGAGAGAGAGAGAGAGAGAGAGAGAGAGAGAGAGAGAGAGAGAGAGAGAGAGAGAGAGAGAGACTGTGGTAGGAATAACTCAGAGGAAAATCACATGCTTTATTTCTGCATTCCAAATATTTGTGTGCAGTTTCACTTTGATTTATAATTTAGATGCCCACTGTCCAGTGTGCATATTGTGTTGCCGCAAGGCAGAACAGAAAATATCAACTGTTTATTTGTGAAAAGATTGGGAAGCAGTGGAGATCACTTTTGCTTAAGTTTCTTGCTTTTTTACAATTTCTATGTGAGAAAAAGACCCCAGTAATCTCATTTGTCAGAAGGTCTCAATGTCTCAAACTTTGTTTACATATGCCAAGTCTCACTGTAAAACACAAAAAATGCTACAGTAAAGTCATCACATTATTTGTAATTTGGAAGAAAAAGTATATTCCCAGATGTCCCTATACACATTACATATAGTCATTGTTGGGAGTAACGCATTAGAAGTAACGCTAGTTATGTAATCAGATTACTTTTTTCAAGTAACTAGTAAAGTAATGCATTACTTTTAAATGTACAACAAAATAGGGTAGTGTTAATGAAATTCAGACATACTACATCCACCATGTTGTAGCTGTCACATGACCTACAAGCGTCAGCTGCGTCACTTCACTTCCATTTATAAAATCCCTCCCATGGCCTAATGGGATAGTAAAGTGTCCATCGAATGCGAATTTCAAAATCTCGGCAGAATTAGTAGGTTATCCGGGGACTTTTTGCCTATATATTTTTTTTTCCCGAAAATGTGTTCAGATATACTATTCTTTTGGCGTACTGTTTTTCGCATACTAAATAGTAGGGATTCTAAGGGAAGTATTTGATTTTGGATGTAGCAAGAGTGTTGGTTGAACTTTCTTCTCCTGTGTCCTATTCTTCTGCAATCCAGAATGGCAGCACAGCTGAAAGGTTTGTTTGAGCTGCGCTCTCTACTGTACAGATATGAATTGCATTTCCTTCAGCCTGAAGCTTATTCATTTCACTTCTCTTTATATATGCCAAAAATAGAACTTTAGTTTTTTTTTTTTTTATTAAACAAGCAAGCCAGCCCAGGTGAGAAAAAGTAACGCAAAAGTAACAACATGTTATATTCCATAAAAAAGTAACTGTAACACAATTAGTTACTGTAACAGGGATCGTTGTTGTGGGAAGGAGGAGGCGGGAACCGGCGAATATTCCACAAGTTTAATAAATAAAATAATACAAACGTTTAATAAATAAAATTATACAAATGCAAAATGAAAGTATAAGCCAGCACACAAAACAGAACATAAAATCACAACGTAAAATCAGGCCTGTTCCTCTCTCAATCTTCACTGTCGTCGTTCCTCCTTTATGCTTCCGCTCCTCCGTGAGAGATTCGAGACCGGTGCGTCTCACAGGTGTCGTTCATTATCACTCACGCCACCGGCCTCGCGCCGCTCTCTCACGTCCCTCGGCCTCGTCCTGCTCGTCACAGTTACTTTTTTAGGGAGTAATGCAATATTGTAATATATTACATTTAAAAGTAACTTTCCCCAACACTGCATATGATTATATTTTATTTAAACAGTTTTGTTTCTTATTTTGGGAGTAATGCAATATTGTAATATATTACTTTTAAAAGTAACTTTCCCCAACACTACACATGATTATATTTTATTTAAACAGTTTTGTTTCTTATTTTGTTATCAGTAATGTAAATTAGGGTTTTGTGTTACATTTTGGTGTAATGTTATTGTATTTTTTTTGTGTTGTGTGTTTTGTCTTTGTGTGGATGACCCATTACGTCATCTACTAGTACTGATGATGTTTTTAATGGACAGGTGGGTATCGGTTCATTTTAAGGTAAAAAGAAGCTTGGTATAGTAACAATATTTATCTTAATAAAATTTACGGTTATAACTTTTATACGGTTATACAGGCGCCAATATCCCCTAATACTGGAAACTTATTTTTACAGTGAATTTTACAGTAAATTTACCTGGATTTATATATATATATATATATATATATATATATATATATATATTGTATATCAAGTCAATCAAGTCAGATCTCGGAACATTTCTTATCAAATTGTACTGAGACAAAATATTCATTTAGCCTTGAGCTCTTATGTCTGTTTTATTTCTCTCGCTAAGGAATTTCAGAAGAAACATTGGTGACAAAGTTGATATTTAACAGATACGTACATAATTTCTGCATATTTTAATATGAATCATAACTTAGAACTCCAGTGTGGATCTCAAATCACATTGCGTTGCTCAGGCTTATTTGGGCCTCAAAGTAGCACATGGTTTGAAATTCTCTCTCGTCTTGTGGCCAATGGTTTGAAGCACGAATGACATTTGTGAAACGGATAAAAATTTCCATCATAGCTCTCAAGACTTTTGTATGGACAGTGTCACTTTATGGTTACACATTATTTCGTGCACTTTAGACATTCTATTAACTATAAGTTACTTTGCAACTACATATTGCATGTTTGCAATTACATGCAATGTCTGTTGGTGGAGCATCACAATAAAGTGCTAGCAGATATTAATACTCTAATGAGAGTTAGTTGACCTAGTTGCAAAGTTACTTATCTAAAGTGAATCATAAAAATAAAGTGTTACCATTTATTTCCATTATGGAAAAGTGCATCTTGGACAACCTCTTTTTGTACTCTACAAAAGAAAGAACATCCAAAAAGACATAAGGGTATGATGACAATATATTCATTTTTTTGGACGAATTATCCTTTATGTCTCCTGAGCTTTCCTTTGGGTCTATTCAGAGAGTAATGAGCTCATGAGTGAAATTGACCAGAACTAGAGAACTGTATAGAATGGTCTAGAGATGATGCACTTCAATTTTATTATCTATTTTTTTTTTCCTTTACGTGTCTCGCTCTCAGTCTCTGCAGCAGCTGGATGGTTGAACTATTAATTCATATATGAGTATTTGAGGGGCAAACGGAAATAAACATGGACTGTTAAGCGCCGCGTCCAAAGCAAGATAATAAAGGTCTATCCCACAGGAATGTGGACATAGTCTGAAGTTTATTAAATGAAAAGACAGAGGGATTGGAGGAGCTTTTGAAGCAGAGAAATAGGAAGAAGTGAGTGTGTGTGTGAGAGAGATGATCTCTGTATCCGTCTATCACTCTGTGGAATGCAGACACTCAGTAATACAGGAGCGGCCCAGAACGATTCGGCTCAATACGGGCTCATTACGACCGGATGAAGGCTCTGTGGAGCGACTGAGATGATAGACGAGAGAGAGAGAGCAAAAGAGACATGGATGATATATTATCTTGACGAAGGTAGACAGCAAACTAGAACTTCCCTGTTCTTTTATAACATGAACGTGTTTCTTTTTCTAATATAAACAACAATGATTTATTGTGTTTTTGTTTTATTTTTGATGAGGGATAAAAATAAAATCGCACTGCAGGATCAAAAATGCCTTTTTTGGCTGATATTACCGGTAAGACCAGCATAGAAAGTCTACAATAGTCATCCTGCTTTGCCAAACATACCATGCTGGTCAACAATTTAAATAACTTTTGCTGGTGAAGAGCATGTCCATGCTGGTTTACCAATGGGACCAGCAAGATGTGGGCAAATCAAACTCCAAATATATATATATATAAACAAAAAGATTAAAAATATTTCTGTGAATATAAGTTTTATTTAGTCTCTAATGCTCACAATTGCATTTATTTGATCAAAAATACAGTAAAAACTGCAATATTGTGAAATGTCATGACCATAAAAAAAAAAAATCTATTTGAATATATTTTAAAATGTCATTTATTCCTGTGATGACGAAGCTTCAGCAGGGCAATATCCACCATTGGCATTAGAAATGGCCAAATTGTCCCAAATTGTTTAAAAGTTGGGCTGGGTAACCTTTGCGGTCTAATAGCAATCATCGTCAATGTCAAATTGTTTGAGATTGTCAATCAAATCCAAGAAGGCGGGCCTTATTCACAGAAAACGAGTGTGAATTCCAACATTACTCTTTAGTTTTAGCAGTGAAAGTGTGCATTCTGTGTTGTAAGATGTAAGTAGCTGAACATTTAATATTTGACAGCTGTTCTATGATGCAACATTCACCTTTGCTATCATTTGATTCATGTTAGGCTAATTCATATAACTGAATGTGGCGAAACAAGAAACATTTTGTGCTTTTGACGTATGATATTGGACATATACAAATAAGAGTGAATGTGTGTATTTTAAAATAAAATATTGTTTTGAAAATAGTTCAAATTGATTACTCCATAACTACCTGGAACTTTTTCTTTATTTGCTTAAATCCCTTTTAATCCTTTAATTATTTCATTCATGATGAATCAGAAAAAGAAAAAAAAATATTTCTTGCTTGTGTTTTATTATTCACTTATTATTTATCATTTAATAATGTTTGATCATTATTAGCATGTTGATGTGTTTCTCATTACTATGATTTTGATGTGATTACCATTATTATCATTTGAATTTGAAATTTGAAATAAATCATCTTACTGGATCTCCTCATGTATCAATTCCTTTAAATAAATAAGACCAATACCCCCCATAAAAAACGTATGTTCTAGACATGGTTACTATAACGTACAGTATAGCCCACTGAAGGCGAGCAGAGTTGAAGCGTACCCAAGTGCAGTTTTATTTAACAATACTACTACTACTCTCTTCGTCCCCTATGGGACATAAGGCTTCAATGAGCACTCTCCATTTCATTCGGTCCCTGGCAGCATGTTGGGCCTCTCCCCATGACAGGTTCATCTGTGTCACAGTTTTGCGCCAGGTGGTTTTGGGCCTCCCAGGTTTTCTTTTGCCAGGTGGTGTCCATCTTAGGGCGACTTTTTGTGATGCTGTCCTGCTCCATCCTCAACACATGTCCCAGCCATCTCAGGCGTCTGTGTGTAATCTCCTTGGTGATGCTCCGGCTTCCCATTTTCTTGTACAGTTCATTGGTGGACATCTTAGGCCAAAATATCTGGCATACTCATCGGAGGCATCCATTATGGAACACTTCCATTCTCCTCATGTCAGTTGATAACTCGCCAGCTCTCTGAACCATACAGCAGAACCGACTTTACATTGCAGTTATATAGGAGCATCCTCGTTTTAAGGCTGTATTGTTTTGATCTCCATATAGAACAGAGTTGGGAGAATGCACCCTGAGCCTTTCCCAGCCTTGCTTTAATATCTTTAGATGCCCCGCTGTCCTTACTGATGAGACTGCCCAGATAGGTGAAATCTTCCACAAACTTAAGTGGTTCCTCATTAACAAGGATGGCTGCTGTGGGGATGGAGTTGACACACATCACTTGTGTTTTAGAGATGTTGATACTGAGCCCAACTTGTCTGGCAGAGTTTACTGAGCCTATCAGTTTTAGTCTGCATGTTGTACTGATTGGTTGATAGGAGAGCAAGATCGTCAGCGAAGTAAAGATCTTCCAGCTGGGAGAACAGAGTCCACTGGATGCCTCTGGGTCTGTATGCTATGGTGTTGGTTGTAATCCAGTCTATTGCGACCAGGAACAGGATAGGGGAGATGATGCACCCCTGTCTCACTCAGAGAGGTCATTTCCCATAATGACACTACACTTAAAATGTTCATAGAATGTTTTTATGATTGAGATGATCTTTGATGGTATTCCATAGGAGTGCAGTGTCTTCCAGAGGGTGTTTTGGTAGACACTGTCGAAGGCCTTCCTGAAGTCCACGAAGTTGATGTAGAGGGGTGTATTCCATTCCAAGCACTGCTCTATGATGTTACGCAGAGCAAATATCTGGTCCATACATCCTCTTCCCTTCCTGAAGCCTGCTTGCTCCTGTCTAATTCGATGCTCACATTCGAAGGCGTCTGGCACTTTGGAGAGGTCTTCACGGATGAATCCATGGTTTTCACTGTACAGGGCAGATGGCAGACAGCATGTATGGCGTCGTGTGGGTGAGCAGTTTGCTGATGTCAACGTTGTGAATCGAGCGGCCCATGGTGGCGGTGGGGTTATGGTATGGGCAGGCGTATGTTATGGACAACGAACACAGGTGCATTTCATTGATGGCATTTTGAATGCTCAGAGATAACGTGACGAGATCCTGAGGCCCATTGTTGTGCCATTCATCCACGACCATCCCCAAACAATGTTTGAGAGAAATAGGCCTTTTGTGTACACAGAAAAAGTCTTAGATCTTTGAGTTCAGCTCATGAAAAATGGGGGCAAAAAAAAAAGTGTTGCGTTTATAATTTTGTTCAGTGTATTTTGCATGAGTACTCCACAACCACTAAAAAAATATGTTCTATATAGTATGAATGTGTGTAGTATGAATGTAATCTGGATGTCCTACATTCGCCATGGTGTCATTATCATGTGATCTACCAGCATTAGTTACGTCGCTTCACTGCTATTCACAAATCCTCTCCCATGGCCTCATGGGACACTAAAGTGTCCATCATATGCACACTTCAGAATCTGTCCGGAAGTATAGGTCATCCGGGTACTTTTTGCCTACTCTTTTATGAGTACTGTGAATTCGGACATACTTCTTTTGTCACATAGTGTTTTTCGCCTACCGTATAGAAAATTACAAAATAAAAGATATTAAAATGAAATGTAAATGTGAATCAAAACCAAACGTGGCAGTTACGGACTTGGTTTTCAGTGGCACATGATCCTTCAGAAATCCTTCTAATGCTGATTTGGTGCTC